>SJYV01009901.1:43393-68875 GCA_006410875.1 Neotragus pygmaeus
CTTTCAGTGGCATGTAAATTATGTGCATGTGAACAATGTTGTATGCATCTATAATGTAAGAACATGTATACATAAGCACAGGTAACTCTGAACTCTATAGCGTAGTAATAAGAGGGTATACCCTGGAGATGAACTTTCTGTTTCAGATACCTAGGGAAATTTTTTAACCTCTCTGTACTATCTCTCCTCGTCTATTACAATAAAGACAATAACATTAGTCATTTAAGGGAATTATTCAGTTAGTGTTCTCCTGGCATGTAGTTAGGCTCTATACATACATGCTAGTAATATTACAAACAAGACTGGAAGATTTGGGGTGTAATGAAGGCTGAATAATGAAATGTCTTCTTTGGGGATTATTTCTGAAGAAGCAAACACAGTTGAGAAAGAGAACTGATGCATGCTTTTTGAATATGTAAGGAGCACCGGGCTGCTGTCTACTGTATGGTTGTGTTCATTTTCCATCTGACAGGGTCACTGAGAAGTGATATTCAATCCGGATTAATACACAATAGAGAAGGAAAAGCAATTCAATGCTATTAACTCTGAAAATTGAGATGAAACAAAAGCATCTTTCAGTTTCCAGGAATAAGAAAACTAAATTGTATTTTACTTAGCTTTTCATATGGGGAATTGATTGCTGAAGTTTGAAGCTTCCTTTAAATGAAAACACTTTGGTGATGCATTTCTCTCTTCTAAGTCTTCATTAAAATTAGTAAAAGTATATGAAATCATTCAGTGTCTAGTATTTCAGAGTTTGATATTGCATTACAGCTGGCTTGCCCTCATGTTATCTTATTTCTCATGTCATTCCTTTGAAGAAAGATCAGTTGGCAGTCTAATGCCTTAAATTTTTGTCTAAGATATACTGAATTCCTTCCTCAATAATCACTTCTAATATTTTACTTACTTGTTAGACATGTCATCCTTTTACTTTATTGTCCATGGAGTTGAGAGGGATGATTTGCTGTCCCTGGTGAACCCATGAAAGTCCTCTACCCATTCCACCAGCCCCATACAAACCTTGCTCATGATGACCCACGTGGTTGTAATCCAAGGCCTATCCTCTCATACCTATGGTGGCCTATGCAGCCCCACAGGCCTATTTCTACAAAACTCAGGAGTCTCCAAAAACCATACTGCATATGGTAAGAGACCAAAGTAACTTGAGGTTGCTTTCCTTGACTCCCCCAGCTCTCCTCCCTCCTGGTAGTCCCTACTGATGCCTCAAATGGGACATCTTCACCAAATCCTCTGATTGAAGCCAGGGATTTACTATATCTACACAGGTATTTTTTTTCCAAAGCAAAGTGTTGTTGAGTGCTATATAATTCAGTGACCTGATCTTTCTAATGTTCAAAATTAAGTTCTTCTCATTTTCTTACTCATTTTAAATTTTTTTTGCATTTTAGTATGACCCAAGACTAAGCTATGGAATATAGATTTATATTTTATAAATATATACTATTTATAGCATTGGAAAAATATAATATAGCACTGATAGCACCCAGGCAATTTTCAAAAAATCAATTTAGGTCTTTAAAAATATTAAGTGAGATCATGTAGCATTGTTCAGGAGATGTAAAACAATAAAACCCGCATATTCTTTGGGTCAGAAATTCTGTCAGGGCAGTGTTGGAGGGACGTTTNGGCAATTTTCAAAAAATCAATTTAGGTCTTTAAAAATATTAAGTGAGATCATGTAGCATTGTTCAGGAGATGTAAAACAATAAAACCCGCATATTCTTTGGGTCAGAAATTCTGTCAGGGCAGTGTTGGAGGGACGTTTCTGTTTTCCAGTGTTTTGGATCTTAGGCAGGAAGGTTGAATAGCTGGAAGCACTACAGATTTCCAGAATTATTTAGAAGCCTTAGAATCACATTTCTAGTGCCTAGGATACCATGACTGAAAAGCTATGTTCGGCTTGAATTTTCAGCCAGAGCCTCTAGATGTGGGCCGTCCACATGGCTTGGGCTCCATGGCTTCCAAGAGGGGACATCTCAGAAGGAAGCATCTGGAGAGTGAGTATAATCCATTAGGAAGCTGCATGGTTCGTGACCTAACTTGGAAATAATAAGGATTCATTTCCTTCATAGCCTATTGGTCAAATACAAAGATGCCTCTATTCAAGGGGAAGGGTCAGAGACAGCACCTCTTAAAGGGAGAATAACAACTAATTTGCACACTTTTTTGAAGTTCCACAATCTGTACCCTGGCTACAAAGTATGTATAATCTTAAGTGTAAAATATATTCATTAACTCCAAAGACACACCCAAAGCTACATTTTATTTTAGCATCAGACTAAAATAGAGACCCGAAATTTTATCATTTAAACTAGATGGAGGAGTAGATGAAACACCGCAGGGCCAATTCCTTGGGAACATTTTTTTTTTTTTCTTTGTCAATGGGAAGACCTGTTAGCTACTCCACAAGCACCCAGTAAACATGGTTAAACAGACACAATATAGCTGTAATGTTTAGATCATGGCTATTGTTATTCTTCAGTCACTAAGTCATGTCTAACTCTTTTTTGATCCCATGGACTGTAGCCCGCCAGGCTCCTCTGTCCATAGGATTTCCCAGGTAAAATACTGGAGTGGGTTACCATTTCCTTCTCCAAGGGATCTTCCCAAGCCAGGATTAAACTCGTGTCTCCTGTATTGGCAGGTGTGTTCTTTACCACCGAGCCACCAGGCACGCCCCCAGTATTTAGATACTTCCATTTAAAAAGAAGGGCATTCAGCAAACATAGATCCCAAGCACTTCTGAAATCCCGTGAGGTACATGTTGTTATTTCCTTAATCATAGCCCAGTGATGTTCTTAGGACTGATTCCCCACAGGTCTTGACTGTACCTCTTTGAATCTTCTTCCTTCTAAGTCATTTCTCCTTAGCCTTTATTTTTAGCTGTGTAGTTTTCTCGGTTGGTTCCTACCTGTAGAAGTTGAGGAGTCCAAAGGCCCTCTTTTCATTTTGTACTGTTCCTAACCTTTCCAATGCAAGCTAATATGTTAATCCTTTGTAGTTTCTGGGCGTTTTAATAGATATCCATTGGTAATCCACTACTAGACAGTGGGAAGCCCCTCCCACAGATCTCCTTCCGGTAAGTCTTTCTCTACCTTCCGTATCTTGTGCAGCTTCTCCATCTTGGGTGTCTAATGTTTCCGTTTTCCTTGTGGGCACCCTGGTTCTGGAGTTGATGAAACATGATTCTCTACTATACTTAATGCAGAAATATTTTAGACCCTGTGACTCGATTCAAGATTGAATCAATTTATGACCTACAGGGTGAGGAGAACATCACTAGAAACAAAAGGACTGATGACTTTTTTATAGTGAAAACTTTTTTGCTATCTCCATAGTGCATTTAATTTTATTTTTATGAAATGAAAGAGAGGATATGCTTATCTTGGAAGGGAATAGAGCATGCTAATCAAATGTGTTTTTAAAAAATTCCATGTCTGGTTTCTTTTTTTTTTCCCTTATATCTTAAAGGTAACAAATTCCATGTAACTAGAATATAAATATTAATGCCATTTTGACTAATCATATAAATTGTTGCAAAAATTGCTAAAATTGATTAATAGAATGATTGAATATAATAGCTTATCACTGTTTCAGAATCACACTGTATATTTATGAATTAAGCTTGATGGGGTTTTATGGCTTAGCAGATGGATAATTATCCTCAAGTATCTCTTTCTAATACATTATGTATTCAAAACTTGTGTCAATGGGTAATTACCAGAAATTACCATTTCAAAAATTGATGCTCTGGATCAGAGTCATCAGCCATATCATTGCAAATGTTCAGCTCTTGTTTGTGAGTTACCTGAGTGGCAGGGATGTCAAGTTCCTGGGGATTAGGTGATACTTTCAAGCTCAGCTAATATTCTCCTAGGAAGGTGAATCAAGTCATGTTGCTGGTCATACATCCCCTTGACAGTTTTCAGTACTAAAACATACAATTTTATCTTTTCTAGCACTTATTTCCAAATTTTTCATATTTAAAATGGTTTTTCAATAATTTAAAGTCTTCAGTAAGAAATGTAAAGATTTTCTGTTTTGAAACAAGAACATGAAGATCCCTTCTGGAGTGCTGAGTCAGCCACTTGTCACAAAAGATAAAAGTCACTAAGCCCCAAGACAAATAAGTAGCTGTTGTTAACTATACACATCTTCCTGCATTCTCTGAACTGCACATTTTATCAATTCATTATTATCTAGTTAATTCTTGTAAACGATTTGCAAGTAAATACATTTGTAAATGATTTGTAAATGTTTCCCTGCTTATGGAATTTTAGCCTCTTGAAGACAAAAGCCATTTCTTATACCCTTTTTTAAAATTATTTATTTTAATTGTAGACTAATTACTTTACAATATTGTGGTAGTTTTTTGCCACACAGTGACATGGATTTTTGTACATCCATAATCTCTCCCTTTCTCTGCACTTGTATTGAAATGGTGAAGCATTAAAAAAAATTTATTATTGTAACATGTCCATATTATTATGTTATTACTTATTCTGATTACCTATTAAACTTATATATCTCTATAGTAATGATTTGTCTTCTGACAGAATGATCAATACTCTCTGATGCAGGAATGGACAGATAAATCACCAAAGATAGACAACTGCATGAATATTGACGGTGATTCCTGGTATTAACATTTAAAAGTTAGTAAATATTGCATGTTGTTCAGTTTCATCAAATCACCCTTATCTGTTTTATTTTTCTTTTAAATGCTAAAAATAGTTGAAAAGTAAATGTTTTCATAGAATCATAATGCTAGAAAGGACCTTAATAGTTTTACATTTTCCTTTGCATTCAAATGGATTTTATCTAACACTCTCCAAATAGTTACACACTAATAGATATCATTTGTAAACATATTTATATGTATTTATATAATTTTATAATTATAACTAATAAAATATATGACAAATTTTTTCCTATTCTAATGGAAATTCTTATACATTGCTCAAAGGGTCAACATTAATGGTTATAATCTTGTGGACACATGGTAGAATAACAAGTTATATTGCTCCAAGGTTAAAATATCTAGTAATAATTACAAAAAACTCTGTAAAATGCAGACAACAAAATTATTTACATGTGAAAACAAAAGTTATTTCAGAATAATTTCTCTTAAAAGCTGATTTTTTTCCAGTTTTCATTGTTTTACTGTAAAGTAACCGTTTTTTATTAAAATAATCTTGCTATAAGATAGTTCACTATTTTATGAATATTGTGTGATCCTGAAAAAAAAAATTACCACACCATCTCAAACATAGCTTTTCATCTGCAAAATGGAACTAGTAAAGATCTAATTTAGAATTTTTCGTAATGCCAACAACCAAACAATTCCAAATCTTTTCCATTACACGTCATGGGATTGTTCTTCCTAGTCCCCTGGAATCTAGTTGGGACTTATATCTCATTTTGGTCAACAAGTAGAAGTGATGTTTGATACTTCCACTCAAAAGCTTTAAGAGCCTGTGTATAAATTGCCACACTCAATGTTCCTGGTAGTGTATTCTCTGTCAGCCTGGTTTTAAGTGTTGGGACAACGTCAACAGGGCACCTAACCAAACAATAGCATATATGTAGAAAGAGCAAGAAGTAAATTTTGTTGGTTTAAACCACTAAGATTTGGGGATTACAGAATAATATAGTATACTTAAGTCAAAGTCTGAGAAAATGCACACAAAGTTGAGGCCATACTATTCAGCACAGGTATTATTAGTAATATTACTATGAACGTTTCATATAAGACAAACAAAAATCAAGTGAAATGTAAACACTATAACCAGTTAGAACACATAAAACCTAAATACTGAGGATTGATTCTATTCCTCAGTATTAGATTGTAATAGTGGAGAGTGGTGTATTCTCTTTCATCTTTGGTGCTGAGTCTTTTCCAATAATAGTTAATATAATTATTATAAAATCATAATTTATAGGAAGAAAGCTTCAGTGTTTTGAAAGTATTAGCTCAGAAATGTCTGAGTCTTTACAACCCCATGGACTGTAGCCCAGCAGATTCCTTTGTTCACGGGATTTTCCAGGCAAGAATATTGGAGTGGTTTGCTGTTTCCTTCTCCAGGGAATCTTCCTGACGCAGGGATCAAACCTGAGTCTCCTGCTTTGCAGGCAGCTTCTCTACCCTCTGAGCTACCAGGGAAGCCCTCTCAGTGCTTTGAGAGAGTAATTATATGTAAAATTACTGATACTTAAGAGAATATAGAAAACAGAAGTATCAGAAAGGAAACATATACATTTGTTTACTCTCTTAACAATTCATTAAAACTGTAACTCTAGCATTTGGCATAATCTCTGGTCTGTATACATTTATTGAATACATGAATGAGTGACTTTGATAATCTATACCAAAATGTTATTCTTTTATCCTCACTTTCAACTTTATGTATGTGTTTCTGTTAGTGGAATTCTGTATTTAAGTTTTTTCTCTAATATCAGGGCCATACCTTTTGTAAATATTAAAAAGATATCTTCCTTGATTTTTACATATTCTTCATATCTTTATCTAGCTTTATAATCATACCCATAAATTGTTATCAGTGAAAACTGAAAATGCATTTGTAGCCTGTCCATTCAGGTAATATACTTCATTACTCCTGAAATAGTTCTTATCATATAGAAATTGTAGAAGGTAGTAAGAAAAGTAATTTAGGAAAGCTAAACTCAGAATTAATTAAATAGATTAGACTCAGCAGCAATTTGGACAGAGGTAAAAATACAAATAGAATAAATCAGAAAAGTGTCACCTTTAATTACCAATAAGCCTCTAGTAGGACTGGGAAAATAAAAAATAAAAGTATCAGTTTGAGATGAGAAGAGTGTTTTCTCTTACCTAAGTTGCAAGTAGATATGAATAGTAACTGAAGTTAATACATCAAGGAAAAGAAAGATGAGCTGTTTCTAGAGTTATGGGTTAAACACCAGAATTAATTAAAAACAACCACCACCACTATGGTGAATGGTTAGAAAAGGTTATTTGAGGAGAGGGAAGGAACAAAATTCAAAACCATTACTTTTCACTATAAGCGCTTCTGAATTACTTGATAACCTGTGCAAGTGTTGTTTTGATCTAACTGTCTACTTGCATCGCCATCTGGGTGGCTCAAATGTATCTCAAGAGGGAAAATATCCAACAATGAATTTGCAGTCTCCATCTTCTCTCACTGTGTCTTCTGTCAGTTAATGGCACAAATCCATTTGTCTAATCATCCTGGACACTTCCCGCTCCCTCGTTGTTCTTCTCCCATTTCTCACTGAGTCTACCAGTACTGATCTCTTGACTAACCCTAGAATATATAGATTTGCCTTGTTCTTGGTGGCTCCCTTTATGCTCTATTCTTTGCTGCAGTACTGAAGTAGCTTCTTATTGGTGCTCCCTACATCTATTCCGAGTTCTGTCATCAGAAGTTGAGGGATCTTTTCAAACCTCAAATGTGACTGTGCTTCATATTCTTGGTTAGAGCACACTGATGACTTCCAGATGCTCTTACAGAACAGCTGTACAGAACAGCTCCTTCTCCTTACATGAGCTAGTAGGCTCTGCAGGGTGAAGCTATAATACCATTTTATACCATGTATTTCATTCTCAGTGCTCTCACCCACTTTAACTTTTTAGTATTTTTATTGCTTATTTTGCTTTACTTTCTTTTTCTTTTCTTTTTTTTTTTTGAGTCTTTTAAAAACTCGAAATATAGTTGATTTACAAAGTTTTGTTAGTTTCACCCGAAAGTGATTCAGGTATACATGTATATGTATATTCTTTTTCAGACTCTTCCATTATTGCTTATTACAAGATATTGAATATAGTTCCCTGAGTTGCACTGTAGGTCCTTGTTGTTTATCTGTTTTATATATGGAGTGTGTACCTGTTAATCCCAAGACTTTAACTTTGTAAAACCCACATAATCCATCTGTTCACAGAACCTTTGCCTATGTTCTCTTTGCTGCCTTGTGTAACTATCCTTACTGCGACCCCCCTTCACCCTGTTCAATCTTAATCATCCTTCAGATCTCAGCTAAAAAGACCAACTCTGCCGCACTGGTCCCAGTCGTGGTCCTTGATCATGTTTTCTTAAAGAATTATATTCATATGAATGACAGTATTTGTCTGTTTTTGGTGGTTGTTGTTGTTTTTGACCCAGTGTCTAGCTTCTCTGAATTCTTAATTGAATAGGAAAGTAACTACATAGATTTCTGCTCACTACTACAAGTATAGCAATTAATATAGTTAACTGGCAAATTGTAAAAAATCAAAACATTTGTTAAAGAATTAATATATGGCCTACTGGTCACTTATTCCAGCAGTAATGCAAACTTTGGCAGTCTTCTAGCAATACTCTTCCAAGAGTTTTGCTATTCTTTTTCTTATCGTACCCTTGTATCTCTTCTTAATTGCTGTCGGACAGTTTCATACAATGCTGAGACAGCAGTTTACTTTAACGGTAAATGAACTCTACCCTGGAAAGACTTCTGCTACTTGGCATTTGCTAGACCTTTGTGGATATAGGAAAGAGAAATAATTTCTTCCTCATTTAGTGCTGATCATATTTTTCTTTTTTCTCCAATGTTTTTCTTTTTGGTCATTTTTTCTATGTTATATATTGCTTGCAGAATACATAAATACCTATCTCCTTAAATACATTTTGCCAATTAACTAATTTTGATATTTATACATTTTCAGGTAATTATATGTAGGCTATTATGTTTCCATAGAGAGAAGCCGTCACATTTACTTCTAAACCATAATTGACATCATTGTCAAGAATAGAATATTATGTTCTATGAACTAAGTATTGTTTTATAAATTATTAAATAAAACACAAGATCGAAAGATAGAACAATTGATTAATGAAGATTTGCTGAATGGAAGAAAATTACATCTTTCTTGAAGAGGAAAATCAAATAGAAGTCAGTATTAATGACGCTTGTGGAGTTGTTCGTTTTGGAACTACTATGGTGAGGAAATCCCTGGCATCGTAAATAAGTGACAGGGAAAGCATGTATGAGCTCTATTTTCAAGTGGGCCAAACAAGGACAGTATAAAGAGATTATTAATTGTCCAAGGTAGTAGTATATTTAAAATTAAAAAAAAAACCCACATTCTTGATTACTCTATATTGCTGATCCACATCAGTTAATTCATAAAAATGGCAGTCTTAACATTTTCTGTGTGTTACCAATTGTTAGTCAATCTTTCTAATTCTGAGGGAAACTTACGGATTAATTCTGATTAAATAAAATTGTTCCCAGGCGAGAATTATAGAAGTAAAACTAAAGTATGTTATGTCAAGATTTTCTGTTAAATTTCAAACTGAATAGAAAGAAGACAAGGTTTCCTTAGTTTAACAGACAGGGTATTTTGACTTGGATGATGAAGAAGATCAAAGAGTTAGAGATAAGTTTCCACTTTCTCCTGACTTCATTAGATTGCAGTAAAGTTTGACAGGCTCTTTTCTTTTACTAACTCCCACATCATAAATTTGAGCTGAGAATTCTCAATAAATGTCAAAGATGCAAATTGTCACTTAGTTTTCCTTACATGAACAAGCCAATGAGGCGTTTTCCAAGCTAAAGAAAAATTCTATAATCTAGTTATAAATTATGGAGAAGGCAATGGCACCCCACTCCAGTACTCTTGCCTGGAAAATCCCATGGACGGAGGAACCTGGTAGACTGCAGTCCATGGAGTCGCTAAGAGTCGGGCACAACTGAAGTACTTCACTTTCACTTTTCACTTTCATGCATTGGAGAAGGAAATGGTGACCCACTCCAGTGTTCTTGCCTGGAGAATCCCAGGCGGAGTCTGGTGGGCTGCCATCTATGGGATCGCACAGAGTCGGATATGACTGAAGCGATTTAGCAACAGTTATAAATTAAGAGGTAATTATATTATAGAGATAGTTCCAAAATGATTGCTGGAAACTGTTATCTGTGTTGCTTTAATTCTCTGGAGATTACAGGACTTACTATGCAGACAGATATCATTCCTTGAAATATCATTGAAAGTTACATTTTTTATGACAAATGCTCAATGGTGCTCATGTATATGATGTGTTTGTGTATATGATGTATTTTTTATTGTTTCCATAAGAAACAGCTAAGATAAAACAACCAAAAGATTAATATACAACTCTCTAGCTACATATAAAAATCACATTTCACTAGTGCATACTAGTTTTATATTTAATCAAATAAAAATGTCCTATATTTGGTCTACTTGTTAAGAATTAAATAAAGGAATATTTTACTGCAGTTATTTTTGCTTAATGGACTAAATTATAAGTGTGACCAGATGTCTAATTATATTTTATTTATTGTTTATAGGTTGGATTATGAAAGAATAATTTCATTTATCTTAAAGCATCAAAATCCATGTAACTTAAAATAAATGACACTTCTTTCCTAGAAAGTTTGAACTGATCCTTCTGGCATTTACCTTTCCTTCAGAGAGATCCTTCATAGAAAGCTATAAAATATCTACTGGCAGACACACACTTTTAGTGTGTTTATTTGTTTATTTAAATTATCATATTATTATTGACTATATTTTCCACACTGTACATTTCCATGACTTATTAATTTTGTAGGTAAATTTTTGTACCTCTTGAAACCCTCACCTTCATTTGAAAAGACCCTGATGCTGAGAAAGATTGAAGGCAGGAGGAGGAGATGACAGAGGATGAGATGGTTGGATGGCATCACTGACTCTGTGGACATGACTTTGAGTAAGCTCTGGGAGTTGGTGATGGACAGGGATGCCTGGCATGCTGCAGTCCATGAAGTTGCAAAGAGTCAGACACTACTGAGCGACTGAACTGAACTGAACTGATTTTTCTCATCCCCACATGCTCTGCCCCTCTGGTAACCACCTNGTTCTCCTGGGCTCCCTTACCCTACTGCTCTCCACCTGGGTGCCCTTTCCCAGGAAAATCTCTTGCTTTGTCAGCACATGTGTCTCCTCGGAGTGTTAGACAAGAGTCCAATTTTGGGCCCTGGAATGGGTCCCCCTTTCTGCAACACCTACATAATCTTATAAATTTAGGAATAAGCCTGAGATGTAAAGAATAATGATTTAACAAATAGTCAACAAAAGAGCTGGAAAGAAGAGTTATTTTCATGGAATTTTTCACCAATCAAACTCTGAAGAAGAAAGAACCTCAGCATGGCAAAAATAATTAATGTGCAAAAGCAAAAAAGAATAAGAAAGCATTATGAAACCAAGTAGTTTGAACGTAAACAAGCCTTTAAAGTAGAATGGAATCAGGAGATAGACTGGGATTCGATAAATTGACAACACTGAATTTTTACTGTAACCCTGGAGATTGGATTGAATGTGAAAGAATCAGAAATTGAGCTTGAATAAACAAATTATAGCAACCAGATGAAACAATTTTAAGTATTCTAAATTCCAAATAATATCTAGAAACTTTTTATTGTTCAGTGGAAATTATAATAAGCTGTGGTTCAATGGGTCCTATCAGGTCGGACTGAAAACAACTTTTCTCTCAATACCAATGTTGAAAACACATATCTGAAGGTAAATTTTTGCTATTATTAACTAAAAGATCAGTGACCATGAACTCAGAACTCCTGGGGCACGTTCTTAAAAAAGCATTGTTAGTAAGATATTGATAATGATGACTTGTTTGATAATTTGTGGTGACAGTGCTAACTATTGCATCACAATACTTGTTGGCAGCTATTTTAAAGAAAGCAATATTTTGAATGCAAATTGGAATGTAAATTATTTACAGCCTAGATTGCCTGTGAAGAACAGCTCTCAAATGCCTCCTATCAGCATAAGTACTGTTCTTTTCCCAGTCATTTTTAACCTTTCAGTGAAAAAGATCCTCTTATAGCATAGTTTAAGCTAGCCTTCTTTGTAGGTCTCCTTACTTTTCCAAACATGTTTAATGCTGGTATATTTTCTTAATTATCTTGGTCACTACAGATATAGGGTCTTGTTTTGTCTGCAAACCTTGGAATTCATTCCTGACTTTATTTTGCTATACACCATCTTAACGCCATGCAAATCCACTTTAGCCATATGCCCCTGACTTCTGATCATGGACATGTTTTGAATAGGGTACTTTTTTTTTTGTCCTAGGCTTATGTGCTCTGTTTAATAACTGACTGATTTCATATTCTTGCTTTGGTACCTTTTTTTATCTCCATCATTCCCATATGATTTGTGCCTTGGCTTAATTGTCTCTTTGAAATTTGATTTCTCATCTTCATTAATGCTCTCCTCAACCTACTGAGGATTATCACTAGCCTTGCTAGGCTCACCTCTTCAGCCTACATATTCTAATTATGATAGTGGGAAAGATGAATGTTTGTAAAGGGAAATCAATTTTTATTTTCTTTTTTTCCTAGAGGAAGAATATTTTAAGTATGCTTTCAGGAAACTTCTCTTTCTAACAAACATGGCCTCCCAAAAAAGAGAGGTTAGGAAAGTGAACCCAGAGTAAATGCATAGAATGCAATGTAACCAAAATACTTTCCTACACTTAAAAAAACTATGTCTTGTATTATATTGAGCAAATGGTATAGAATTTGGAAAGTGAAGTTGCTCAGTCGTGTCCGACTCTTTGCGACCCCATGGACTGTAGCCCACCAGGCTCATCTGTCCATGAGATTCTCCAGGCAAGAATACTGGAGTGGGTGGCCATTTCCTTCTCCAATGCATGAAAGTGAAAAGTGCAAATGAAATTGCTCAGTTGTGTCCGACTCAGCAACCCCATGGACTGCAACCTACCAGGCTCCTCCGTCCATAGGATTTTCCAGGCAAGAGGTAACTGGAGTGGGTTGCCATTGCCTTCTCTGATGGAACACATCAGAGAATCTGAATAACAGGTGTGAGTAGAGGAAACACCTAGTAAAATATGAACCTTATTTGACTCTTTGGTAAATTTGTGTGATGGACTGAATCATTGGTCCCATGTTAGTCTTATAAATCCATTTCAAGTTCACCTTTCCACTTTTTCACTTTGAGCTTGGCCGGTGTTAGCAACTGTGGTACAGAGGCTTAAACATTTTTGCACAGTTTCACTTGCCTTCTTGTACTATTGCTGTTGCCAGGGCACTATACTCCAGTAACACTGTAGCTTGGGTCCTCTGCCACCCTCCAAAAAAATGACCCATGGAGCAGAGTCTTGCGACCAACCCACAGACTGAAGCAACGCTTTTCTAGTTGGCCTGTTAAGTGTGAAAATAAATTATTACTTTTTAAAGACACTGAATTTTGCAGTGGTTTGTTACAGAACTGTTACAGCAGTTCTGCACAGCTGACCAATATAGTATGCATGGTGTTCATTCCATGTTCAACCCTTTAAAAATTTAGAGTTATTAAAATAGTATTTCAGATAAATGGAAAGAAAGAACTATCTGAAACTGAGAGAGCCCGACTAATTCTGTGGTCATTATCTAGTACTATTCTGGTGTCTACTTTTAAGAACTGACTTTAATTCAGAAGATGGGATGCTAAATACTAAAAAATCATTGTCCCAATACAGACTTATCTCCATGAATTAATGGAGAAATATTTTTAATATTTTTTCTACTTTTCTACTTTATTTTCTTAATATAATATTGTATCCATATAAAAAGAATACTTTATATGTATTATGGATGCATAAGAGTATAATGGATTCCTAGACCTCCCATTCCCACTGCATATAATAGAACATTTTACCTAAGTATTCCCCCCCCCCCCCCCCCCCCCCCCCCCCCCCCCCTTTCTTCTCTTTTCTTTTTTTATTTAAAAAATAATTTAATGTATTNATGGATGCATAAGAGTATAATGGATTCCTAGACCTCCCATTCCCACTGCATATAATAGAACATTTTACCTAAGTATTCCCCCCCACCCCCCGCCATTCTACTATTTTTCTGTTTCATGAAAATGATATCATACTGGACAAAGTCTTTGGAAGCTTGAAAAAATTTGTGTCTAAGATTGATCAATACTATTTCTTATTGTATTTCTAGAATAAGATAGTATATCTTATCTTTCATGAAAATGATATCATACTGAAGATAGTCTTTGGATGCTTGAAGAAATTTGTGTCTGAGACTGATCAATAGTGTTTCTTATTGTATTTCTAGAATAAGATAGTATATCTTTTCTTATTACTATCTAGAATAAGAGTATTTCTTACTACTCTGTTCTTTTTTTGTTGTATAATATTCAGTTGGATTTATATGTTGTACTTTATTTGGTAGTTTTCTTGTCAATGGATATTCCCAAACTCTACCTGCTGTGGGCACAATGTTCTATAAATGAGTATAGTCACATGGCAAGAAGAGGTATAATTAAACTTACTGGTTAATATCATTCTACCACAATGTGCAAGATTTGGTTACCAATTTCAGGAAATGTGAATTATTCTAGTAAGAGTTCTTGGACCCATTTAACATTGATTTTGAGTAACTTACTCTCTCAAGTTATGAGAAAATCTAATAAGATTGCTATCAGAAGCAGAGTTTAAAAACCTAGCTTTTGAAAGATTAGCTACATTTACCAAATGAAATAAACTGGCATTTATTTAACATTTACTAGGTGCACAGGACATTAAATTTACCCCTGCTGTGATGAAAGACTGTTAATGAGTACAGAATACATGTTAATAGTTATACAATTCATGGAGCTGTTTTCAGCTTATATTTCAAAAAAACATGACCCTTTCCACAAGGATTTCTAATCACTGTTTCAATGCAATACAATACAATGGAAAGTGAAATATAGATACTTTATAGAAAGTTCCAGTTCATTTTAAAATGAGACAGAGTGAGCCACTTAAGTATTTCTATTAAAACCAGCAAGACTGATATTTTGAACAGTGATTGAGAGTAAAACCTTCAGTAGAGATCAGCTGATACAAATTCAGAAACAAAGACTCCCCATGAGGTAAATGCATAAAAACTCTGCAGTTAACTCAAAAGGGCCCTGAAGTACTAACCATGATAGTTTGGAGCAAGGTAATATGGGACTCTCCAAAAAAGAATCTTTTTATGTTAAATAATAAGAAAAAGAGTGAAGTTCATGCCAAAAAATTTTCAATAGTTTTTCATCTGATGGAAGCAAGATTAACATTGTAATCCTTCTGCATATCATTTATTCATTATAGTCTGTCATTCATATACATACACACATATGCTTTAATTAAAAACATCAAGTTCAGTCTCCTCAAAAAACACGTTAGTCTCTTTCATAAACACCCAAGTTAAAAAAAAATCAGTAGATATTAAAAGATAAACATGTGGATAGACTGTGTGAACACATCTTATTGGAGTTGAAGTTTTGGCGCTCAGTAGGGCGTTCATAAGGAAGTATTTCATCTCACACAGTAACATTCCTATGCAGCTTAATTCTCTTTCAGTTCAGTTCAGTCGCTCAGTCATGTTCAACTCTTTGCGACCCCATGAATCGCAGCATGCCAGGCCTCCCTGTCCATCACCAACTCCTGGAGTTCACTCAGACTCTCGTCCGTCAAGTCAGTGATGCCATCCAGCCATCTCATCCTCTGTCGTCCCCTTCTCCTCCTGCCCCCAACCCCTCCCAGCGTCAAAGTCTTTTCCAATGAGTCAAGTATCACAAATAAGATAGTTGCATAGCTAGTTAGGAGCAGAAGCTACAGAGTTTCATACCATTAGCTTTTTTCCTTCCACATCTTTCTGCCTAAATTCCCATCCCAATAAACAATATCTGCTAAACATAAAATGTTGAGTCCCTTTACTCCTAAATCTATTTGTCTATTTACCGTAGCTTGAATGATCACCATGCTAATTAAAATAAAGTTACTTCCACAGAGAATGACTGTACTTTAACCCAAGCTAGCTACCTCTAAACTTTATACTGTTGGTCACAACACAGATGGAGTAAAAGATTATGAATGGATGAGAGCACATCCACAATCATTAAAGAAAAAACAACTCTAATACATTCATATTGCTGTTAAGACAATCTATATCATCTTTGTATGCAGACTTGTGTTTTACATTCTAGGACGATCTATGCCAAAGACAATTAAAAGTCTTAAGTATATGAGGGGTTATTATACCAAGGATGCTATTAAGTTGCCAGCCATCTGGCAGTGATGAGATGAGCTTAAATTTTAGTGGATGGGATTTAGGATGCTCCTGATATTGATGGAACATTCCTGGAGTATGGATTGGTGGATAAAAGATGTAGGAAAACATATTGCTGTGGGATTAGAGGCACTGGCACTGTAACAGGTTTCCCAGGGAGATTTGTAAATCTCCTTTCCAGGAAATTGTTGATAGACGCCTTCCAGTCTGGCCTAGTGAAAATCTGTCCTGCCTCCGTCAGAAGTGATGATCTCATATCTAGAGGTCCTTTCCAAGCCTATGACAGAGAACTAAAGACAACACAAAGAACAAAGCATCGTGTCAAATAAATTTTTTGTATCCTCCTTAAAGCTTCTCCATTACCTGTAGCAACAGATGACTCTGAGTATCAATTATATGAATAGAACAAGTCATCTCACAATTAACTATGGTGTACATTGCACGTAGTGATCTTGACAACTATTATCCTTGTCATTTAATCATAATTTAAACTAGATTTTAAAAAGAAGAAAAACAGCTCTGGTAGTAAAATCTTGTTGTAATGATCACAGTGTTTTTCTGTGGGCCACTGTGGAATGATAGTGATGATTTTACAGGATAAAATATTGGTCTGGGGAGTTCTTGACACATGAAAGAGTAAGCACATAAGACTTCTCTAATAAATCTTTCCCTTCCTTGTGCTTGATTTACTATGCAGGTCTGGTTCCACTGTTATTTTGGCATCACATCTCATGCACCATAGAAACCTGAACAGCAGCCCTTTCAAAGAAGCACTCACACCCCAAGCTGCTTTGCTCTCCCGCTGCTTACGCCTCAACTCAGATATTTCATTGTTTCCTTTCTTTTTGAGTGCTTTGGTTCAAGGGCTGTTTTTATCACCCTGAAAGCACATTATGTCACCTGGAAAACAGGTACCCTGCTGACTCCACTTCTGCTGAAATGTGCCATATTGCACTTCCTGTGCATCTCTTCAGCAAGACATGATGCTATGAAATCTCCTTTCCTGTCACTGTTTCAAACAAACCTTTGCAACCACAGATCAAGACTTTTAAAGTTCACTCCCTGATTTGTAGCCGCTCACTGAATGTTTTGCAGGCTTCAAACATGCTGTTGCAAAGGAACAGTGAAGCTTTTAATGTCTGAAAAGCAGCAGGGATTCACTTCTTTAATGGAGAAAATTCAAATTTGCAGATCCAAGCTTGGCACTGTGGGGTGTCACATTTCCTACAATCTTGTGAGGCCAGCAGGTGTAACAACCCTGCCACATGCCTAAATGAACACGACTGCTCCTTCTATGTGCCACAGAGTTAAGAGTTTATCTCCTTCTTTTCCATTTTCTTGCTGCAAATCATTTTCAGAAACCCACTTAGAAGGCTGGACTGCGATTCAGCATTTCTACTTTGTTTTTTTCTGATTGTGAATGTCCTGATATTCCTGACCATTCACAGAAGAACCAAGAATCATTCTTATGCATTGAATGAAACTGTATCACATTTAAACACAAGCCAGAAATCAAATCTCAGCTTTCAAAAGAACACTACAGATACAGTTTCTTTTAACTCACCACTGTCTCATTTTTAACCTCTCATCTAAGCTACACAGGAGATAGTAAGGCAGCAGGAGTACAGACAGGATGTTTAGAATCAGAAGTCTGGGAACCTGCTTTTTGTGTGCTTTTGCTCTGAGCTTCCTAGCTTTTTAAAGCTTCTGTACTCATCTCTGCAAAATAAGACGCAAATTGCGTTAGTATGAGGAGTAGAAGAAATTATGTCATTTATCTGTCCAGTGAGTCATTCAGCAAACATTTATCAAGGACCAATTCACTTTATGGATCAGATTAATGGGTATAACAATAGATAAGACAAAATACTGATCCAAAGTGAAAAGCATTATGTTAATCATAAGACATTACATTTTTTTTTTCAGATGTCACTTTTACAACCTAACGTGGGAGTTTAGAACTAGCTAAGTAGTCAAGAAACAGTATTGATAATCTTACAATTTGTAATCATAGACAATCAACAGGTACTGATGGAGAAACTATAATAGTATGAGATTTGGAGAAAATTGTTCTCTCTCATGTAGTGGAAATTCTGCAAAGGGTCTGATGCGAAACAAACAAGCAAACAAACAACAAACAAAAAAAACCCAAACCCAAAAAACAAGCAATATTATTTTTTCTTGTTTCAATCCAAAAAGATACTGAGAAAAAAAGTTTGTGTGAGTCAAATTATTGTTCATAATGTCAGATAATGGTTACAAAATTGCATCGTTGCCTTATTTTCAATGTGGGTAAAACAACCTAAATTTATCAAATAAATGGAAAGAAATGTATCTTCAATCTTCAACTGTATCAAAGGAAATTTTAATGTAATTCCATCCTTCTTCTTTCACAAAATATCAAGGCAAACTTATAAACAACTGTTGGACTCAGTCTTGTACAAAGTCTTATGGGGAGACAGTAGAGTAAGTGAAGGCCCAAATTTTACTTTTCGATAGTTTACAAGCTATTTGAGAGAAATAGGTTTGACCTATATGAAACAACTAAAATATGTTGCATATTAAGATAGTACACAAAACTCATTAGCTCTTGTAATCTATAATGCTTATACAATAAAAAATTAATCATTTAAAAATAGAATTTCAAGGAGCTTCTCTAAAGGATAAATTCTATAAGCAGTTCAAACACAGAGCCAGTGTTTTTGTCCCCTTTCTTTCCCTTAGAACTAGGTTCAAATATATGTGTGTATTTCATACATATATATGTAGATATATACTAGCATGAATAAACTTCAAAAACATGTTAAAGAACACATATAATATGTTGACTTCTTATAACATGGAAATACATTAATAAATTCTATGTATTAATATATATATGGATGCTCAGTTGCTCAGTCGTGTTGAACTCTTTGCGATCCCATGGACTGTAGCCCACCAGGCCCCGCTGACCATGGGATTCTCCAGGCAAGAATACTGGAGTGTTCCTCCTCTAATATATATGTATAGTCAGTGTATAAGCCTGCAAAGAATGGCATATGCCAAATTCAGAAGAGTAATTAATGACCTCTGCTCTTGAAGGAAATTGAACCTGGAAGCAAGTGTATATAGAGGTTTACATTTTGTCAGCAACTATTTTTTCTTCTGTCAGGTAGTAGGTAACGATTTTTTAAAAACACTGTATCTATGTTTGTATGTTACTTAGTTTATAATTCCAAAAATAACAATGCCATAATGAAAATTATGCTTTAAAAATAAAAGATGAACCTGTTAAACAGAGTGGATTTAGAGGGAGTGACAGGAAAAAAAAGACAGGCAATAAAGATGCCTTTTAGAGGTTACTGTTCAGATTTCCTTTATTGCCACTGGATTTCCTGCTGTTTCTATGATCTTCCTAAACAATGCTTTGCACAGAACTTAACCTGAAGTTAATTGTCAGTAGGGCATTTTTCAACAGTATATATAAACTTAAAATTCATTGACTTTACCATATAAATAATTAGCCCCATTCAGTAGAAATTGCTTGTTTACCTGATAAAACTGGCAATGCTTAATATCTTAAGGAAGATGGAGAAAAAGTGGTGGGGGAACAGGCAAAAAATCATACTTGATTCTATAAAGTTATTTGAAGATAATAAATAAAATACTATCATTATACATTCAATAATTTTTCTCTATGTTATCATGTCCAGTCAACATTATCAAAAAGTATCTTCACTAGTAAAATTAATTTATTCTTAATTTGTGGGTTATATTATTGATATTCTGAAAACTAATGAAATAAGCAAGACATGTAAGCATCTCTAGGACAAAATGAAATATTTCACTCAGTGAATATATTAATTGTAATTTTTAGGTTTTTCTGTTATTATGCTTTCCTAATTAGTCTCATTTCTATTTATCAGTGGTTTTTACATATTGCCAATTCTACTAAGTTTGATAAATATTATATAACGTTATCAAAATTCAGTGATTTAAACCTTTCCAGAAATTAATAAATAATGAAATCAAACAGATAACTTTAAGTAACTGGTTTATACTCTGGGTTATTGTCACTTAGGACTTCTTTATCCACATCAGCTTCTCTGTGTTAAGCCAATGTCCACATCATGGAAAATCACTTTCTCTTCTTACTACCTGTTGTTGAAGTGGGTGGTGGTGTAATTTATATTTTAAGCCTATCATACAGAGTACCGGAAAAGCAAATTTAGTGTTATATTTAGGGCATATACCTGATGCAGCTGAGCGTGTAACATAAATTACTTTGGAACCATCAGTTCTTTGGAACAAATTGCAGAGTAGAGTTGTTTCCCTATTTAGTTTCCCTCTGTGATTTTAGAAATAGTTCAAAGTGGTGATGATATATGTCAAAGTAATTTCCATGGTGCCTAAAAGCAAGTACCTAAAAGCAACACTTCAAAACTTACTTTAATGTGACCAAGTGAAATATAGTTAAGATGTAATGAAAAATGTAGATGATGGTGATGATAATGATGACTTGAAAGTTTTAACTGAATTGATAATTGGATATCCAGACTAAATTAAAGATAAACTGAATTGCAGACTTTCCTTTGACCAATTGTTTAATTATCTACATTAAAAATAATTTAAATAACTGTGCATAAATAATGAGATTCAAATCTCATATTAAGAATAACATGAAGGTAAAAAGCAAGGGCATGGGGACCAGACTACCAGGGATTAACCCTAGTTCTGCCAGTAAGGCTATACGACTCTGGGCATGTTACTCAGCCACCTCATGTCTCATGTAAAAGGAGGTTAATGATAACACATCCTATATAAAGTTGATTTGAGAATTAAATGAAAGTTTTGTAGAGTTCTTAAAACAGTGTTTTCCATGTTCAGTCCAGTTCAGTTGCTCAGTCGTGTCCAACTCTTTGCAACCCCATGGACTGCAGCTTGCCAGGCCTCTCTGTCCATCACCAGCTCCTGGAGTTTGCTTAAACTCATGTCTATTGAGGTGGTGATGTCATCCAACCATCTCATTCTCTGTCGTTCCCTTCTCCTTCTTCAATCTTTCCCAGCATCAGGGTCTATTCAAATGAGTCAATTCTTTGCATCAGGTGGCCAAATTATTGGAGTTGCAACTTCAACATCAGTTCTTCCAGTGAATATTCAGGACTGACTTCCTTTAGGATGGACTGGTTGGATCTCCTTGCAGTCCAAGGGACTCTCAAGAGTCTTCTCCAACACCACAGTTCAAAAGCATCAATTCTTCAGGACTCAGCTTTCTTTATAGCCCAACTCTCACATTCATACATGNTATACAGAGTGAAGTAAGCCAGAAAGAAAAACACCAATACAGCATACTGACACATATATATGGAATTTAGAAAGATAGTAATGATGACCCTGTATGTGAGACAACAAAAGGACACAGACATAGAGAATGGACTTTTGGCCTCAGAGGGAGTAGGAGAGGACGGGATGATCTGGGAGAATGGCATTGAAGCATATATACTATTATGTAAGAAACGAATCACCAGTCTATGTTTGATACAGGATGCAGGATGCTTGGGGCTGGTGTACGGAGATGATCCAGAGACACGTTGTGGGGTGGGAGGTGGGAGGGGGATTCGGGATTGGGAGCTTGTGTACACCTGTGGTGGATTCATGTCGATGTATGGCAAACCCAATAGAGTATTGTAAAGTCAAATTAAAAAATTAATTAAAAAATAAAATAAAATAAAACAATAAAATAAAATGACTTTCTGACTTCCTTTTTTTTTATTGTAAGGTATATCCTGTCATTTTGTTTTTTACCTAGTATTAACACTACTCTTGACTCTAGTAATGGAAGACTGATTTTTCTTTACATGCAGTATTGATGGAACATCTTTTCCAAGACTGTGTAGCTGAATGGCACTGCCGAACAAAGATCACTTTCTCTAACCAAAGTGTGGTCAGATTCTATCTCCTGGAAATACAATCGTTGAGCCAAATGTAGATTCAGGATCAACCATTTTGTTTCAGTGAGACGTTCCAGTATTTCCTGCTACTAGGATCTCAAGAATCATTCTAATTCCTACCCTCTCCAAGGCCTAAATCTTCAACTTTTTCTTGTATTTTGTGATGTAAGCTATTTCCTTCCAATAAATTCCCTTTTTGCTTAATTTCCTTTGCTTTCAACTAGAGAAATATCACTTTCATCTTCCTTGCATTCATTTATTACTACCCCATTCACCATTCCTTCATTAATTAATTCAATCATAAATATATGTTGAGCAGCAGATGTCTGAAATGCAATTGGGTCAGGAAGATCCCCTGGAGAAGGAAATGGTAACCCACTGCAGTATTCTTGCCTGGAGAATCCCATGGACAGAGAAGCCTGGTAGGCTACACTCCACGGGGTCGCAAAGAGTCGGACACGACTGAGCGACTTCACTTCACTTCACTTCACTGACTCCCTTAAGGAATTTGATAAGATAAGATAGATCAGCAGTTACCTTTATGTAATATAGCAGATAGTAAATATTTTAGGCTTTGTGTGCTGTATTATTATGTTGCAACTATTCTGCAGGAAATATGTAAATGAATAGAATGCATATATTACAGTAAAACCTTCTTTAAAAACAATGAAATGTATGTTTCATGACATTTTTATAGATCTTGAGGTAGTAATTTTCTTTTGATTTTTTTCTCAACTATTAAAAAAAGTTTAAAAACACGTAGCTTTTGAGCCATAGAAAAATAGGCAGCAGATCAGATTTTGCTGATCCTTGAGATAGACAGAAAAGAAGATATTTACTTATAAGCAGTAGCTCAGCTGGTAAAGAATCTGCCTGCAATGTGGGAGACCTGGGTTCGATCCTTGGGTTGGGAAGATCCTCTGAAGGAGGGCATGACAACCCACTCCAGTATTCTTGCCTGGAGAATCCCATGGACAGAGGAGCCTGGTGGGCTACAATCCATGGAGTCACAAAGAGTTGGACACAACTGAGCAACTAAGAATAGCACAGCACAATATAATTAAGTAGTAAAAGTTGGGTAAGGAGGGCTGTTTTAGAAGTACTTACAAGGTAGAATGGAGTTGTAGAGGTATGGCCCAAACTCAGTATATGAAGGAAGAAAGGATTGGGGAACCCTTTTTGGAGAAATTGCATTAAGCTCTTCCTTAAGAGTAGGGCAGGAGTAAGCCAAAAAAAGAGGCGGCAACAGAGTTTTCAAATCAGAGGGAATAGCAATGATAAATGCCCATAGGAAAGACAGAGAGTAGCAACTATAATGTCTGGCCCCATGTCCTAGAGAGTGTGAGGGAAGTAGTTGGAAGAGAAGCTGAAAAGTAAAGCTAGAGTCTCAAGAATGTCTTTGGTGCTTAGTTACCTTAGGCATACTCATGTGCTTATTTCACCAGCAAGGAGAGACAATTCCATAGCAAAGGGTAGGGAAAGGATACTTTTGAAAGTACCTATTAAAGGAATATTGTTATATTTCCTAACATTTTTACATTTTCACTTTGTATTCTATTTATTTTAGAGTGTTATGTGAAAGAACGTAAGATATTTTTAGTGCCTCTAAAATTTTAATTTAGACCAGCTTGTAACCTAAGTATTATGGATCTCACTTTCTGCCTTAAAGGTGGTGTCATCTGCATATCTGAGGTTGTTGAAATTTCTCCTGGCAATCCTGATTCCAGCTTGGGCTTCATTCAGCCCAGCATTTCTCATGATGTACTCTGCATATAAGTTAAATAATCATGGTGACAATATACAGCCTTGATGTACTCCTTTCATGATTTGGATCCAGTCTGTTGTTCCATGTCCAGTTCTAACTGTTGCTTCTTGACCTGCATACAGATTTAGGTTAGGTGGTCTGGTATTCTGAAGAAAAACTAAAGAGCCTCTTGATGAAAATGAAAGAGAAGAGTGAAAAAGTTGGCTTAAAATCCAACATCCAGAAAACTAAGATCATGGCATCTGGTCCCATCACTTCATGGCAAATAGATGGGGATACAATGGAAACAGTGACAGACTTTATTTTGGGGGGGTATCCAAAATCACTGCAGATGGTTACTGCAGCCATGAAATTAAAAGATGCTTGCTCTTTGAAAGAAAAGCCATGACCAACCTAGACAGCATTTTAAAAAGCAGAGACAAAAGCTATGGTTTTTCCAGAAGTTATGTATGGATGTGAGAGTTGGACCATAAAGAACGCTGAGCACCAAAGAATGGATACTTTGAACTGTGGTGTTGGAGAAGACTCTTGATAGTCCCTTGGACTGCAAGGAGATCCAACAAGTCAGTCATAAAGGAAATCAGTTTTGAATGTTCACTGAAAGAACTGATGCTGAAACTGAAGTTCCAATATTTTCGCCACTTGATGTGAAGAACTGACTCATTGGAAAAGACCCTGATGCTGGGAAAGATTGAAGGCAGGAGGGAAAGGGGACGACAGAGGATGAGATGGTTGATGACATCACCAATACGATGGACATGATTTTGAGTAGGCTCCGGGATGGACAGGGAAGCCTGGCGTGCTGCAGTCCATGGGGTCACAAAGAGTAAGACATGACTGAGTGACTGAACTGAACTATGAATTTCAACTTCAGATCAATGGTTGCCATCGAAAGCCTTTAAGCAGGGAAAATATATGCTGTGATATTAATTTTGGGAAACCACTCTGGTTTCCACGTGGAAAAAGATTAGTGAGAAAATTAGAAGATGAAGAGGAGCAAGATATGATTTAGGGACTGTTGCTATCACTCTCCTTTAAAGAGATGATAATGGCCTAAAATAAAGATGTTCCGGTTGAAATATAAAAAAATGGACAAAGAAGTATTGGGTTGGCCAGAATTTTGGTTCAAGATCTTTTTGATCAACCCAATAGATTATAAAACCCCTAGTGATTCACTGGATACGGAAAATAATTGTGAAAATAGAGGCTAGTATGACTCCAACATTTCTGAGTGGAACAAGTTGTATGGACATCTTCACTACATAGGGAACATGAGAGGAAGAAAAGCAAGTTTTGAAGGGGAAAGAGTTTGATTTAACATACTGAGTCTTGTTTGCTTTTATTTTTTTTAATTTTTATTTATTTATTTATTTTTTAATTAATTAATTTATTTATTTTAAAATTTAACTTTACAATACTCTATTGGGTTTGCCATACATTGACATGAATCCACCACAGGTGTACACAAGCTCCCAATCCCGAATCCCCCTCCCACCTCCCACCTCTCAACGTCTCTCTGGATCTTCCCCGTACACCAGCCCCAGGCATCCTGCATCCTGTATCAAACATAGACTGGTGATTCGTTTCTTACATAATAGTATATATGCTTCAGTGCCATTCTCCCAGATCATCCCGCCCTCTCCTACTCCCTCT
>SJYV01009901.1:71061-103745 GCA_006410875.1 Neotragus pygmaeus
TGATGGACATCTAGGTTGTTTCCATGTCCTGGCTATTATAAACAGTGCTGCAATGAACATTGGGGTACATGTGTCTCTTTCAATTCTGGTTTCCTTGGTGTGTATGCCCAGCAGTGGGATTGCTGGGTCATAAGGCAGTTCTATTTGCAATTTTTTAAGGAATCTCCACACTGTTTTCCACAGTGGCTGTACTAGTTTACATTCCCACCAACAGTGTAAGAGGGTTCCCCTTTCTCCACACCCCCTCCAGCATTTATTCAAAACCACAATGAGGTACCATTTCACACCAGTCAGAATGGCTGCGATCCAAAAGTCTTGTTTGCTTTTAGAATTACATGTAAAGATAAATAAGTTCACTGGCTATACGAGTAGAGAAATCTGGGCAAAATTTGCTGTATGACACAGAATTTTCAAAATTAATTATAATTAAATTTATCAAACAGATAATATGTATCAGGAATAAAAATGTATGCTCTTTAATCTTCACAAAACCAACAGGGTATTGCTATCATTACTACTGTTACTATTGTTGTTGCTACATTATTAGTGACATACTAAAGATTAGAAAAAACCCTGATGCTAGGAAAGATTGAGGACAGAAGGTAAAGGGGTTGACAGAGGATAAGATGGTTGAATGGCATCACCAACTCAATGGAATGAGTTGGAGCAAACTCTGGGAGGTAGTGAGGGACAGGGAACTCTGATGTGCTGCAATTCATGGAGCTGCAAAGAGTGGGACAGGTCTTAGCAAACTGAACAACAAAGATATATACATTATGTAACTTACCAAAAATATTGACTTTAGAAATAAATGACAAAGATTTGATTTAAGCATCATATTTGTTTCCAGAAGTAACACTCTTAATCACTATGTTGATTCAAACAAGCATAATATGAGAAACTGTTTCCTTCTAGGCTAAAGGAAATAATTTAGGAGAGAAAAGTCAGGCAAGATCTTCTCACTTCAGGAAAGCAATTTTTCTAATTGTTTTGCCCATAATGATAGATTATCAAGACTTTTAAACATTTTTAGTAAGTGAAGCAAAGAGTAGAAGAGTTATAAATGTAAACCTACCAAAATATTATCAATTTAGGTTTGATGAAATCTTATTGTGCTGTGGATACTTTCATACACTATCCATGAATTTGCTGAAATTAGCTAATACATCTAATAGACTTTATCAATCCAAACCATGAGTGGTGATGGTTATTTTTACCATTTGTGAGCACATCTAATTCAAAGTCTATAAAGTAAGGGTAGTAAGTATATGACATAATGATATAGTATCTGTCATAATGATATTCTCTTGGATTAGTATGGCAGATCAGTTTTCACTATGATTTTCCACTAAGATTTTTCACTAAGATGGGAACAGAAAAAAAAGTTTATTTAAACATAGTTAAGAGGAAAATATCATCCCTCTTTTTTTTTTGGCCACTAAAATTGAAACAGAATGTATTGAGTGCTAAGCACTACATTTATGTGTAAATTATATAGAATTTTTTCATCTCCACTTTCTGTCCACTAGCATGATTTTTAAAGCGATAATGACTGTCAGTTATTAGAGTTGTGATGAGCTTAACTGTTCCCCATCCTCTTTGCTCTGTAGACACTTTTAGAGTGATCCACGCCATTAGGTAACAGGCAGCTTTCTTGTTACATATGCTTCAGAGTAGATGATGTGACTAAGTGGAAAACTGCATGCCTCAACTTGGGCTAACGTGTAAATGAGCTATTAGAACTAAAACTCAGTTATAGGACTCCCTTGCCATTAAGAGAAAAATAGCAAATTGGCAAATTATAAGAATCGTATCTTCCTTTTACATCAAGGTTTGGAATTTTGATATTACTATTAATATTTTAGACCTGCTAATTCTTCATGGTAGAATATTCTCCTCTGCATTGCAGACTGTTTAGCAGCTTCCCTAGATGCTGGTAGTACTGCTTCAGTTGTAACAAGAAAAAATGTCTCCAATATCCATCCCTTGAGGGATGAAATTTTTTCCGGCTGACAACTATGACTTAAAATGGTCTAAATTATGATAATATCCATATTGTATTTACTTATATTTTTTGCCTCATTTATTTAACATCATTATCAAATCAGTTGTCAAGGACCTATGGAATATTTATGGGACATAGTTTGTCATTAAATAGGGTGATATAAGTGAATATAAGATATACCAAATATATAAGGTTTACTTAAGACACTAGAACTGCGCCATATGACATTTTTTATTGGAGTATCATTGCCTTACAATGCTGTGTTAGTTTCTGCTGCACAATGAAGTGGATCTGCTATACAAGTACATATATCCCTTCCTTCTTGAGCTTCCCTCCAATACCCCAATCTCATATCATATGAAATTCTGACATGTGCTTTAATAAAATAATTTTTGAGAATTTTTTTCTTTCTGTATAAAAATTTATCTTCAGGTAGATAAAGTTAGATGATATATGTACAAAAAATGAGGGAATAATGAAGATAACAGAGAAATGAATGTTTGAAAGAATAACTGCAAAGGATAAAGAAAAGATGATTGGAAGTTGGAGACAGTAGCTCTCAAAACCACTTTTTCAGAGGAAAAAAAATGGTCTATGAACTCACTTCAGAGGAAATTTAAGTTATGTATGATGGAATAGACTATTTTTGATTCATGCATATTGATTGTTCTACTCCGGATCAGACAAGAAAATTACACAATCATGTTGAGCACTTAGATTACTTGGAGTAAACGGCAGCAAAGTTTTACTAAGATAAGAGAAATTGGCTAACATGATAGACAATTTTAATTCATTAATATAAAAACTCTACACAAAAACTACCTCTAAACATATTCGGAGAAGGCAATGGCAACCCACTCCAGTACTGTTGCCTGGAAAACCCCTTGGGCAGAGGAGCCTGGTAGGCTACAGTCCATGGGGTCACTGAGTCTGGCACGCCTGGGCGACTTCACTTTCACTTTTCACTTTCATGCATTGGAGAAGGAAATGGCAATCCACTCCAGTATTCTTGCCTGGAGAATCCCAGGGACAGAGGAGCCTAGTGGGCTGCCGTCTATGGGGTTGCACAGAGTCGGACACGACTGAAACGATTTAGCAGCAGCAGCAGCAAACATATCCAAATTCTGGATAAACTGTTTTTTGAGATGAAAGAGGAAGAGCAGTTGGAATGATATAATCATAATTTTTAGCAGACTGAAATTAAAGCTGCTATCACAGTTTTAAATTATCAAATTAAAATCTCTGCATTTCAGGGAACTAAAATGTAGTGAATATAAGACATAATTATGTTGAATTACTTTTTAAAGGCATATTAATTTCAAACATGTTTTCACAAATTTTTCTGTGATGATTTTAGAGCAACTTAAAAGGGTTTTTACCTGAGCATTATTTAATCTTTATTATTAAAATTCACTTGCAAGAGCACTTTTGTAGGCTGCAGTGAGTCCAGCTTTAGATTTAGAGATGGAAAATATCCCATGAGCAAGGAATATGAAGCCAGGAACACTGATTACTACTACACTTTCACTTTCATAAAATATTCTATTACTTTTTAATTGTACCTTTGTACATTATTTTGATTTCCCTATTTAAAGCATTGACTGTGTGTATATGAAAAGACAAGTTAGAATTAGTAAGCAATAGCTTACCTTAGTAGTATAATTATAATTATGCTTATACTTAAATTACAATTATGGCATACAGTACAGTTTTATATGTAGTCTTATATAACTCTTACAGGTGACCTTGCAAGAATAACAGGAAAAAAATTTATTGCAGTCTTGCAGATGTAAAATGTCATCCTTAGCTATATTAAATGATCATTTAGAGTTAGTAATTAGAAGAGTTTGATACTGGAATCCCAAGCAAGTAAGCAATGTCTTTAAAGTACACTGAAATTTATACTTATACAGATATTAGTGTTACTTTGATCTCAGCAAGCTTTATAAAGTCTGTTTCAGATAAATTTTATGATTTTATAAACCTGCTGTGTTTAAACCTTTCTCTCTCTACCTTTCAGTGTGCTTTTTTTTCATATAAAACATATTCCCTTCTCCCCTTCACTTTATATTTCTTCCAGACACACATAAGTTGCAAGATCACTGTAAAATTTTTTGAGCAAAGCTTGGAAATATCTTTCCACTCACTTCCTAGAGCTTTTAAAGTCATCATGCTTCACCTAATTATATTGCATACTGTTATTTGCTGTCATTTTAAGTATGTTTTTCTTACCTTTAAACTGTATTGTAATTTGAGAAAAGGAAACATGTTCCTAGTTCTGTTTCTCCGTAATTTGATGCATAATATATGTTTAGATGCTCAATTTTATATTGGTCTTTAGCTGTTCTGTTTGGATACCTTGAAGATAAAATACTACATTCATCACTTATTTACTGACATAAACTGTCTTAAGCATGGTGAGTTGACCAACCATTTAATCGACTGCTATTAGCCTTTCATTTTGGTGACAGGTTTTATACACATACATACACACTCTCTCATATTCATACACTCACACATATACAGACCTCTCATGCTCCAAGCCCATGTCCTCAATAAATAGTTTTCTGCTGTTTGGCCATAAGAGCACTACTGTATTTTTTACTCTGGAAAATTTTTTTTTTTAATTTGGGCAAAAGAAAGATCTGCATATTTTTTACTGTGATAGAATAGTAAGGGACAGAATTTACTAGCCATGTTACAGAGGCAGGGTTTGGGAATTACATTGGCTTCAGAGTTGTTGAGCTTGAATGACCTCTGAAGAAATAAGTTATCAATGTTCACAGGACAATAGATACCATTTTCCAGTGAAAGAAACCAGTGCTCCTTGAAGAGATGGCTGCTTGTAGCACTAAGACACATCATGTATGTAGAGCCAGAGAGTGAGGAAAAGCTTAAAAAAAAAAAAAAAAAAGGATGAGGTATATAATGTAACACAGGAGCCAACTTAAAAATGCTCTGGATGATCGAAACTAGGCTGGTTTTAGCAACAAAATCAGCCAAACAGTATTAGATAAATAGATATGAATATACATTTATATAAATGAAATATTGATTACATGCATGAATGGGGATATAGGACAAATCTTTCTTATAGAAGAATGCCCAATGGCATGTGTGTGTGCATGTGTGCGTGTGTGTGTATATATATGTAGTAAAAGTGAAAGTGAAGTCTCTCAATCGTGTCCGACTCTTAGCGACCCCATGGACTGCAGCCTACCAGGCTCCTCCATCCATGGGATTTTCCAGGCAAGCGTACTGGAGTGGGGTGCCATTGCCTTCTCCAAAATAATATATGTATGTGTGTGTATATATATATGTATATATATATATATATATACACATATGAAAGTGAAAGTGAAGTTGCTCAGTCGTGTCCAACTCTTTGCGACCCCATGGACTGTAGCCACCAGACTTTTCAGTCCATGGAATTTTCCAGGCAAGATTACTGGAGTGGGTTGCCATTTCCTTCTCCAGCGGAGCTTCCCAACCCAGGGATCGAACCCGGGTCTCCCGCACGGCAGGCAAACGCTTTACCACCTGAGCCACCATATATACATATATATATATATATTTTTTTTTTTTGTCTGTAACAGAGAGCTTAGAAATAGACCCATATAAATATAGCCAATAAAGACAACACAGTGGAGAAGACTGTCCTTTCAGCAAATGACGCTGGAACAACTGGACATCCCACATGCAAAAACAATGAACTTAGACACAGACTTTACAGCCTTCAGAAAAATTAAATCAAAGTGGATCTTAAAACTGTAAAATATTTAGAAGATAACAGGAAAAAACCTAAATGACTTTGAATTTGGTAAGGACTCTTTAGAAACACCACCAAAGGCATAACATATAAAAGAAAGAATTAGTAAGCCAGACTTCATTAAAAGGAAAAACTTTTTCTCTGTGAAAGATACTGTCAACAGGATCAGAAGACAAGACACAGACAGAAAATATTTTAAAAAGACGTATCTGATAAATGTCTGTTATCCAAACTATACAAGTGAGTGAGTGAAGTCACTTAGTCTTGTCTGACTCTTTGCGACCTCATGCGCTGTAGCCTACCAGACCCCCCAGTCCGTGGGATTTTCCAGGCAAGAATACTGGAGTGGGTTGCCATTTCCTTCTCCCAGGGATTGAACCCGGGTCTCCCGCATTGTAGGCAGACGCTTTACTGTCTGAGCCACCAGGGTACAAAGAAATCTTAAAACTCAATTATAAGAGAACAAATAATCCAGTTAAAAATGGGCAAGAGATCTGAACAGACACTTCACCAAAGAAGATATACAGATGACAAATAAGCATATGAAAAGATGTTTTGACATAAAAACCTTCACACAGATGTTTCCAGCAGCTTTATTCATAATTGCCAAAACTTGCAAGTAACCAAGATGCCCTTCAATAAAGTTAACTGTGGTGCATGCTGGGTACATCCAGATAATAGAATAGTACTTAGTGGTAAAAAGAAATGAGCTATGAAGTCATGAAAAGACCCATAGAAAATTTAAATACCTATTACTAAGCTAAAGAAGCCAATTTATAAATACTACATACTGTATGATTCCAACTATATGGCATTCTGGAAAAGAAAAAATTATGGGAAGAGGGTAAGAATCTGTGGTTGCCAAGCGAGACTGAGGGGGGGAAGATGAGGGAGGCAGGCAGAGCACAGAGGATATTTAGGACAGTGAAACTCTGTAGGATACTGTGTATGGTAGATGCTATCATACATTTGCAAAACCCACTGAATGTACACCCGAAGTGGATCCCAGTGTACAGTGTAGACTTTGAGTGATAATAAGTGTCATTGTAGGTTAATCAATTATTATAAATAAACCACTTGATAGCCAGGAAGACTGTGCCTGTTTAGGTGCCTATTTAGGATATGGGAAGTTTTCATAACGTCTGCTCCATTTTTCTGTGCATCTAAAACTTTCTCTGAAATATAAAGTGTTTTAAAAAAATCTGATACAGTCTATAATTTAGTTAATAATGATGTTTCAATGGTAATTTCCCATAACAAGGGAAGGCAAGATGTTAATTTAGATTGTTGTTCACTCACTCAGTTGAGTCCGACTTTTTGTGACCCCACGGACTGCAGCATGCCAAACTTCCCTGTCCTTCACCATATCCCTCAACTTGCTCAAACTCATGTCCATTGAGTCAGTGATGCCATTCAACCATCTCATCCTCTGTTGTCCCCTTCTCTTCCTGCCTTCAATCTTTCCCAGCATCAAGGTCTTTTCTAATGAGTCAACTCTTCGCCTCAGGTGGCCAAAATATTGGAGCTTCAGCTTCAGCATCAGTACTTCCAACGAATATTCTGGATTGGTTTCCTTTAGGATGGACAGGCTTGATCTCATTGCCGTCCAAGCGACTCTCAAGGGTCTTCCCCAACACCACAGTTCAAAAGCATCAATTCTTTGTCACTCAGCCTTCTTTATGGTTGACTTACATCTCTACTGGAAAAACCATAGCTTTGACTATATGGACCTTTGTCGGCAATGTCTCTGCTTTTTAATATGTTGTCCAGGTTTATCATAGCTTTTCTTCCAAAGAGCAAGCATCTTTTAATTTCTTGTCTGCAGTCACCATTTACAGTGATTCTGGAGCCCAAGAAAATATCTGTCACAGGTATCCATCATTTTCCCATCTATTTGTCATGAAGTGATGGGACCGGATGCCTTGATCTTAGTTTTTTTTTTAATATTGAGTTATAAGCCAGCTTTTCACGCTTCTGTTTCACCTTCATCAAGAGTCTTTTAGTTCCTCTTTGCTTTCTGCCATGAGGTTGGTGTCATCTACATATCTGAGGTTATTGCTATTTCTCCCAGCAATCTTGATTCCAGTTTGTGCTTCATCCAGCCAAGCATTTCTCATGATGTACTCTGCATATAAGTTAAATAAGCAGGGTAACAAGGTTAATATTAGGGGAAATGGGTAAAGGGCCTGGGTGAATTCCATGTATTATGTTTGCAACTTTTCTATAAATCTAAAATTATTACACATAATGTATAAATCTAAAATTGTTACAGTATTAAAAGTTTATTTTTTAAAAGAGTCAATAACTACATGTGATTGAAAGTCAGGGAAATGCGATTGGTTATGCTAGGTGTTGTCCTACTTGCCCTGGTTATCTCTGATCATATTTAGATATATTCTTGAAAAGTAAGATCTTGGGGGACCAGAGAGTATTTTTGGGGGGATAAATCCTAACTTTGAGATTTAATTTGGAAAGTTATTTAACCTCTCCTTAGTTCCTCATCTGCAAAATGGAGATACTATGTCTCTATTGTATAAGAGTACTATAAGAATTGAGATCAATTAAGAACATCGCCTAGGACAGACTCTATGTCTAATAAATGTTAGCTATTGTTAGCATTATTGTTATTGAATATATATTTATATTTCTTCTGACAATCCATGAAACCAAATTATCCTTATCCAGTTATATCTTGTGAGTATATGCAGGTATTTCTGTGGTATTTATGCTTCGTGAAAGCCTCACATGGTAACAGCACCATGAGTCAGCTTGCAGCATCATAAAGGAGTATCATATTTTCATAGGACTCCTGACTAGACCCACTCCACGTGGAGAGAACTCTGGCTCCAATACACTGGCTTCTCTGTTGAGTCAGTGACTGTCAGAACCTGGTGTCTCACTTCAGAGCAGATAAGGAGCCTAAGATAACAGGTTAAACTTTCTGATCCTTCCTGTTTGATGATTTTTAAAAATTCTTGTGAATAATTATATTATTTCTGTCATGGTAAATTATTCTCTACTCATGCATACTTAATCAAATTATTCCTGGGTTTTATTGTTCTCATCCATCTAGACTTCAGAAATCTTCTCATCCATCTAAATTCAAAAATCTTCAACAGCTCACCTGCTATTTACACAGAATAATGGCGTTACATCTCATCTTGAATTCTTGCCATGTGACCTAAGATAGAACAGGTAGTATACTGCTATAGGCATGGTTTTAAAATAGGCAAGCACCTACAAGTTGTGATACTTAGAAATTCTGGGATAATCCTGACCTGGAGCCAAGCTATGTTGGATGTTGTGACTTAACAGCTGTTATTTGAAGGTAACAAACTTTTACTTTAGGCTTTCTCCGGTATACAAATATATGTACATAAGTGTATGTTTATATTTGTGTAAACATCATAAGTAACTGAAAATAAATATTTAAACATTTAGATTTTAGGTTTTATATAAAAACTGTGGGCAATAACATTTTTATAATGATCTCACTGTAGTCATGTTTTAGCATATTTCTTGACTATAGTATTAGTTTCCTATTGCTATATGACAAATTATCTTAAATAGTGCTTAAAATAGCACGTATGTATTATCTTATGGTTTACATGGGATAGAAGTCTGCAATTCTTAGATGATTGCAAGGCTGCAATGAAGATTTTGCCCAGTATTGCATTCTCATCTGAAGCTCAGTATCCTCTTCTAAGTTCATTCAAGTAATTGGCAGACTTTAGTTTTTAGGACTGAGGCCCTTAGCTTCTATATGCTGTCCTCTCCACTGGTGACTCAAAAAGTGCTTGTTGCTTCTTCGAGGCCAGCAGGTCAGCATTTCTGCTGTTCAAGTATCTTCCTTCAAGGAATATTCTGTTTTAAGGGGCTCACAATTCATTAGATTCTATGTACCCCAAGTGTCATGGGTCTGGATCCTATGAGATGGGTCACCAGGCCTGTCAGATCCACGATCCTAAGCCAACTTGTACTTGAACTCGTATCCCCAGACCTGTCCCCACTGCTCACTGTCATGCACCCTTGTCTCACTTCACGTTCCAAGATATAAATACGAATTTCAATGTAGAGACAGCAGAGCTTCAAACCAAGCTCAGGGCTCTTCTGAGAGCAAGAGCATTGCCTGCTATATCTGTGCCTGCTTTTTAAAGTAAAAGACTAGAATTATGCCTGCTTTGTAGGTTTGTGATGATATTAAATGAGAAAAAGTATATGAAGAATTTATAACAGAGTCTGTTACATAGAAAACATTCAATAGATGTTTTCTATTATTCTTTATATTACTATGACAGAAGACTCGCTCAACCACTCAGAGGTATTTAGTTAGAGAGACAGGCATGTGAGCAGCTTATTATAATACAATAAATAAAGCCACTAGGCACCAACTCGATGGACATGAGTTTGAACAAGCTTCAGGAAGTGGTGATGGACAGGGAAGCCCGGCGTGCTGCAGTTCATGGGGTTGCAAAGAATGGGACATGACTGAGCAACTGAACTGAATTAAACTGAGTCACTGAGAATTTAAAAAAGCACTGTTTACAAGGGATTTATAGAAGTGAAACTGATAGATATGTAATTATTGTTCAATATGATTAATATGATTTCCAAATCTACTTTGTTAAGGGAGGAGGAGAGCCCTCTAGGACTCTGTTTCACATCAAGCAGTTCCAGTTCAGTAGCTCAGTCGTGTCTGACTCTTTGTGATCCCATGGACTGCTGCACGCCAGGCTTCCCTGTCCCTCACCAAATCCCAGAGCTTTCTCAAACTCATATCCATTGAGTCGGTGATACCAACCAACCATCTCTTCCTCTCTTGTCCCCTTCTCCTCCTGCTTTCAATCTTTCCCAGCATCAGGGTCTTTTCCAATGAGTCGGTTCTTCACATCAAGTGGCCAAAGTACTGGTGTTTCAGCTTCAGCATCAGTCCTTCCAATGAATATTCAGGACTGATTTCCTTTAGGATGGACTGGTTGGATCTCCTTGTGGTTAGTGATCTCACACTAAGCAGGAAATATTAAAAAACCCACCAATCATCATTGATATTTAGGCCATAACAGAAAGCTGTCAGTAGATGGCAGCAAATCTCAACCAGGCCCTGGACAGGTCAAGGTTTTTCAGCTGGACTCCTGGACGATCCATCTTTCTAGACCTGCAGCTTGGCTCTAGTTATTTCGTTAAACTTGTCATGCTGCAACTGTGTTGTTGTTGTTCAGTTGCTAACTTGTGTCCTACTCTTTGTGACCCCATGGGCTGCAGCATGCGACTCCTCTGTTTTCCATCTCTCGGTTTACGCAAATTCATGTCCATTAAGTTGGTGATGCTATCTAGCCATCTCATTCTTTGCTATCCCCATCTCCTTTTGCCTTCAGTCTTTGCCAGCATCAAAGTCTTTTCCAGTGAGTCAGCTCTTTGCATCAGGTAGCCAAAGTATTGGAGCTCCCGCTTTAGCATCAGTCCTTCCAATGTTGATTTCCTATTCAAGAGTTTATTTAGGACTGACTGGCTTGATCTCCTTGTAGTCCAAGGGACTCTTAAGAGTCTTCTCCAGCCCCACAATTCAAAAGCATCAATTCTTCAGTGCTCAGCATTCCTTATGGTTCAACTCTCACATACATACATGACTACTGGAAAAATTATAGTTTTGAGTGTTTGGGCATTAGTCGGTTAAGTGATGTCTCTGCTATCTAAGGTACTGTCTGTGTTTGTCATAGCTTTTCTTCCAAGGAGCAAGCATCTTTTAATTTCATGGCTGCAGTCACCATCTCCAGTGGTTTTGGAGCCCTAGAAAATAAAATCTGTCACTACTTCCACTTTTCCCCCTTCTATTTGCCATGAAGTGATGGGACCAAATGCTATGATCTTAGTTTTTTGAATGTTGAGTTTCAAGTCAGCTGTTTCACTCTCTTCTATCTCCCTCATCAAGAAGCTCTTTAGTTCTTCTTCACTTTCTGCCATTAGAGTGGTATCATCTGCACATCTGTGGTTATTGGTATTTCTCCTGGCAATCTTGATTCCAGCTTGTGATTCAGCCAGCCCAGGATTTCACATGATGTACTCTGCACAGAAGTTACGTAAGCAGGGTGACAATATACAGACTTGACGTACTCCTTTCCCAGTTTTGAGCCAGTCCCTTTTGTTCTACGTCTGGTTCAAACTGTTGCTTTTTGGCCCACATACAGGTTTCTCTGGAGACAGGTAAGATAGTCTGGTATTTCCATCTCTTTAAGAATTTTTCCACAGTTTGTTGTAAGCCACACAGTCAAAGGCTTCCCTAGCTATGATCCAACGAATGCTGGCAATTTGATCTCTGGTTCCTCTGCCTCTTTGAAACCCAGCTTGTTTGGAACCTGGAATTTCTTGGATCATATACTGCTGAGCCTAGCTTGAAGGATTTTTGAGCATAACCTTGCTAGCATGTGAAATGATTGCAGTTGTATGATAGCTTGAACATTTTTGGCATTGCTTTTCTTTGGAATTGGACTGAAAAGTCACCTTTTCCAGTCCTGTGGCCACTGCTGGGTTTTCCATATTTGCTGACATATTGAATATAACACTTTAGCAGCAGCATCTTTTAGGATTTTAAATAGGTCAGCTGGAATTGCATCACCTCCACTAGCTTTGTTTGTAGTAATACTTCCTAAGGCCCACTTGACCTCATACTCGAGGATGTCCAGGTCTAGGTGAGTGATCCTATTATTGTGGTTAATTAATATTAATGTACTTTTCCCCTTAAGCACCATCTGCCATCATGACAATGAAATATCATTTGTTTCCAAAACCACCAATTCCAAAACTGGTATTACTTGAGAGATGCTCTCTCTATATGACTGCTTGGGAGGAAGTGAGCACACAGTACTCACATCCACATACTACTTGAAGACGAAATAAATGTCCTGGTTCAATTTTTCAAAAATTAAATCTTAAATTACAGTGGCACACAAGAAAGGAGAGCATAAGGAAGCTTTGAGTGTAGTTTCTCATGTCCTCAGGGATCCTGATGGAACATGTTGTTATCACTGACAGCACAAACATGGTGGTAGTTGCTGGATATGGAAAATTCAATCCTTGCCTTTATCATGGATTGTCACAGGAGGATGGGTGTCAGATATGGCTAATGCAAAAGTACATTTTTCTCCTTGCAGAACTTTTTACTTTTAGAATGCAGTGATGATCTTGCCTGTATTCGTATCACACTGGAGACTGCAGAATGGTAGTTTGCTCCTTCTTTTATTTCCTCTCATTTTAGCTTGGATCTAAGAGAAAAAAAAAAAACAAAACTATATAACACAAGCCCACTGGTTTAACCTGATATCACATCAATTTAAAACTTACTAGAAGAAAAAGAAATGTTTGAGTTGAAAGATATATTAAAAAAAAATAAAACTCTTTCTCATTCTTTTTGATGAGTTTCCAGCAGGTAAGAGTTTACCTTTCTTGTTCTCTTCATTATTTTGTTGGTAGTTTGATGTCTTAAATAAACTTAGATAGGCCAGTTTTATTTATTAGATTCTTATCTTGACCTGGAAGGCTCTGTATGATTTTGTTCTTACTTGACCCCCCAAATTCTCTACAGTTCTCTCTGGTAATTAGCACAGTACAGATGCACTTGCCCCTTCTTATTGCTCAGGCACATAGCTCTGCTCAACACATCAAGGAATATTGTAGTGTGAGCTGTTTCTCCTTGTCTTTCATTTCTTAACCTGAGTGTCCTCTCCAAAGCCAGTACTTCGCTGACCTTTCAGTGTAAAGAAGTTGCTGCCTACTCGATATTACAGAACCCTTTCTAAAAGCCGTCATAGCACTGGTGATGCTTCCCTTATAGCTCGGTCGGTAAAGAACCTGCCTGCAGTGCAGGAGACCCAGGTCCAATTCCTGGGTTGAGAAGACTCCCCTGGAGAAGGAAATGGCAACCCACTCCAGTATCCTTGCCTGTGGAGAATCCCCTGGATAGAGGAGCCTGGCAGGCTACAGTCCGTGGGGTTGCAAGAGTCAGACACAACTTAGCAACTAAACCACCACCACCACTACCACCCTGGTGACATCTGGTTTCATCTTCCTCTGGTAGAATGTAAGTTCTTGGAGAGTGGGTAGCGTGGCTATCTATTCCTTGCTGTATCTTGCCACGTAGAGTAGGGTTGAAAACACTATTGTTGAATGAAAGAAACACCTCTGCTTTTACACTTTCTAAACTTTTATCTTTCTACTGTCTTTAATAGGTATAAAATATTGATTTAAAATTGCTTTAAATATGTAATGATCAAGGAGTCTTGCTTTGGGTAATGGCAGTGAAAACTTGGTTTAATCCTTGTACTAAGAAATGTGGTATGTGTGTATGTGTTTGCGTGTGTGTATATGCATGCGTGTGTAAATATCATGATGAGATACTAACAAGGCAATAATAGGGTCAAATTCCAAAAGAAAAGAAATAAAACCTAGAGATGTGAACTACTATTTAGCTGTACATTTCCTTTAGAGGACCTGCCACTACTGGAAAAGGAAATTGAGAGGCCAAGAAACTGATAAGAAGAGTTTTTGAAAGATTTACAGAAATAAAATTTCAAGTTGGATTCAAGGCTTGCCAGGGACATTGGTAAATCATGCAGGATTCTGATTAAGATCCTTACGGTCTACACTCCCAAATAAGGGTGAAAGGCACTTGCAAGGATTGAAGAAATGTGACTTCTAATTCAACCACTGGTAGTATTAAGGCAACTCTAGTTTGCTGAGGACCCCAGCTACTTTCCTAAGCAAATGATAATCTGCTCCAGTGAGGGGACAAAAACTTTCCTAGACCTTAAATGCTCTTTGCCTAGTTGTATAATGAACACTATACTATATACATCATATTCTGTGTACTATGTGAAGTATACTGCATACTTCAAATTCAGACTTAAATGGAAGAAAATAGGGAAAGCCACTGGAACATTCAGGTATGACCTAAGTCAAATCCCTTATGAATATACACTGGAAGTGACAGATACAAGGGATTGGATCTGATAGAATGCCTGAAGAACTATGGATGCAGGTTTGTGACATTGTACAGGAGGCAGTGATCAAGACCATCCCCCCAAAAGAGAAATGCAAAAAGGCAAAATGGTTGTCTGAGGAGGCCTTACAAATAGATGAGAAAAGAAGAGAGGCAAAAGGCAAAGGAGAAAAAGAAAAATATACCCATTTGAATGCAGGGTGCCAAAGAATAGCAAGGGGAGATAAGAAAGCCTTCCTTAGTGAACAATATAAAGAAATGGTATGGACCTAATAGAAGTAGAAGATATTACAAAGAGGTGCAAGAATACATAGAAGAACTATACAAAAAAGATCTTCACGACCCAGGTAATCATCATGGCCTGATTACTCGCCTAGAGCCAGACGTCCTGGAATGTGAAGTCAAGTAGGCCTTGGGAAGCATTAGCACAAACAAAGCTAGTGGCGGTGATGGAACTCCAGTTAGGCTATTTCAAATGCTAAAAGATAATGCTATGAAAGTGCTGCACTCAATATGCCAGCAAATTTGGAAAACACAGCAGGGGCCACAGGACTGGAAAAGATTAGTTTTCATTCTAATCCCAAAGAAAGGCAATGCCAAAGAATGCTCAGACTACTGCACAATTTCTCTCATCTCACTTGCTAGCACAGTAATGCTCAAAATGCTCCAAGTGGGGCTTCAACAGTACGTGAACCATGAACTTCTAGATGTTCAAGCTGTATTTAGAAAAGGCGGTGGAATGAGAGATCAAATTGCCAACATCTGTTGGATCATTGAAAAAGCAAGAAAGTTCCAGAAAAACATTTACTTCTGTTTATTGACTATGCCAAAGCCTTAGCCTGTGTAGATCACAACAAACTGGAAAATTTTTCAAGAGATGGGAATACCAGACTACCTTACCTGCCTCCTGAGAAATCTGTATGCAGGTCAAGAAGCAACAGTTAGAACTGTACATGGAACAACAGACTGGTTCCAAATTGGGAAAGGAGTATGTCAATGATATATATTGTCTCCCTGCTTATTTAACTTATATGCAGAGTACATTATGCAAAATGCTGGGCTGAATGAAGCACAAGCTGGAATCAAGATTTCTGGGAGAGATATCAATAACCTCAGATATGCAGATGACACCACCCTTATGGCAGAAAGCAAAGAAGAACTAAAGAGCCTGTTGATGAAAGTGAAAGAGGAGAGTGAAAAAGTTGGTTTAAAACTCAACATTCAGAAAACTAAGTCATGGCATCTGGTCCCATCACTTCTTGGCTAATAGATGGGGAAACAGCGGAAACATTTAGTGACTTTATATTTTTGGGCTCCAAGGTCCCTGTGGGTGGTGACTGTAGCCATGAAATTAAAAGATGCTTGGCCCTGGAAGAAAAGCTGTGACCAAACTAGACAGCATATTAAAAAGCAGAGACATTACTTTGTCAACAAAGGTCCATCTAGTCAAAGCTACGGTTTTTCCAGTAGTCATGTATGGATGTGAGAGTTGGACTATAAAGAAAGCTGGTTGCTGAAGAATTGATGCTTTTGAACTGTGGTGTTGGAGAAGACTCTTGAGAGTCCTTTGGACCTCAAGGAAATCCAACCAGTCCATCCTAAAGGAAATCAGTCCTGAATATTCATTGGAAGGACTGATGCTGAAGCTGAAACTCCAATATTTGGCCACCTGATGTGAAGAACTGACTCATTTGAAAAGACCCTGATGCAGGTAAAGGTTGAAGGTGGGAAGAAAAGGAGACAACAGAGGATGAGATGGTCAGATGGCATCACCGACACGATGGGCATGAGTTTGAGTAAACTCTGGGATTTGGTGATGGACAAGGGTGCCTGGCCTGCTGCAGTCCATGGAGTCGCAAAGAGTCAGACACGACTGAGCCACTCAACTGATACTGAACCCAGAAAGAACAACGAGGCAAATGAAGAAATAGATAATGTTGCAGGAAGCAAGAGAACCAGAGAAATAACCAACTTCAGTAAACAGCACTCACAACAGAAACTTGCTACATGCTCTTAGGCAGCAGTGCATACACTGAATGCTGAATCATCACATCTTCATGAGCCTAAAAATGAACTTTCCCCTACTCTGCTCCACCCTGGCCTTACTTGTCTCTGTCGATGGCAACTCCATGGTTCTAGTGGTGAGCCACGACATTACTGACTTTTTTCTTTTTGTCATACCCTATATATGATTGGTGAAGAACTCGTCACTCTTATTTAAAAATACAGGTAAATATAGAATCTGATAATTTCTTATGACATTGACAGCCATAAGCTTACTACCCTCTTCTTACTGAATTGCTTGTGTCCCTGTTTGCCCAATATAGGAATCAGGATGATTTTGTTAAAACATATATCCAACCAGATTCTCTTCTGCTCAGAATTTTACGATGGTTCACCCTTCTTCTTCTGCTGCTGCTGCTAAGTCGCTTTAGTCGTGTCTGACTCAGTGCGACCCCATAGACAGCAGCCCACCTGGCTCCCCATCCCTGGGATTCTCCAGGAAAGAACACTGAAGTGGGTTGCCATTTCCTTCTCCAATGCATGAAAGTGAAAAGTGAAAGTGAAGTCACTGAGTCATGTCCAACTTTCAGCGACCCCATGGACTGCAGCACACCAGGCTCCTCCATCCATAGGATTTTTCCAGGCAAGAGTACTGGAGTGGGGTGCCATCGCCTTCTCTGTTCACACTTCTAATCAGAGCTAAAGCAGAAGTCTTTAAAATGGCTTATAATGTCCTATACCTTTAAAATCCAAGTCAAGGCTTTAGAGCAAGTTTTATATCTGTACAATAAAAAATTGATCTCACCCAGATTTTTATGGTGTAATGTGCCATAGGATGTCAACTATATTAATTTTCCTGTAATATACATACATTGAGCCAAGAAATTTTGGCACTGCTAAAACTGCAATGGAAACTATTTCCTGGAAACTTATATTAATTATTTTTTAAACTCATAATTTTGGTAGCAGAATTATGGTTCAGTCACCATAAATGAAGATTATCTCACATTGTTAATAAGCTTTGACTGCTATTGTAACAAACAACATAAAAAATATCTTCATCTAATACAAATTTATTTTTGCATGAGTTCATCTTATTTCTCTTATCATTTTTCTTTCATATAATGTTTCTTTCATGGCACATTAGATGGTTTTTTTTTATTAACCTATCTTAATCTACCACTGTGGGCAAGAATCCCTTAGGGGAAATGGAGTAGCCATCATAGTCCACAAAAGAGTCCTCAGTGCAGTACTTGGGTGCAATCTCAAAAATGACAGAATGATCTCTATTCATTTCCAAGGCAAACCATTCAATGTCACAGTAATCTAAGTCTATGTTCCGACCAGTAATGCTGAAGAAATTGAGGCTGAGTGGTTCTATGAAGACGTACAAGACCTTCTAGAACTAACACCCCCAAAATATGTCCTTTTCATTATAGGGGACTTGGATGTAAAAGTAGGAAGTCAAGAAACACCTGGAGNATCTTTTAATTTCAGAGCTGCAATCACCATCTGAAGTGATTTTGGAGCCCCCAAAATAAAGTCTGACACTGTATCCACTGTTTCCCCATCTATTTGCCATGAAATGATGGAACCAGTTGCCATGATCTTAGTTTTTTGAATGTTGAGCCTTAAGGCAACTTTTTCACTCTCCTCTTTCATTTTCATCAAGAGGCTTTTTAGTTCCTCTTCACTTTCTGCCGTAAGGGTGGTGTCATCTGCATTAGTATGGTTCAAATCAGTTCAGTTCAGTCACTCAGTCATGTCTGACTCTTTATGGCCCCATGGACTGCAGCAAGCAAGATTCCCTGTTCATCACCAACACTAGGAGCTTACTCAAACTCATGTCCATTGAGTCAGTGGTGCCATTCAATCATCGCATCCTCTGGCATCTCCTTTTCCTTCTGCCTTCAATCTTTCCCAGCATCAAGGCTTTTTTCAAATGAGTCAGTTCTTTGCATCAGGTGGCCAAAGTATTGGAGTTTCAGCTTCAGCATGAGTCCTTCCAATGAATTTTCAGGACCGATTTCCTTTAGGATTGACTGGTTGGATCTCCTTGCATTCCAATGGACTCTCAGGAGTCTTCTCCAACACCATACTTCAAAAAAATCAGTTCTTCAGTACTCAGCTTTCTTTATGGTCCAACTCTCACATCCATACATGACTACTGGAAAAACCATTGCTTTGACTAGATAGAACTTTGTGGGCAAAGTAATGTCTCTGCTTTTTAATTACTGTCTAGTTTGGTCATGGAATTTCTTCCAGGGAACAAGCATCTTTTAATATCATGGCTGCAGTCACTATCTGCGGTGATTTTGGAGCCCCCCAAAATAAAGTCTGTCACTGTGATGGGACTGGATACTAGGATATTCATTTTTTGAAGGTTGAGTTTTAAGCAAGCTTTTCACTCTCTTCTTTCACTTTCATCAAGAGGTTCTTGAGCTCTTCTTCAATTTCTGCCATAAGGCTAGTATCATCTGCATATCTGAGATTATTGATATTTCTCCTGGGAATCTTGATTCCATCTTCTGCTTCATCCAGCCTGGCATTTCACATAATGTACTCTGCATATAAGTTAAATAAGCAGGGTAAAATTATACATCCTTGACATACTGCTTTCCTGATTTGGAACCAGTCTGTTGTTCCATGTCCAGTTCTAACTGTTGCTTCTTGACTTGCATACAAGTTTCTCAGGAGGCAGGTATGGTGATCTGTTATTCCACAGTTTGTTGTGATCCACACAGTCAAAGGCATTGGCTTAGTCAATACAATAGAAGTAGATGTTTTTCAGGAAATCTCTTGCTTTTTCTATGATCCACCAGATGTTGGCAATTTGATCTCTAGTTCCTCTGCCACTTGTAAATCCTGCTTGAACATCTGAAAGTTCACAGTTCACATACTGTTGAAGCCTAGCTTGGAGAATTTTCAGCGTTACCTGGCTAGTGTGTGAAGTGAGTGCAATTGTGCAGTAGTTTGAACATTCTTTGGCATTGCCTTTCTTTGGGATTGGAATGAAAACTGACCTTTTCTAGTCCTGTAGCCACTGCTGGGTTTTCCAAACTTGTGGGCATATTAAGTGCAGCCCTTCCACAGCATCATCTTTTAGGATTTGAAATAGCTCAGCTGGAATTCTATCACCTCCACTAGCTTTGTTTGTACTGATGCTTCCTAAGGCCCACTTCCTAAGGCACACTTCCTAAGGCACACTGCAGGATGCCTGGCTCTGGGTGAGTGATCACCACGATGCTGGGTCATTAAGATCTTTTTAGAATAGTTCTTCTGTGTATTTTTGCCACCACTTATTATCTTCCACTTTTGTTAGGTCCATCCCATTTCTGTCCTTTATTGTGCCCATCTTTGCATCAAATATTCCCTTTGTATCTCTAATTTTCTTGAAGAGATATCTAGTCTTTCCCGTTCTATTGTTTTCCTCTATTTCTTTTCATTGATCACTGAGGAAGGCTTTCTTATCTCTCATCACTATTCTTTGGAACTCTGCATTTAGATGGGTATATCTTTCCTTTTCTCCTTTGCTTTAGCTTCTCTTCTTTTCTCACCTATTGGTAAGGCCTCTTCAGATAACCATTTTGCCTTTTTGTATTTCTTTTACTTGATAGTTTTGATCACTGCCTCCTATACAATGTTATGAACCTCTATCTATAGTTCTTCAGGCACTCTGTCTATAGATTCCTTGAATCTATTTTTTACTTCCACTGTATTATCATCAGGGATTTGATATAGATCATGCCTGAATGGTCTAGTAGTTTTCCCTCCTTTCTTCAATTTAAGTCTGAATTTTGGAATAAGGAGTCATGATCTGAGCCACAGTCAGCTCCTTGTCCTGTTTTAGCTGACTGTATAGAGCTTCTCCATCTTGGCAGCAAAGAATATAATCAATTTAAATGGCATTGACCATCTGGTGGTATCCATGTGTAGCCTTCTCTTGTGTTGTTGGAAAAGGGTGTTTGTTATGACCAGTGTGTTCTCTTGTCAAAGCTCCGTTAGCCTTTGCCTTGCTTCATTTTGCACTCCAAGGCCAAGTTTGCCTGTTACTCCAGGTATCTCCTGACTTTCTACTTTTGCATTCCAGTCTCCTATAATGATAAGAGCATATTTTAGGGGTGTTAGTCTAGAAGGTCTTTCATCTTCATAGAACCATTCAACTTCAGCTTCTTCAACGTTAATGGTTGGGACATAGACTTGGATTACTGTGCTACTGAATGGTTTGCCTTTGAAACAAACAAACAGATTATTTATTTATTTTTTTAATTTTTGAGATTCCCTCCAAGTACTGCATTTCAGACTCTTTTGTTGACAGTGAGGGCTACTTCATTTCTTCTAAGGGATTCTTGCCCACAGTAGTAATTATAATGGTCATCTGAATTAAATTTGCCTATTCCAGTCCATTGTAGTTCATTGATTCCTAAAATGTCGATGTTCACTCTTGCCATCTCCTGTTTGACTACTTCCAATTTACCTTGATTCATGAACCTAACATTCCAGGTTCCTATCCAAAATTGTTCTTTACAGCATCGGACCTTACTTCCATCACCAATCACATCCACACCGACTATTGTTTTGTTTTGGGTTTTTTTTTTGCTTGGCCTCTTCATTCTTTCTGGAGCTATTTCTCCACTCTTCTCCAGTGTCATATTGGGTACCTACCAACGTGGGGAGTTCATCTTTCAGTGGTTCAGGAGGTTCAATAAATAAAAACACTTGCAATGGACATTCATGAAATGTTCTCATCAGGTTTGCGATGGCAGTTACTTAAGAACATGAGAGGGTAAGAGCACATATGCACGTCAAAGGACTGCATGGATTTGATCAGCACGACTGAAAGAGTTCAGCTTTCTCTCATCTGCTCCCCAAATCAGCACAGCTTCTGAAATGCTTATGAAAATAACTGAAACTTTAAAACTCTAGTTTGTTTGTTTGTTTATTTAATTTAATGAAATAAGACCTAGGCAGGATTAGTAAGAAGTGCCCAGATTAACTTTATTAGCAAAAAATAGTGAGTCAGAAGGGAGAAGCACCATCAGGAGGACCAGAAGCTGTGCCCAACATGTGCTGTTTTACTCATTTTTAACTTTTACTTGTACTGTTTTTGTAAAATGGTAAGGAAGAAGGAAAAGACAGATGAAGTAGAGCAAAAGACCGAAACACAAAAGTGATTGCAGAGGGAGGAATTATTCCATAAAACAAAAAGCAGAGAGTTTATTTAGGGGAAGGAAGAAAATGAGACATGAGGTCTGAAAGAAAATAAAAGCAGACCAGGGACAAATGAATTGTCTTTTCCTTCACACAGAGTATTCTATGTATACAATACCCTCCTTTTACTTGCTTGTCACCATCATATATAGTCAAGAGAAAACATACCAGAAAACATCCACCTACTTTTCAATACAAGCAGAAGGATAGCTCCCAAATAAACTCATCTTTCATTCCCCTTGTAAGTCTTAAACAGATTCATCCTCCCAAGAGTAAAAATTGTGGAATCTAAGAGTAAAATGATAATCTGGAAAAGAAGTAAGGAGAAAAAGGGCAAAATTTTCTTTTGTTTGCAAATCTAGTATATTAATTGCATTCCTGGGAGACTTTCTGGACAGAGCCTCTGGTAAACAAATTAGATATAAACCGAAGGCGAGGGCACCAGGGTCGCTGTGGTGAGGGAACATCAAGTGACAGGCGCTGGGACCCCAGATGCATGGCTTGCAGAGCAGATGTTCACAAGGATGCAGTGATTATTGAACTGGTAATAAAAAAGCATCAGCTTACAGGCAGCCACGATGGATGCTGGTAATTATAAAGCATCCCCTGGGAAGAAAATGACACAAGTCAGCCACAACTCCGCAATCACCAGGGCATAATTAAAGCTCCAGTAACAGTTGTTAATAGGGTGCAAATAAAACAGGGGGAAAACTTGAACACAACCTTTTATTTCCCCTTTTTAAAAAGAGATGGCAAAGGGCAAAGTAATTACAGGGATAGCAGATTTTATAATTTTGCTTCACATCATAAAACAAAAGGTTGATGGTCATTGATGTTTAAAATATGGGAACCCAAACACACCTATATATATATATATATATATATATATATATATATATATAAAACACCAAAGGGAAAAAAATTGTGTTTGCTCTTTGAATATGTAGTATGTGGGGGAGAACAGATTTTTAAACAGAATGTTTATATTCTAATTTTCAAAATGGTAGAAATACAAATATGTAAAGAAAACGGAATACATGTAAATATTTGGCCATTTCATCCTTTCCGGAAGATCTGTAGTGGTATAATGTGCCAAGCTATATGATACTGTTGGTTAAAATGGTTTAGATATTGTTAAATAAAGTCAGCAAATCACTTACAGTGTTGAAAGTGTCACTTTTTCACAGAATGCTGCCAGCCACTCCCTAACCTAAAACATCAAGCAAAACAAGGCTCATTTTCCATGGGCTAAATCACTGATGCTATTTGCCAGAAGAGCTCCTGAGAAAAACATCTATACCCATTGCAACCCAGTTGCCTGGGCAATTGGGCAAGTAGCTATGCATCTGGATGTGCATTACCAATTAGGCCTATGTATAGATCTATTTTAAGAGGCAGATGGATAGTATGATGAGAAGGAAAGGAACTCTTGTAAGTTCCTATCTAGCCAGTTTTCCATTCATGGATATTTATAAGATTAGGTTTAAAGGGATGACAAATGTAAAAAACTCACTCTATATTCTTGGGCTAAACTTCATGTGAGAAGTATATGAATACCCATATGTGTCACTTTTCAATAAATTGTAGGAAATGAAGGGAAAGAGAAAAACAGTGTTCATTAGAACTCCCATTTATGGATTTTAACATGGTCACAATTATCTGAAAAGCTTTCTCCTGCTTTCTTTCTGTACTTGGAGAGCTGGCCAATTAAAACATAACTAAACACTAATGTATTTAGTATGGAATGCATAAAGAATAAATTATATTTCCAACATGAACATAGATTTCTAGAATTGGAAAGGACCTGACAGCTTATGGCCCTAATTACCCTTAAATGCCTACTGTTTTCAATACACCTAGTAACCATAAAATGTACTAAGAGACAGTATCTGCTCCATAGAAGACTCAAAACAGACACATGAAAAGTTAGCAGATGTATAAAGGGAAGTCCTTGACTTATGGATCCTCAGGTCATGAAAATTAAAAAGCTTCATGAGTGACTTGTGTTATGAAAAGAAAGATTCAGTGGCACAGGACATACCATCCTAGGACTAAGACATTTTAAAAATGTGAGTATTTTGGCTTTGGGGGGATGAGGCTTCCTTTAATTGAGAGTCAGTTCCTAAAGAAGTAGAAAATACACAATTGTAGGGCCTATCCTGAGAGGAGTAGAATGAAGAATGGGGGAGAGAGAGAAAAAGGGAAATCCTGTCCTCAGCTGAGCGGGGAGCAGTGAAGAGTGTTCTGCAAGTGATGCCAAATTCTGTCAAAAAAAAAAAAAAAAAAAGGAGGAGGAGGTTTATAATCAAATAAGTGGAAAATGCTGTTTGGGGCATCTCCCTTTTGTAGATCCACAATCATATTAGCCTATTAAATGCTCTGATCAAATCCCACAACAAACTATATATCACACTTGTTAAATGTACAGCTTGACTTTGGATCTAAATGGTCTTAGTTTGAACCTCAACCCTATTAATAACTTGGGAAGTTATTCAGCCTATCAAAACAGTAATTAAGCAAGAAAGTTCCAGAAAAACATCTACTTTGGCTTTATTGACTACACCAAAGCCTTTGACGGTGTGGATCACAACAAACTATGGAAAATTCTGAAAGAGATGGGAATACCAGACTACCTGATCTGCCTCCTGAGAAATCTGTATGCAGGTTAGAAGCAACAGTTAGAACCAGACAACAGACAACAGACTGGTTCCAAATTGGGAAAGGAGTACATCAAGGATGTATATTGTCACCTTGCTTATTTAACTTATATGCACAGTACATGATGCGAAATGCGGGGCTGGATGAGTGAAGCACAAGCTGGAACCAAGATTGCCGGGAGAAATATCAATAATCTCAAATACTCAGATGACACCACTATTATAGCAGAAAGCAAAGAAGAGCTCAAGAGCCTCTTGATGAAAGTGAAAGAGGAGAGTGAAAAAGTTGGCTTAAAACTCAATCAGAAAAGGAAGATCATGGCATCTGGTTCCATCACTTCATGGCAAATAGATGGGGAAACAATGGAAACAGTGACAGACTTTATTTTGGGGGGCTCCAAAATCAGTCCAGATGGTGACTGCAGCCATGAAATTAAAAGATGCTTACTCCTTGGAAAGAAAGTTATGACCAACCTAGATAGCATATTAAAAAGCAGAGACATTACTTTGCCAACAAAGGCCCATCTAGTCATGGCTATGGTTCTTCCAGTGGTCATGAATGGATGTGAGAGTTGGGCTATAAAGAAAGCTGAGCACCAAAGAATTGATGCTTTTGAACTGTGGTGTTGGAGAAGACTCTTGAGAGTCCCTTGAACTGCAAGGAGATCCAACCAGTCCATCCTAAAGGAGATCAGTCCTGGGTGTTCANGGTTAGACTGTAAAGAAAGCTGAGTGCCTAGGAATTGATTCTTTTGAACTGTGGTGTTGGAGAAGACTTTTGAGCGTCCCTTAGACAGCAAGGAGATCCAACCAGTCCATCTAAAAGGAGATCAGTCCTGGGTGTTCACTGGAAGGACTGATGCTGAAGCTGAAACTCCAATATTTGGCCATGTGATGCAAAGAACTGATTCATTTGAAAAGGCCATATGCTGGGAAAGATTGAAGGCAGGAGGAGAAGGGGATGACAGAGAATGAGATGGTTGGATGGCATTACCAACTCAATGAACATGAGTTTGAGTAAACTCTAGGAGCTGGTGATGGAAAGGAAGGCCTGGAGTGTTGCAGTCCATGGGATCGCAAAGAGTTGGACATGACTGAGCCACTTAACTGAACTGGACTGAACTTAATTGAATCTACTGATAGTCTAAAGATAAATAAACTTTGATATATAGAACTAAGTTAGCCATAATTTTTTTCTTGCTGTTTGTTTTTGTGTAATATTTCATGATTAAAGAAATCTCCCATTGGACTCTACTTGTCTCTTTTACTAATCTATTTAAATCTAATGATAGTTGAAAGATAAATAAGCTTCAGTTCAGTTCAGTCACTTAGTTGTGTCTGACTCTTTGTGACATGATGGACTACAGCATGCCAGGCCTCCCTGTCCATCATCAACTCCCAGAGTTTACTCAAACTCATGTCCATTGAGTCAGTTGATGCCATCCAACCATTCATTCTCTGTCACCCACTTCTCCTCCTTCCTTCAATCTTTCCCAGCATCAGGATCTTTTCAAATGGGTCAGTTCTTCACATCAGGTGGCCAAAGTATTGGAGTTTCAGCTTCAGCATCCGTCCTTCCAATGAATATTCAGGACTGATTAACTTTAGGATTGACTGGATCTCCTTGCAGTCCAAGGAACTCCCAAGAGTCTTTGCCAACAACACAGTTCAAAAGCATCAATTCCTCGACACTCAGCTTTCTTTATAGTCCAACTCTCACATCCACACATGACTGCTGGAAAAACCATAGCTTTAACAAGATGGACCTTTGTGGGCAAAGTAATGTCTCTGCTTTTTAATATGCTGTCTAGTTTGGAAGGAATGATATTAAAGCTAAACTCCAGTACTTTGGCCATCTCATGCAAAGAGTTGACTCATTGGAAAAGACTCTGATGCTGGGAGGGATTGGGGGCAGAAGGAGAAGGGGAAGACAGAAGACGAGATGGCTGGATGGCATCACTGACTCGATGGACGTGAATCTGAGTGAATTCCAGGAGTTGGTGATGGACAGGGAGGCCTGGCGTGCTGCAATTCATGGGGTCGCAAGGAGTCAGACATGACTGAGCAACTGAACTAACTAACTAACTAGTTTGGTCATAACTTTCCTTTCAAGGAATAAGTCTATTTTAATTTCATGGCTGCAGTCATCATGTGCAGTGATTTTGGAGCCTCCCAAAATAAAGTCTCTCACTGTTTCCACTGTTTCCACATCTATATGCCATGAAGTGATGGGACCGGATGCCATGATCTTAGTTTTCTCAATGTGAGCTCTAAGCCAACTTTTTCACTCTCCTCTTTCACTTTCTTCAAGAAGCTCTTTAGTTCTTCCCTTTCTCCCACAAGGGTGGTGTCATCTGCATCTGAGGTTGTTGATATTTCTCCTGGCAATCTTGATTCCAGCTTGTGTTTCATTCAGTCCAGCATTTCTCATGATGTACTCTGCATATAAGTTAAATAATCAGGATGACAATATACATCCTTGATGTACTCCTTTCCTGATTTAGAACCAATGTGTTGTTCCATGTCCAGTTCTAACTGTTGCTTCTTGATCTGTATACAGATTTCTCAGTATTAAAATTTTTTTAAAGATACCAAATTGTATGTTTAAATATCATCTAAATAACCTTGGATATAAGTAAATTTTGATGCAAAGTGCATGAGGCAGAGATGCTAAAAACTAGAGGACAGCCCTAATTATCATGCAGTAATTTCTTTTGTCCATACAGCTAAATTTAGAGCTAAATTTAAATACATGATTGTTAAATTTTGAAAGTTGAATTTTTAATAGAACATAGTTTCCATTGTCCTTTCAGATATATATGTATATATTTTTTTTCTTTATCTACATAAGTGTAAATTATAACTACTATTTAACTATAATTTATTTTCTTGGATTCAATCAAATTAGATTATAAATTGAACTAAAATCAGAATAATAAAACAGAAGTTAAGGCATTGCTGTACGCCCACTTCATATCAACCTTTTTAGCAGGATGACTAACATATTAATAAATCTAGTAACTTTGGTTATTGTCACCATGACCTGGACCCTCCTAGTTTACATCCTGAGTCAGGATCTCAGACGTCACCCAGAATGGAACTTGTGACTTGTCAGTGGAAAAATGGAAACCACATTTAGATATTCAGTTCTAGGGAGGAAACAGTTAGGCCAAAAACAATTTACTTTGTAATTTTTCATTTCAGTTATCTGCAGCATGATGGCTAAAATGTGTTTTCTTCTCTTTTGTTCTGATTTGGTGAGGAAGCACAGATCAGTCTACACGGCCACCTAAACACAGCTGCCAAGACTATTCCTTAAATAGAGGATTATTTCTACACAATAGGGAGTGCAAACACATTTCCTGCCCCTGTCAAAATTCTATCTACCTTGGAATAAGAAAATATACACCATTCTGCTTTTCCAAATAGATAGTATTGAATTTTTTTTAAAAGAAGGCAAATTATACGCTTAAGTATCACACATTATAAGACAAAGTACTTAAAATTTACCTTGATAGTAATTCTTGTTTTTACAAAAATGTTTTTTTTAGACATAAACACGTCTTAGTCTATATCTTCCAACTGTGTACTTCTCTTAGTAATTACTTTTCTGTTTACATGCCTATAAAAGGGGCTAACTTAATTTTACAATTAATAATAAAAATATTTTAACTTATAAAAATCAAATAAGAATATCTTAGAAACATTTGAACAAACTATTTCATATATAATTTTTTCTTTCACAAAATAAGGTGATATAGCTGTTTTATATAGAAGATTTATATTCTCACAGTATTCTTATTTATAAGATTTACATTCTTAAGTATTCATATAGTCTTACTAAAATTCTTATCTCTATGCACTTGTAAGGTATTTGGTACTTAATATCAGGCAATTACTGATACATATTATAATTATAATTACAGTAATATGTAATTACTGGTACATATTGCATTAGGCTGGATTCAAAATTCTGAAGTTTAGATGTACTTTGTCAATGGTATCTTTCATTTTAAAATCTTGTTTTCTTAAAAAACACAAAGCAATCTGGGACCCTTTATAAACGTATTGTTACTTACTTCATTCAGTGAGTCTTGATTAGGTGCTGACTTTGCATCTAGAAAACACAACAATAAAAAAGGAAGAAACTTCCTGCCCTCAGATGACTTAGGGCAGTGGTTATAATTAAATGGAAAGTGTCCATTGTTACGGAAATGTATCGGTTTCCTCTGTACCTTGGACTTTTACTCAAAGTGGTTAGTGCAATGCTTATCCCTCCCTACACATTGAATTGATCTTTTAAAATTGTTTGAAAGCAAACATACGATCTTTTTTCTGAAGATGACTCTTTTTTCATTATGTAGACAAAACATGGAATATGCAGTTTACAATTCACAGAACTTATTATTCTCATTCCCATTCCTCTTTGATAGTCTGTTTCAAGGTCAGTGCAGAATACATGTACAATCCCCATAACCTGTAAACAAATATAAAAGTCAGGTATGTGTAAAATAGTTGTTATTTTTCTATTGGCCTGAAATACTAATATGACTCCCCAAAGACAGTGCCAGATTAATCTTCAAGGATCATGGCACCATCTTTATTTTTTTGCAGCATGTTTAGTTCACAAACTTGTAATGAATTGCATAGCTTGCTTATACATTCTTTACCTTCTAACTCATTTTTGTACTCTTTTTTAGGTAGAATTTTCCTAAAGTCAAAGAGCATGCTTTATTCACCACTTTAAATTTATATGGAATCACAAAAGACCCAGAATTGCCAAAGCAATTCTGAAGAAAAACAACAAAGCTGGAGGTATAACCCTTCCAGATTTCAGACAGTACTACAAAGCTTGGATCATTTGTAGAGATCCACATGGATTGATCTAGAGATTGTCATGCAGAGTGAAGTAAGTCAAAAAGAGAAAATCAAAAATGGTAGATTAACACATATATGTAGAATCTAGGGAAATGGTATTGATGATTTTATTAGCAAAGCAGAAAGAAAGACATAGAGGAAAAAAAATAGACATTATGGCTATAAACAGGGGAAGGGGGAGTGGAAGGAACTGAGAGATTGTGATTGACATATATACCCTATTGATACTATGTATGAAATAGATAAGTGATGAGAACCAACTGGATGCCTCAGGGAACTCTACTCAGTGCTCTGTGGTGAACTATATGGTAAGGCAATCTGAAAAAGAGGTGTTATTGGACAGAGAAGGCTGGCCGGCTACAGTCCATAGGGCTGCAAAGAGTTGAACACGACGGAAACAAGTTAGCATGCATACACGCGTAGACATACAGCTGATTCACTTTGCTGTACAGTACAAACTAACAAAACATTGTAACACAACTGTACTGCAATAAAATTAATCTAAAATAACTTAAAAAACCCAGCATGGTGCAAAAGCAGACATATAGATCAATGGAACAGAAGAAAGAGTCCATAAATCAACCCACACACTTATCGTCAATTAATCTGCAACAAAGGAGGCAAGAATATACAAGGGAAAAAAAGACAGTCTCTTCAGAAAATTGTGTCAGGAAAGCTAGAAAGCTGCATGTAAATCAATGAAATAGAACACGTCCTCATTTTTATGGATGAGTAACATTCCATGGTGTGTATGTACCACGTCTTCATCCACTCATCTGTTGATGGACGTTTAGGTTGTTTCCGTGTCCTGGCTATTGTAAACAGTGCTGCAATGAACGCTGGGACACATTTGTCTTTTTGAATTATGGTTTTCTCAGGATATCTGCCTAGTAGTGGAATTCCTGAGTAAAAAGGAACAAAGTTTTATCATTTGTAGAAACATGGATAGACCTAGAGTCTGTCATATGAATGAAGTAAGTCAGAAAGAGACTCTGTGTATATCAATGCACATGTGTAGAATCTAGAAAAATGGAACAGATAAACCTATTTGCAGCATAGAAATAAGATGCAGGCATAGACAACGGATGTGTGGACATGAGTTGGGGGAAGAAGGGTGGGCTGAATGGGGAGATTGGAATTGACATACACTCCCTTGTGTTAAATAGATAGCCAGTAGGAACCTGCTGAATATTACAGGGAGCTCATCTCAGTGCTCTGCAGCAACATGCCTGGGTGCATTCGGGTGAGGGGGGATCCAAGAGAGAGGGGATATATGCATATAAATGGGTGACTCCCCTGTTGTACAGCAGCAACTAACACAATATAGTAAAGCAACCGTGCCTCAATAGAAAAAGAACACTCCCTCACACCATATACACAAATAAACTCAAAATGGCTTAAAGACCTCAATTAAGACAAGAAACAATACCACTCCGAGAAGAGGACACAGGCAAAACATTCTTAGAAATTTAGACTTATCTAAACTCTAAGATTGGTCTTCCAAGGCAAGAGGAATAAAAGCAAAAATAAACAGATGGGACCTAATCAAACTTAACAGCTTTTTCATAGCAAAGAAAACCATCAGCAAAATGAAGGCAACCTATGGAACAGGAGAAAATATTTGCAAATAATGTGACTGACAAGGGAGTTATTATCCAAAGTATACAGCAACCCATATAGCTCAATATCAAAAAACAAACAACCCAGTCAAAAAATGGTCAGAAGACGTACATAGACATTTCTCCAAAGAAGGCATATGGATAACCAAAACACATTTAAAAAAGGCTCAACATTGCTAATGATTAGAGAAATGCAAATCAAAATAACAATGAAGTATCACCTCAATAGTCAGAATGAGCTTTTGTTCATAAAAACTTATGAATCATATTAACAAATGCTGGAGAGAATGTGGAGAAAAGGGAATCGTTCTATGCTTTTGGTGGAAACATAAATAGGTGTAGTCACTGTGGAAAACAGTATGGAAATTCCTTTAAAAATTAAGAATAGAGCTACCATATGATCAAGCAATCCCACTCCTGGATATATACTTGTAAAGATGAAAACTTTTATTTGAAATGATACATATACCCCAATATTCATCAGTTCAGTCACTCAGTAGTGACCAACTCTTTGAGACCACATGGATGGCAGCATGCCAGGCTTCTCTGACCATCACCAACTCATGGAGCTTGCTCAAATTCATGGCATCGGTGATGCCATCCAACCGTCTCATCCTCTGTCGTCTCCTTCCCCTCCCACCATCAATCTTTCCCAGCATCAGGATCTTTTCCAGTGACTCAGTTCTTCACGTCAGGTGGCCAAAGTATTGGAGTTTCAGCTTCAACATCAGTCCTTACAATGAATACTCAGGACTGATTTCCTTTAGGATTGACTGGATCTCCTTGCAGCCCAAGGAACTCCCAAGAGCCTTTGCCAACACCACAGTTCAAAAGCATCAATTCCTTGGTGCTCAGCTTTCTTTATAGTTCAACTTTCACATCCATACATGACTACTGGAAACCTTAGCTTTGACTGGATGGACCTTTGTCAGCCAAGTAATGTCTCTGCTTTTTAATATGTTATCTAGATGGTTCATAACTTTCCTTCCAAGCAGCAAGTGTCTTGTAATTTCATGGCTGCAATCACCATCCACAGTGATTTTGAAGCCCAAGAAAATTGTCTATTACTGTTTCCAAGTTTCCCCATCTATCTGCCATGAAGTGATGGGGCCAGATGCCATGATCTCAGTTTTCTGAATGTTGAGTTTTAAACCAAAATTTTCACTCTCCTTGTTCACTTTCATCAAGAGGCTCTTTAGTTCTTCTTTGCTTTCTGCCATAAGGATGGTGTCATCTACATATCTGAGGTTATTTATATTTCTCCCTGCAATCTTGATTCCAGCTTGTGCTTCATCTACCCCAGCATTTCGTATGATGTATTCTACATATAAGCTAAATAAGCAGGTTGACAATATACAGCCTTGACATACTTGAACAAGTACATTGTTTCCTGTCCAGTTCTAACTGTTGCTTCTTGACCTGGATACAGATTTCTCAGGAGGCAGGTCAGGTGCTCTAGTATTCCCATCTTTTTAAGAATTTTCCAGTTTTTTGTGATCCACACAGTCAAAGGATTTGGCATAGTCAATAAAGCAGAAGTAGATGTTTT
>SJYV01009901.1:104387-163560 GCA_006410875.1 Neotragus pygmaeus
CTTTCACTTTTCACTTTCATGCATTGGAGAAGGAAATGGCAACCCACTCCAGTGTTCTTGCCTGGAGAATCCCAGGGACAGGGGAGCCTGGTGGGTTTCTGTCTATGGGGTCGCACAGAGTCGGACACAACTGAAGTGACTTAGCAACAGCAGCAGAAGGTCTTGTAGGTCTTCATAGAACCGTTGAATTTCCAATTCTTCAGCTTTAGTGGTTGGGTATAGATTTGGATTACTGTGATATTGAATGGTTTGCCTTGGAAATGAACAGAGATCATTCTGTCATCCTTGAGATAGTCATAGTAGTACTATTTACAATAGTCAATATATGGAAATAAACTGAGTGCCCTTAACAAGCAAATGGTTTAAGAAGATGTTTTGTGTGTGTGTGTGTGTGTGTGTGTGTGTGTGTGTGTGTAATGGAATATTACTTAACCATAAAAAAGTGAAATATTGCCATTTGTAGCAACATGTATGGTCCTAGAGAATATCATGCTTAAGTGAAGTAAGTTAACCAGAGAAAGACAAATAATATGATGTCATTTATATATAGAATCTAAACATTAATGTAAATGAATATATATATACAAAATGGACAGTCTCATACACATAGAAAGCACACTTAGATTACTAACGGGAAAATTGAGGATGGGAAGGATAAATTAGGAGTATGGGTTTAATAGCTACAAACTACATAAAAGACATAAGCAACAAGATTTTACTTTATAGCATAGGGAACAATATTTAATATATTGCAATAATCCATGATAGAAAATCATTTTAAAATAAAAATATATATATATTAATATATAAAATATATGTTTGTATAACTGGGTCACCTCACTGTACACCTGAACCTAACACAATATTGTAAATCAACTAGACTTCAATTAAAAAATAAAGATAAAATGAGAGAAGCCAACATAAAGGAAGTACAAAGAATTCATACTTAAGTATTATTTGGTGTTAACTGTGTAACTAAATCTTCAGTTCAGTTCAGTTCAGTCGCTCAGTCATTTCTGACTCTTTGCGACCCCATGAATCACAGCACTCCAGGCCTCCCTGTTCATCACCATCTCTCGGAGTTCACTCAGACTCACGTCCATCGAGTCAGTGATGCCATTCAGCCATCTCATCCTCTGTTATCCCCTTCTCCTCCTGCCCCCAATCCCTCCCAGCATCAGAGTCTTTTCCAATGAGTCAACTCTTCGCATGAGGTGGCCAAAGTACTGGAGTTTCAGCTTTAGCATCATTCCCTCCAAAGAAATCCCAGGGCTGATCTTCTTCAGAATGGACTGGGTGGATCTCCTTGCAGTCCAAGGGACTCTCAAGAGTCTTCTCCAACATCACAGTTCAAAAGCATCAATTCTTCGGTGCTCAGCCTTCTTCACAGTCCAACTCTCACATCCATACATGACCACAGGAAAAACCATAGCCTTAACTAGACGGACCTTAGTCGGCAAAGTAATGTCTCTGCTTTTGAATATGCTATCTAGGTTGGTCATAACTATCTTGGGGAGATGCAAATAGGGTTGTGCCTTCAGGTGAACTCAAGGGAATCACTTATCAAACCAGAGTGAAGAGTTGCCAGTTCCACACATATGAAAGCTAAAATAAGTTCATCTGAGATTCCTCCAGGTGTTATTCCCTGACCTCTCTTTCCCACTGGCCACACTGCTCACACTCTCTCCTCCTCTTAAGCTGTGCGTGTACCTGCACATGCTCCGTCATGTCCAACTCTGTATGGAAGATCCTCTAGAGATCTTTAGACTGTACCTCTTCTCTATCCTCCCTTAATATTCTTTCATTTAACAGGTAGTTTGTAAATGGTGAGTTATTGCTCCACAGAGACAATTAACTCTTTGACGGCAGGGAGTATGTTTTGCTCTTTGTAAAGTTTTAACCTAGTATTTAATAGTTTGAGTTAATTAATATATCTCTATGCTATGGAATGTTGCTCGAATGAATTGAGTAGGTGAATGAATGAGATGGTCACTGTTTCGGCTGGGTAGTTTTTTCCTTCAGATAACCCAGTCAGCTCTCCAGGATGGTTTTCATTCTACTGTCTCCAAGGTGGTTTTGTTTTCTAGCCTGATTATTTAATAGATAATATAAATTTGAAGTGGTCTTCCCAGATGGCTTAGTGGTAAAGAATCCACCTGCCAATGCCGGAGACACAGGAAACCCAGGTTTGATCCCTGGGTTGGGAAGATTCCCTGGAGAAGGAAATGGCAACCCAATCCAGTAATTTTGCCTGGGAAATCCCATGGACAGAGGAACCTGTTTAGCTATAGTCCAGGGGGTCACAAAAGAGCTGGACAGGACTTAGGTGACTAAAGCAACAACAATTACTATAAATCAGAAACAGAGACATTGAGGTTATTGCTATAGAAGATCACTCAGCAGAACTAAATCTACAATTCCAGATATATCGAAGGAATGAGACAGGTGGCCTAGTGGCTAAAAGTATAGTCTTTTTGTGTTAAAAAAAAAACCAACTCAGATTAGAATATGGATCCTCTTGTTGATAGGGTATCCTTAGGAAGCGGACCTAATTTTTCCAGAGCCTCTGTTTTGACTAATGCCTATTTCATAATATTGGTGTGAAATAACTTTGAATCAATCCTTAGCATATGTTAAACATAGCAATCTCATATATATTTTAAATATGGACATTATGACTTTTAAGCAATAATAAAAAATCAGATTAAAAATATAAAATAAACACACAAAAAAGACCCATGGGAGTCCATATGACAGAGTGTATTAACATAACTCCTGGAGTTAAAGACAGTAGGAGGCAATTTTGTGATGGGGTAAATATATCGGCAAAAATAACTGTGGCCCTAGTGAGTAAATATCCATTTGTGACCAGGATAGACCAATTTATGATTCTTGTATTTAATTACTAATGGCTCTCCATTTCACTTTCCCAGTACTCAGGGTTTGGACAATGAATTGTGGGGTTACTCTATGATGGCACATGTGCTGATCTGGAACATCTTAGGAGGAACTTTTGGCACTATCTAATAAGCATCACACACTGAAAATTTGCACCAGTATGTATAGGGAGAGTTTCATCTTCAGTATACAAAGATATGGGTTGGTCAACATTTCTATTCTTTCCAAGTAGTCAATTTTTATTTTATCCAAATAAATATTTCTCTTTCTCTGTCTGACTCAGTTTACTTAGAATGATATTTTCTAGTAGCATCCATCTTGTGGGTAAATGGCATTATTGTGTTCTTTTGGGGGGCTGAGTAGTATTCCATTGTATATCTGTATTACATCTGTTTTGAGATGTCTTTATTTTAAAAGCTATCCATCTTCCAGCTATTAGGCTCATTTAAAGTTTTGGATCTTTAATTTCTCTCATATTACAGATTAGATATATATTTGTTGACTTTTTAAAAAATAAGCTGCAACTCTGGCTTATACTATATGACACTCTACTACATTGTCAGTTTGTGCAGAACAACTCTTCACAGAGGCCTAGAGATATTCAAAATTCCAAACTGAAATTATCAAAGAGTTGAAGTTAATGGTGCAACAAAGATTTCCAGTGTTCCTCCATTTCCTTTTTTGGATTTTTTTGAGGCATTGAGGCTTAGTATACACACTGGGATAAACTAGGGTGATTGTGAAGTATTAACATGAGATAATAAATGAAGCCTCCCTTCCAACTGATCAATCATCCAAAGAAACGTAATTCAAGAAAAAAAATAATTATAAAATATGCCACAGTCTTCCAGAGTTACCTTTACAAACAGCAACTCTTACTCTGTTTCTTCCCTTCGTAAAGTGAAAACTGGCTTCCAGCTCCCTCTTCAATCTGGTTTCACACCCTGTTCTTCTTCAAACTTGTACTGTAGCCACATGAGAGATTTTATTCCTTTATATTTGCCATGATGCATCAAGATACCAAAAGATAACCTTTACCAATATTGCTTTTCTCCCCTTCTTTCACCTGCTTATCTGCTACTTATCCTTCAGATCTCAGTTCAGGTGGTACTTCCACAGGGAAGACTTCCCTGACCTTTGGTGTGAGGTCAGTTTCTCAGTTTTCCAGCACTGTGTACCTCTTCTACAACATTTGTGGCAGTTGAAATTCACCATTATTTTCTGTGATTATTTCATTTAAATCTGTTCCCTCCAGTACAGAAGACTCAATTCAGTTCAGTTCAGTCGCGCAGTCGTGTCAAACTCTTTGCGACCCCATGGACTGCAGCACGTGAGGCTTCCCTGTCCATCACCAACTCCCGGAGCTTGCTCAAACTCATATCCATCTGGTCGGTGATACCATCCAACCATTTCATCCTCTGTTGTCTCTTTTTCCTCCTGCTTTCAATCTTTCCCAGCATCAGGGTGGTATTTTTTTTTTTTTTTACTTTATTTTACTTTACAATACTCTATTGGCTTTGCCATACATCGATATGAATCCACCACAGGTGTACACGAGCTCCCAATTCTGAATCCCCCTCCCACCTCCCACCCCACAATGTCTCTCTGGCTCATCCCCTTGCACCAGCCCCAAGCATCCTGCATCAGGGTCTTTTCAATGAGTTGGTTCTTTGCATCATGTGGTCAAAATATTGGAGTTTCAGCTTCAGCATCAGTCTTTAAAATAAGTAATCAGGACTGATCTCCTTTAGGATGGACTGGTTGGATCTCCTTGCAGTCCAAGGGACTCTCAAGAGTCTTCTCCAACACCACAGTTCAAAAGCATCAATTCTTTGGCACTCAGTTTTTTTTATAGGCCAGTTCTCACATCCGTACATGACTACTGGAAAAACTTGGTTGATGCATGCAGGATCTTCCATCTTTGTGGTGGCACGCAGGATCTTTAGCTGTGGCATGTGCAATCTAGTTCCCTGGTCAGGGATACAACCTGTGCCACCAACACTGGGAGCATGGAGTCTTAGCCACTGGACCACCAAGGAAGTCATGTAGAGATTAGAAGGAAGCAAATGTGGTATTGGCTTTTGGAGCTAGTGCAATGCCTGGCTCAGTAAGCATTAGTTGAGTGAATGCATGAAAAAACTCAGCTTCACATGTTTTATACAGAAGAGAGAGTTTAGGCTGTGCTGGTTGCCTAGAGAAACTGAAATATTTTTACCTTTTGAGTCCAGAGATGAAATGATGAGAAAATAATATGCTGCTAAATGTAAAATTCCAAAGGTGTCAGACATGCAGAATAACTAAGAGTGGCCACCTGCAGCTTAAAGAGAGTGTTAACCATCCAGAATGGTTCCTGTTATATTCTGCAGTAAAATAACAAATTTTCTTTCTAATTTACTCATTTTCACTTTAATTAATCCTTAACTTTCTGGGTGACCCATGACATTTTCTCCAGACCCACCCCAGACTGTGTGGGTCTTAATATTGCTGACAGTCTTTGTATACCACATTTTTATACAAGAGATACAAGAATATCTGTGTGTGTTTGTCCATTATGGTTACCATGGTTAGGAAATATTTCCTGAGAATGGTCTTTTAAAGTAGCTATCAAAGTCAGGTAAACAGCTGTTTCAAAGTTGATAATGGTGAGCATGTAGATAACATGCAGACTTTGTTGCCAAGGACTGCAACAGTCTCAGGAGATTATGAATATTGTATTTTCAGTAAGATAACTGAAAATACCCATCAGATCAATCTCTAAGGTACATGTTAGTAATCCTATAAATTACAGATGCAAAAGCACACCCCTAAAAAATCAAAATTATATTCAGATATAATAAAATTTTTTGGATGTATAAAAGGAAAGTTTAATGAATAAAGAAGAAGAGAGAATAGTGGGAAATAGAAGAAATGGATGGGGGAAAATCCTATAATTAGAGGAAGATAAGAAAAAGAGAAACTTTCATGTCCTAAAGAGAGTTCATGTCAAATTTGAAAAATAAATATGTGAGCACATTTCTTCAGTAAAAGAATAAAATTATATTTCCAAGTACTATAATTATGCCTTGATTAAATCAGTCTACTCCTCTCTCAAGTGTAAAATTAATGACAAAATTCCAGTTATTAAAGGATCAAGTGGTTTAAAGATTTGTACGATCTCACAGAATATATAACTCAGTATATTATAAACGTGTAAGTTTTAAAAAAAGTTTTAACAACCTCAGCCTTTTATAATTTAAAATGTATAATGTTAATTCAGACACAGAATTATAAACCAAATACTTCATATAGTAAGCTAAATTAACCTCATCATTTTCCTTTAAATGTAGTCATTAGATATTGTTTATATATACATTATATTAATACATGTAATAATTAAATTTCTTGAAATTTGAATGTATTTACAGTTCCCAGTGTTTTCTGTTCTTGTTTATGATTTTTTTTCCTGAGATACTTAATATTCAGGCCTCACTTACCTTTATCAGAAAATTTCCTACAGTTGACCCACGATGTAAGTTTGAATCGCAAGTTTTCACTCCTTCGTGGAGTTTTTTTTCCATAAATATGTACTATAGTACCACATGATCTATCTGTGGTTGGTTGAATCTGAGAATGTGGAGCTGTGGTATGAAAAACCAACTGTAAAGTTTTTAAAGTTTATTTGTTTTTAATTGGAGGATAATTGCTTTACAATATTCACCTGCAAACTTATACTTGGATATTTTCTCTTTGCGGGGGTTGATGTCCCTAACTCTCGCCTTGTTCAGGGGTCAACTCTATACTCTTAGGNAACAAAGGTCCGTCTAGTCGAGGCTATGGTTTTTCCAGTGGTCATGTATGGATGTGAGAGTTGGACTGTGAAGAAACCTGAGTGCTGAAAAATTGATGCTTTTGAACTGTGGTGTTGGAGAAGACTCTTGAGAGTCCCTTGGTCTGCAAGGAGATCCAACCAGTCCATCCTAAAGGAGATCAGTCCTGGGTGTTCACTGGAAGGACTGATGCTGAAGCTGAAACTCCAGTACTTTGGCCACCTCATGGAAGAGTTGACTCATTGGAAAAGACCCTGATGCTGGGAAAGATTGAGGACAGGAGGAAAAGGGGACGACAGAGGATGAGATGGCTGGATGGCATCACCAACTCAATGGACATGAGTTTGAGTGATCTCTGGGAGTTGGTGATGGCCAGGGAAGCCTGGCATGCTGCTATTTATGAGGTCACAAAGAGTCAGACATGACTGAGCAACTGAACTGATCTGATGACAGGTTAATCATGAACGGGCAGAGATCATGAAGAACACCAAAGTTGTGAAAAGTGATCAAATTTAGGGAAGAATATTTGAAGGAGAATGTTTCTATATAGAACTTTATATTCCCTTGAATATAAAGTGTTTAGAAATGCTTAAATTTATGTACAGTATCGTTGTTCAGTCACTCAGTTGTGTGTGACTCTTTGTGACCCCATGGACTGCAGCATGCCAGGCTTCCCTACCCTTTACCATCTCCACAGTTTGCTCAGACTCATGTTATTAAGTTGATGATGCCATCCAACTATCTCATCCTCTGTTGACCACTTCTTCTCCTGTCCTCACTCTTCCGCAGCATCAGAGTCTTTTCCAATGAGTCGGCTTTTCACATCAGGTGATGAAGTATTGGAGCTTCAGCTTCAGCATCAGTACTTCCAATTAATATTCAGGGTTGATTTCCTTTAAGATTGAATGGTTTGATCTCCTTGCTGTCCAAGGGACTCTTCAGAGTCTTCTCCAGCACCAGAGGTTGAAAGCATCAGTTCTTCGGCACTCAGCCTTCTTTATGGTCCAACTCTCACATCTGTATAAGACTACTAGGAAAAACATAGCTTTGACTATATGGACCTTTGTAGGCAAAGCAATGTCTCTGTTTTTTGATACACTGTCTAAGTTTGTCATAGCTTTTCTTCTTTTAGGAGCAAATGTCTTTTCATTTCATGGCTGTAGTCACTGTGCAGTAACTTTGGAGCCCAAGATCATAAAGCCTGTCACTGTTTCCATTGTTCCCCCATCTATTTACCATCAAGTGGTGGGATCAGATGCCATGATCATAATTTTTTGAATGTTGAGTTTTAAGCCAGTATAGTAGTTTATGAGAAACAGGGAAACATTATCTAAGGTACCTGAGTTGGAGATACAAATAATCCATTAAAAAATAATGGCTAAAAATATAACATGCATCAGCTCAAACCACCTCCAGGTCATTTACGGCTCTCAGGCCTGACTTCCTTAGTCTAATAATTTATGTTGATAGATTCTGAGATAGAAAGGTCCAGTGTTAAAGCACAAGAAGAATTGGAAGCTGCTCACTACAGTAAAGAAGTAGAGATATTCCCCAAGATTTGTAATCCAATGAAAAAACGACTTGGTAAACATGCACTTAAATAGGATCTCTATCTCTGAAAATATATCTCACGGGGGAATATTTCTCTAATGTCATATTTCCTCAAATAAAGGACTCATATGATCTATTTTCCAATCTGTTGTGAAAGTCTCACCAATGGCTAATTCTAAATGGAGTGATAAAAGTTAAAAATAAGAGCGTATCTCCTCAACAATGATTTTATACCTTTCCTGTGCCACTTAAGTTTTATACCGCTCTCATTTCAGCTGATAACCATCCTCATCTGTAATTGTAAACACAGACATCATCAAAAAGGAATTTCCTTCTTTTCCCATAGGAGCAACTTTTATTTGCACTTCATCAATCTTCTCCAAGTTCCCATCTCTTATTAAGTGTCAGTGCTGGTGTGGGCATGCTCACTTGTGTTTAACTCTTTGCAATCCCTGGTCTGTAGTCCACCAGATTCCTTTGTCCATGGGATTCCCCAGGCAAGAATACTAGAGTGGGTTGCAATTTCCTTCTCCAGGGGATCTTCCCAGCCCAGGGATAGAACTTGTGTCTCCCACATTGGCAGGCATGTTCTTTACCACTGAACCACCTGAGAAGCCCTGTCAACACTGGTAGCAAAAGCTGCTGCTGTTGCTGCTGCTGCTGCTAAGTTGCTTCAGTCGTGTCCGACTCTGTGCGACCCCATAGATGGCAGCCCATGAGGCTCCCAAGTCCCTGGGATTCTCCAGGCAAGAACACTGGAGTGGGTTGCCATTTCCTTCTCCAATGCATGAAAGAGAAAAGTGAAAGTGAAGTCGCTCAGTCGTGTCCGACTCTTAGCGACCCCATGGACTGTGGCCCACCAGGCTCCTCCGTCCATGGGATTTTCCAGGCAAGAATGCTGGAAGCTAACTGACCCCATTTGTGTCCTTTTTCCTATTGACTCTCATCTTCTCAAGAACTTCTTTTCATTATTATACCCCTTTTCCTGGTTCTCAATCTATCATTCATTATTTTTATTAACATTCAACCAATCTCTAATATTTTCCATAAAAAAAAACAAACTCCTCTTACCATTTCTCTGTTACCCTGAATTTCTAAGCTTCTGAAAAAGCAAGCATCCATCTCTCTGGAATTATGGTGTATATATGAAGAACATGATTTGTTTCAAATTAGAGAGTACCACTCACTTTAATATACAAAAATATCATTTAGAATAAAATCAAGAAGCTTTTCTTAATGTAAAACTGGCTAGATCCCTTAATCTTTCTTTGCCTGTCTTTTTCATTGAGAAAATATGACTAATAATATCCATTCTGTCTAATTCATCAGAATGTCTTGAGAGAATTATGGGTTAAATTTCTGAGTTCTTATCAAATTATAAAATATGTTAAAATATGAATTATAACTATGGCCATTTCATTATAATGATAATAGCAATAACATTGAATGCTTTCCAGATTTTAAAGGATTTTACCTATTTAAAAATGCCTTTGACATTACTTATGCTTTATTATTGTTTTCAAGTATAGTTGAAAATGCTTTCAGTCCTTTCTAAGACATCTTTAATGTTTAAAATTCAAATCAGTCTAAACAGCTAGTTTGAGCATGCATATGCTATGGAAAGTGAAACTTTATTCAATACCCCTATTTGATTGAGATTTTTGACTACACGTTGTCATGATAGTCAAATTAGATAGCCCTGGTCTAGATGATGCTAGCTCACTTTAGAGGATGTTTCTGTGAAATTGACAAATAGCAATTGCTGAGCACAACACCAACAGTGATAAATATTCCAATTTCAGCATGTCAAAAATGAACTGAAGGACTGAGGAAACACATGATAGGAAACACCTGGTCCCTTTCAAGCCTGCTGAGGGAAAATGAGGATTGCCTTTTGACAATAAATAAATACATAAATCATAAAATAAAACCCTAAAAGGCAGAGTGTTTTTTCCACATTACCTTGTTGAACTAAAGAGTGAATGTGATTTTTAAAATAAGATGGACGTAGCGACTTAGCAGCAACAGCAGCAGCTCAATGATTAAAACACACGGAAAAACCTTCGAACAATTTTATCTCCATATATGTCAAGGAGTAATAAGATCCTTACCCAGTATCTGGTGACTTCTTTATTTTTTCATTTACTAGGAACCCTTTCATGTACAAGGTAAACTTTTAGGCCTTGAAAGATATTTTTACTGCAAGTTCAGTTATTTTTACATCTTCCATATGAGAGCAGAAAATTGTATGTAATTGATATTCAAATGAAGAAGGGTTGGAATTGTGACCTAATTCCTTTCTGCATGCACATGTGCTAAGTTGTTTCAGTCATGTCCAATTTATTGTGATGCTATGGACTGTAGCCCACCAGGCTTCTCTGTCCATGGGATTCTCTAGGCAAGGATACCGGAGTGAGTTGTCATGCCCTCTGCCAAGGGATCTTCCCAACCCAGGGATCTAATCTGCATTTCTTACATCTACCTGCTTTGGCAGGAGGGTTCTTTACAACTAGTGCCACCTGGGAAGCCCAATTCCTTTCTGCACCCCCGCCCCAACAAAGTAAAGGTGCTGAGGTTTTCTTTTCCACAGTATATAGGCCTCTTTTGTACTGTCACTGGCCTTCGAGGTATCCAGACTTTCTCTTTGGCAGGAGGTGCATGACTAGGAGTGGAAAGATTCAATAATATTCTGGCACATTAGCAGGGAGATTGATGATATTGGTGGTTCCCGCAGGGCAGGGATGGATATTACTCCTGTTTATTAGCTGATGATATGCATCACTTAGACATACAAGAAATCCTATGTTCTCACCTGGGAGAGTGTGTTATACTCACTGGCTTGGTGATGGGTTGGGCTCCCAAGGCAATCTCAGTGTACAAAGGACTCCCTGGCCCGTCTCATGTAGAGACTTGACAGTTCTCAGTGTTGACGATCAGGATTTTCAGGTTGGGTCCTCTTACCACAAACCCCTCCCCTTGGTCTCATCTCTTCTTTTCTCTCCTGGCCCAGCTTGGGTAGCCCTTAGGTTGGAAGATTTGGTTCCTTTATTATTGCTCTTGTAATATGTTGCATTTGGCATATAATATTCATGCTCTGCTCCCATCAAGACATAGTCTTTTGATTTCCTAAATACTCAGTTCTTACAAATGAGAAATTAACTTTCAAGATAGTTATCTCTATGCTTTAAAAGTCTGTTTTGCAATCAATCTTATAGTACACATAGGGGTAGTATTCCTGTTGACTCAGGTTTAAGCCTGGAATATCCATAGAAGTATCAATAATAGCTGCTGCGCTGTTGTCTAGATGTTTATACAATTCATATAATACTTCTCTTAGTTTCTTCATTGTTTTCTTATTGGGTTGAAGGAGCATTGCTTGGGAGTTCATTGGCAAGCCATACCTCAAAACAGACTCAACAAAAACCCTCAGAGCTTTCACATGAATCCACGCAATAAATGCCTCACTGAAATTCACTTTCAGCCACCGTACCAGTGGTCCAAATTGCTTTTTCTTGTCGGTAGAAAGCCTGTTCATTTCTTCTTTGTCTGCTTTCATCTCCTCTTCATTTTTTATTGATCAGGTCTGTAAATGTGTACTGAAAAAAAAATCAGAGTTTATTTATGAACAGAATAGTTTATTTAAAAACGTCTTTCCTCATCCATATTGTGGTATGCATTAATTCCATTTGTTACTGTTGTGACAAAAGCCTTACAAGGGAATGGTGTAAACAGTTATGCCATTTTGTTCACTGTATTTAGTAGACATAATTGTTTAGTAGTTATTGAATCATGATGTAAAGAAATGTGACAATATTCAGGTCTGTGCTTTCTGAATGTTTGAAATTACAATCTCTGAGCACTGTTGACAATCACAGGAGAGAATAAAATTACCTGTGCAAAAAAAAAGTCTGTTTTGGCATCCAAAGCCAGATTTTGAATATTCTCAGTATGCACACCTTATCAGAACTCTATATTTTCTATTTTCAATAATTAGTTTTAATAGAGGGAAAGCCTTGTGGTAAAAAAAAATAATAAAAATAGTAATAATAAAAGAAATTAGAGGGATAAATTGGTTAATATGTCAAAAATATTCTCCACTGCACATGATGGTATACCTTATAAATATGCGTGCGTGCTCAGTTGTTCAGTTGCGTCCGACTCTTTTCAGCCCATGGATTGTAGCCCCACCAATCTCCTCTGTCCATGGGATTTTCCAGGCAAGAATACTGGAGTGGGTGGCCATTTTTTACTCCAGGGAATCTTCCCGACCCAGCGATGGGACCCATTTCTCTTGCGTTTCCTGCATTATAGGAGGATTCTTCACCACTGGGCCACCTGGGAAGCCCCAAACCTTAGAGAATGAAATAGCAAAACAAGATCAAACAAACAAACAAAAAATTCCCTAAGTATCAATAATTTAGTGGATCACCTGATGCTATTAATATTAGCACACTAATTGTTGACTTTCTTGGATAATATTTAGTTATTATTTTCTATTTTAACATATAATTCTTCCATAAACCTCAATATATTTTAAATGCAAAGGAGAAAAATGAAAAGAATTTTGAGTAATATTCGAAATGAAGGAAGTAATCTTTACTATTTTGTATATTTAAATAATAAAGTAATAGACAATTTCTTTTTTCAAATTGTCTGAAAATTTTTTGTAACTTAATTTTTGGCAGATTTGATGGGCTATAAACAGGGTGTATGTCACAATATTAACACCATGAATGGATGTGTATGTACAGAACAATCAAAGGTTAATTGCTTTCATGTTGGAGTGAGGTCCTGGGGCTCTTAATGTGCCAAGCATTATCTTTATAGTTGCTGGATTGAGAAAAGTCCAAGAATTCCAGAGAAGTGGAACCTGAACCAGGGTAGCTGAGGCAGTGGGAAGTAAATTTGCTTGGCTTGGCAATGCAGGTGTTTATTCACCTATTTGTTTACAGCCCAGACTGTTGTCTAACCATCAACTTTGGGTATCAACCTGTGACAATATGAATTTTCTTCTCAGGCTCAGATATTAGCACTATCACATGGCTTCCTGATTCTAAATCAGAAATACCAGGCTCAGAGAACTCTGCTCAGTGTTATGTGGCAGCCTGAATGGGAGGGGAGTTTGGAGAGAATTAGTGGTTTAGTCTCTAAGTCATGTCTGACTCTTTGTGACTCCACAGATTGTAGCCCACCAGGCTCCTCTGTCCATGGGATTTCGCAGGCAAGAATACTGGAGTGGGTTGCCATTTCCTCCTCCAGGGGATCTTCCCAACCAGAGATTGAATCCGTGTCTCCTGCATTCCATGTGGTCTCCTAAATTACAACTTTATTTTTTAGGGACTGAAACACCAGGAAATCCTGGTGGGGGAGAATGGATACAGGTGTATGTCTGGCTGAATCCTTTTGATGTCCACCTGAAACTATCACAACATTGTTAATCTGTTATACTCCAATATTAAATAATAGGTTTCTAAAAAGTAGTAAAATATATATCAAGCTCCATCCCACCAGCTCTTGGGATGGGCAGGAAGTTCACTTCACTCTCTGTGTATGTGGCAGGTAAGGAAAGTGCTTGTACTATCCCTTCATTTTTTCTGTTTAGCCTACTTAAGGGGTTTCCCAGGTGGCTCAAGTGATAAAGAATCCACCTGCCAGTGAAGGAAACCCAAGTTCAGTCCCAGGTTGGGAAGATCCCCTAGAGAAAGAAATGGCAACCCAGGCCAGTATTCTTGCCTGGGAAGTCCCATGAAGAGAGGAGATTGGCAGGCTACAGTGCTGTGAGGGGTCACCAAGAGTCAGACACAGCTGAGCACACAGGCACACATGCATTCTCTTCTCTCCCCCACCTCCCCAGTCTTTTCTGTCTCTAGAATCTGTATGACTTTTGTGGGTCAGATGTAGCTAATTCTATTTGGAGAGGCTGCCATGTTGTGAAGCATGGTGTTGAAATGATGTTTTGGATTCCTCTACTATTTCCCTCTTGTGGATTTTAGCTCACAGAGTAGGGCCACTTCCATTCTGTACCTCAAAGCCCAGCCTCTCCTTCTGCCTTTTGGGAGCATTCAGCTTTACTCTTCCAGCAGTGGACCCATAACAAAAGTTTATTACTCACTGGGGTAAGGATCTGGAGTTAGCCAGTACTTTCAGTGTTCAGACTTTTGAGGGACTCGATACTAATAGATGTGGGGAAGAGAGATTCTTTAAGTTAGTGAAAAGAAAAAAAAAAAACATGAGAAAATATATATTTTTGTCTTTATAATTACCCCAAGTACCCAATAACATCCCAGTAACTAAGCTCCTAACTTTTAAGATCAAGGATTGTGTTTTATTTCTGTCTTCTCTTAGAGTTTTGCCTCATATAGGTGACATTCAGCAAATATTTATTGAATTAGTTACTAAACAGAAAAATAATCTTAGCCTAAAGCTCCTAAATATTTTATTTCCTGGCAATTGTGGGCATTTAATCAACTGCTAACTTTTAAAAGCAGTCATTAAAGTTGTTTTCAAAGGTTTGTTTGATAAAAGAGAGCTAGTAATTCTAAAACATTATTGAAGGCCTTTTCCACCCAAACTTTGAACTGAGTTTAAATGACTCACATATTTCTAAAAAGAATCTCTAAATAAGTAGGCACTATGATTACTGTCAGAACCCTTCTGGTATTATCAGATTACTGTTGATGAATAATAAGTAACTAGCATATGATTACCCAACTTACATTTAGTCCCCTTCATTGTCCTTGTTATTTTCCTTAAACAGCAAGGAAACTGAAATTTAAAATAAATTTATATTAAAAAAAATAAAAGATAAAAGACAAGTAAATATTTGATCAACTCAAATGTTAAAGGCGTCACTATTACTGTTAAACATGTTTTCATTTATTTATTATCATGTGTTTGATAAAAGACAGATTTTAGTCTGCAAAACACTTTAGTATCTTTCTAATATCCATGATGGTGACTGCAGCCATAAAAAGAAAGACGCTTACTCCTTGGAAGAAAAGTTATGAGCAACCTAGATAGCATATTGAAAAGCAGAGATATTACTTTGCCAACAAAGGTTCGTCTAGTCAAGGCTATGGTTTTTCCTGTGGTCGTGTATGGATGTGGGAGTTGGACTGTGAAGAAGGCTGAGTGCCGAAGAATTGATGCTGTTGAACTGTGGTGTTGGAGAAGACTCTTGAGAGTCCCTTGGACTTTAAGGAGATCCAACCGGTCCATTCTAAAGGAGATCAGCCCTGGGTGTTCTTTGGAAAGAATGATGCTAAAGCTGAAACTCCAATACTTTGGTCACCTTATGTGAAGAGTTGACTCACTGGAAAAGACTCTGATGCTGGGAGGGATTGGGGGCAGGAGGAAACAGGACGACAGAGGATGAGATGGCTGGATGGCATCAAAGACTCGATGGATGTGAGTTTGAGTGAACTCTGGAGTGGAGATGGTGATGGACAGGGAGGCCTGGTCTGCTGTGATTCATGGGGTCGCAAAGAGTCGGACATGACTGGGCGACTGAACTGAACTGAACTGAATATCTATCCCTCTTCTACCTCTGATAGCTTAAGTCGGTTTATGGAATTTATAATCAGACTTAACTCAAATACAAGGAATAGTGCCTCTTGAGAAATCTGTATGCAGGTCAGGAAGCAACAGTTAGAACTGGACATGGAACGACAGACTGGTTCCAAATCGGAAAAGGAGTACGTCAAGGCTGTATATTGTCACCCTGCTTATTTAGCTTCTATGCAGAGTACATCATGAGAAATGCTGGACTGGAAGAAACANACATTTTCTTCCACTTAAAAATTCATCTTTTTTTCTTCTGATTTTAAAAGAAGTGCCTTATGCAGCACTGTGCCTACAGTACTGAGAGTAATGTTTAAGTCCATCTAGATTCTGTGGCAGTTTGGGTGGATTCCAGGCAGCTGCAACAAGAGAGAGCTGAATGTCAAAGATTGATGAGAGAAGGCAGGGCATTCCAGGAAGGGGAAACATGTTATGGAAGTAACACAGCAAGACCTCCTGGAGACTTTTTCAAAATAAGGGAGAAATGATGGCCAACAGAATATAATGTGAACAACACGTAATTTTACAAGTTTTGGTAACCACATATAAAAGACTAAAAGAACTGAAAATAGTTTTAATAACATGCTTTTCTTATACTTTTTTCCTTACACTTTTCTTATACACTCAAAATGGTATATAACTGCAAAATATAACCAGCCTTAAAAAAATTGAGATATTGTAACACTCCAAAACTGAAAACGTTCAAAACCACTCAGGTAAACTCAGATCCTAAAGCTCAGACAGCTGAAGTTAAGTAAATAATCCTGACAAAACCCAAAAAACCTGTACCTAGCAGAAGAACGTTTCCTAGTGGTTTAGTATTTAAGATCTCTATTTCACTACGTCTGTGTAGTATACTCACCACTACCACCCACCTTATGTGATAACCCCTTCATTATTAGAGATGAGCCACTAGACCCTTTTTAGAAAACATCTTGAATGATTTGTCTTTAAGATACAAAGAGGACAGGGGAAAGCACCAACACAGTCCCCCACTACCACAAATTATGCAACCGAGTTATCCATATCTGGGGAAATCGCTGGGGTCAGCTCATCTAGGGTGCAATGAATGAGCCTCACCCCGGGAAAACCACCTGACCCTGGTTCTCTTCCCTGAGGCGGACCTTGGCACTACCCGCTGCTGCACACACTACTATATTAAGGTCTGGGTCACTCCTGAAACGACTCCAATTGACCTTTATCTTAGCGATCCAAATAAACATATTTTCGAACTATATTTTAGTATTGTTAATAGATAAGCCCATATATCCGAGGAACGCCGTTCCAAACGCCCTGAGCTATCCCCTGTACCTACACCACCGCGCCCCCTGCCGGCCACTTCCTCCAACAACTCGCCGCGCCCGGATCCTTTCCAGACAGAAACCCACCGCGTCCCAAGGCAGGCTAACTGAAGGTCTCCGGATCGCCCAGTGTGGAGTCCCATGGGGCACACCCACGCGGAAGAGTTGTTTAGTCGTCAGTCAACTTCATCCTTGCCTGGCTCCCAACGCTTCAGACCAGACCAGGGCATCCGACTCGAGAATATCTTGGCTACGGGCTTGAAGTTGGACTCCCGGTGTTCACGCTGCACGATTCGAGATAAGCTTCTCAGAATCAGTTTGTGCAGAATGAAGAGGAAACAGCTAGTTAGATCCCTCACTGAGCGGAGGCCTCACCCAGGCTTTATCTTGCCCCTGCTCTGTTATCATCCCCCATCCTCCTCTGAGAATGGGCAGAATCCTCAGAGAATAGATGGAGTCCATTCCTACCTTTGCTCTCTGGATTTTTCCTTTCTCCTCATCTCTGTGTTTGGCTAAGTTTTATATATATATCTATATATATCTATATCTATATCTATATATATCCTGTTTTGTTGCTATTCTATTCTCCCAGCATTTTATGTTTTGAACCAAGGTAAGTTTCTCTTGCCTCCTGACTACTTATTGACAGAGGGGAATCTGACCTTTCAGGTCTCTAGATTCTTCAGACTCTAGATACCATGTTACCCACTAGCCCCTCAACCATCTCATCTTCCTCCTGCTTCAGCAGAACACACTTACTGCATGTGGTCCCAGATCCTACTCTTGGTCTCCCCAGCACTGCTGGAGGAAGTTGTGATCCTCCTACCTCAAATTCATGCGAACTGCAGTCACATCTTCACTGCTATTTGGCATTCTTCTTATACACATCTTTTCAGGCTCCTCTACCCTGATGTTTTAAACCTCCAGCTAAACCAGCGCTTCCCAGTGACTATGCCACTGCTCTCAAGGGGTGATTTTGAAAGTTTGTGGGGACATTTCAGTTTCCTTGGGTAGCCAGGCCAAGCTTTTGCATATTAAAACACTTTATTATGATATTTTATTTCTCCTTTATATTATAGTTAGAACATTTATATCAATTGTTGGGGAACTTACATAACTTACATTTCTAGGAACATCTTGAATATTCATATTTTCCATGAATATACGTATGAACAGTAAAGGAAATATTATTATTTGTTATAAAAAGGGACCCTAAGGTTTTACAGAATTGAGAACCACAATCCTAATCCAATCACACCCATTCTTTTTATAGAAGTGAGAACAATTTAGCTTCTCCTTTATTTCAAAAGTACAAATGAATGCTTTGCCCATCAGTGTTTCTCAAAGTGAAATCATCAACATCATCTACTGAACCAATGTTTGGCTATGAGATCTGAGTGTTGCCCTCCTCCAGGGGATCAAGAGGGATCTTACCCTCCCAGGGATCAAACCTGCATCTCTTTTATCTCCTGCATTGGCAGGCGGGTTCTTTACCCCTAGCGCCACCTTGGAAGCCCCTCATTCTATGTTCGCTCCCAATTCCCTCCTCTAGGATCTTAGCCCTTTCCGCTGACCTGGCTTTAGCACCTCTCCTTTCAAACATATACAAGTTATCGAGAAAATAAACTTTTTTCAATTCCACAGTCCCCCTGCAGTACTCTTCTCTTATTTTTCTTCCCTGGATCTTAAGAGTTAATAATTCATTGGTTTACTCAGTAATTAACCTCCAATTAAATAAATTAAATTAAAAAATAAAACAAACAAACAAAAAAAGAATTCATTGGTTTAACATCACATTTATGGAGGAGCTGCTACCTGTTAAGACACTATTGTGTGGCTTTACACATATCATCTCATTTGATGCTCAACAATTACTGTGTAGGCTATACAAACAAAAAGGAGCAAAGAGTATTTTGCTCATCAGTGAATTCTACAAGGATGTATTAACCTGCTGCAATCAATGACCAACAGTGCACTCTGTGTATCAGAAGAGATTAAGGCGACAAAAGGATGAAGCACTCTGTGCTCAGGACCTAGGAAATTAAGACAGTAAGAGGATGCTCTGTGCTTTGGGCAAACAGGCCCTGAGATAGGTGTATCTCAGGAAGAATTTTAATAAACCCAGCTTCTTGCTGTCTTCCCATACAGAGAAAAGCCCTGAAGTCATTAATTTGTGATATCTGTTCTTTGTAAACCAGCAGTAATCCTTTACCAAGATTCCTACTTGACTGCATTCTCCACCAAAAAACATCATACATAAACTAGCCTCTCTCTTGCCTCTTCAGAGCAGTTTCTCAGAGCTACTGAGAAGCTGCTTCCTTGGCTATAGCCCTCAGTAAGACCCTGGTGCAAATTTAACTCACAGTGCTTACACTGTGCATTTTTCTTTCTATAGGCAGTTGGCACTATTATTGTCCACTTTAGAGATGAAGAAAATGAGGCAGAAGACAGTTAACTAATTTACCTAAAACCACCCAGTTAAATAGTGGCAGAAGTAGTGAGTTCACGCTCTTAACTTCTATACTCAGTGGTTTATAGACTGACACACAGTTGACCCTTGATCAACATGGGGTTCACTTATATGTGGACTTTTTTCCCATAAATAAGTACCACAGTACTATAGGACCTGAGGGTGTGGATACAGAAGTACAGATACAGAGAGCCAACTATAAACTATACACAGATTTTTGACTGCAGGAGGGTTGGTGCCCCTGCCCCTCACATTTTCAAGGGTCAAACCCTCATTACAGTTAGGGTCTACTAACCTGTAGAGAACATCAGGTTACAAAAACTGGGACTATTCATCTCCCCAGAGCAAAACTGGAAAACCCTCCAAAAGTTACAGTCTCTTTCGCATCAGAGAACCTAGGAGAACAAAAGATTAGGATCCTCTCAATGTGATGTGGCGGAGAGGGCAGTGGCACCCCACTCCAGTACTCTTGCCTGGAAAATCCCACGGACACAGGAGCCTGGTGGGCTGCAGTCCATGGGGTCCCTAAGAGTCAGACACGACTGAACGACTTCACTTTCACTTTTCACTTTCCTGCACTGGAGAAGGAAATGGCAACCCACTCCNAGATCCAACCAGTCCACTCTGAAGGAGATCAGTCCTGGGGTTTCTTTGGAAAGTCAATGTGAAGTTGCTCAGTCTTGTCCGACTCTTTGCGACCCCATGGATTGCAGCCTAAGAGGCTCCTCTGTCCATGGATTGCAGCCTAAGAGGCTCCTCTGTCCATGGGATTTTCCAGCGAGAATACTGGAATGGGTCGCCATTTCCTTCTCCAAGGGATCTTCCCGACCCGGGGATCAAACCCGGGTCTCCCACATTGCAGACAGACGCTTTATAGGAATGATGCTAAAACTGAAACTCCAGTACTTTGGCCACCTCATGCGAAGAGTTGAATCATTGGAAAAGACTCTGATGCTGGGAGGGATTGGGGGCAGGAGGAGAAGGGGACGACAGAGGATGAGATGGCTGGATGGCATCACTGACTCGATGGACGTGAGTCTGAATGAACTCCGGGAGATGGTGATGGACAGGGAGGCCTGGCGTGCTGCGATTCATGGGGTCGCAAAGAGTCAGACACAACTAGGTGACTGAACTGAACTGAACTGAAGGGATTTTATAAGTATAGACATGGATTTTGAGTTTCCTTAATGGAGACTAAAGGATAGCGATTGAGGGAAATGCTGGGAGATGGAAAGTTTCCTGGGAATACCCTAGGATTTGCAAAGTGACAGCAAACTGAGCCTAGAAAACACAATTACCCAGAGAAAGTTGAGGAAGAGCCTTACATATATTAAACCAGCACTGTCTCAAAGAGATAGATTTCAAACCAACTAAAACCAATTAAATATTTCAATAGTTCCAAAAGGAGCAACAGAATTGTATTTTTATATCTAGCTCTGTATGTTCCAAATATTATAATTTTTAGATATAATCAATATAAACTTATTAATGAAATATTTTACTTTTTTATGCTAAGTCTTTGAATCTGGCATTTATCTTTCCTTTACAGGCCATCTCAAATCAGACATTAAATTTTTATTAATGTTCACTATTTAGATGTCATAAAATGTACAGTCAAAAAGTATATTCATATACCTAAGTTGTTCCAATAGTTTTCCAATAACTGAAATATTCATATTCATTGAAATAAACATTTTGGTTTTCAGTAGCNCTTTACAGGCCATCTCAAATCAGACATTAAATTTTTATTAATGTTCACTATTTAGATGTCATAAAATGTACAGTCAAAAAGTATATTCATATACCTAAGTTGTTCCAATAGTTTTCCAATAACTGAAATATTCATATTCATTGAAATAAACATTTTGGTTTTCAGTAGCACTAAATGGCAACCCACTCCAGTGTTCTCACCTGGAGAATCCCGGGGACGGGGGAGCCTGTTTGGCTGCCGTGTATGGGGTCGCACAGAGTCAGACACAACTGAAGCGACTTAGCAGTAGCAGCTGCGTTTCAAATGTTGAATAGCCACTTGTGACTACTGGTTCCCATACCAGTTAGTGCAGCTCTAGACTGAGAAATCTGAAGTGACAAAGGCAGCCTTAGAAAGAAACATTATGAAATGCCAGGCAAATAGAGAAAGGAGCAGGGCGTGTAATATTTACAAGCCAGGTAATCAGATACTGAATGATCCAGTGTTGATTTTAAGATGCTCTTGCTCAATATTGCCCTTTCCAGTTATAATGATATTTTAATCAAGAACAGAGTATAATTTGCAGCAAGTTTTCAAGTCATTTAAAAGTGCTAGTGCAAGAGCACAAAGAAATCTTGGGTATCATCTAGTCCAATTCATTTTATAATAGTGAAACATGTCCAAAAAATTATTATCCATTTGTCCAAGTCTCAGTCAGTTAAGGCCAAGGCAAAGCTAGAATCTAGACCGAGGATACATTGGTTTTTTCTTCTATATCAAGCAAGGCTTTAGTATAATATTAATATTGATGGATAATTTGCTAATACAATTTTATTCCATTTACCTTATACATAAACCAGTTTTTAAACAGCTGAGCTATTCTTTTTATGGATAGTTGATGGTACTTTAGTTATACCATATCAACTCTACTGGGGTAAAAGGGTAGATCTTACATTAAGTGTTTTTATCAAAAAATAAAAGTAACAAAGAGATCAGGGGGAACATGTTTTTTGCTTAGATAATAGTGATGGTTTCATGAGTGTATACAGAAAAATCAACTCTACTGGATAAAAGACAAAAATTAAGTGGAAAACTGAATATATTAATAAGTTCCTTTAGTAACAATGAGAAAAATACAATTTGGAAATAAAACTTTCGTTTTGAACCTAACAAACCAAGCATCATGTAAATCATATGTAAGAGAATTCAATTTAAAATGATGCATTTAATAAACCTGTGAATCCACTGTCATCTCCTGAACCAAGGTAAGGAAAAAAATGTACTTTGCCTGTTCTCTGTGAGTTGAATGCATTGATGACACCAATTACTTCCATATTTTGTATGTAATAGAATAAAATGATGCAGCTATTTCTTGTCTTTAGAGAATAATCATTGGTGCCAAACTGAACATGTTCACACAACTCAATTATTACTCATCATTGAATATGCCCAATGCTATCTACATTATCTCTACAAATAAAGAATAAAGGCCACATAAGTTTAGAATTGTAGATAGATTATTCAATAGTTACATCTACTGAGTGCTTATCATGGTTGCATAGATCCAAATATTAGAAGTAAAACCATAAAAATAGTTACTAGTTTTTAGGAATTATTCCTATACTTAGCTCTCTTACCCAAAAGGTTTATGTAAGAAGAGGTAAAGTTTATTTATTCAGAGCAAGAGGCAACTACCATCACTGGTGTTTCGGCAGAGACTCGAAGGCAAAGAGAGGACTGGGAAAGTTTTGTAGAAAGAGAAGGCTCCAGGTGTGCCTTGACTGAAATAGTCTTTGGCAGGGGAAGCTACAGATGGGGTACCTAGAGACTGGGTATCCTATGTGATTGGTTGAAAGTGAAAGTGAAAGTTGCTCAGTCATGTCTGACTCTTTGCGATCCCATGGACTATACAGTCCATGGAAATTCTCCAGGCCAGAATACTGGAGTGGGCAGTCTTTCCCTTCTCCAGGGGATCTTCCCAACCTAGGAATCGAACCCAGGTTTGCCGCATTGCAGGCGGGTTCTTTACCAAATAAGCCACCAAAGAAGCCCTTGTGATTGGTTAGGGGTGCATATTTGGCTCTCTCTGGTTGGTCTTAAATTGGAAGTGGAGATAAAAATTAAGGAAGCTGTTAGTTATTAATCAAGTCCTGGCTATTTCAGGCCAATTGATACAGGAGTTTAGCTTCTTAGATTGTTACTAGAGATGGTGGTCTGACTTCCCAGAAATCCAACTTATAGATAGCAGGTTGGCTGATCACTATAGAGAATGGATTGGTTTCCTGGGCTTTTTGCTGCAGATTGTGGGTTAGAATTGTATTTTTGTATAGTTTGGCTATTGTCCATGTGTATATTCAGTCTTTCAGTTTCTACATAATAATGTCTCACTGTGACACTTAGCATCAATCAACTGAGAGACAATTTTCTAAATTAATGACATTCCTTTTCTTCTTACAGTAATTAAATTTGTATTTATTTTGCTTTTGCTTTGTTATTCTGTTGCTCTGAGGCTCTACGAACCACTCAATTTGTGTTACATTTTTTACAAGAAAAAAGGACAAGATACCTGCTTGAACATCATTTTCTAAATTACCAATCACAATCAGACACTTCTTTGAGTTTTTTGGTTATTTAAGACTAAGAAAAGAATTTGAAAGTAGGATAAACCATGTAAATAGAAGTGAAAACAAAATGCTTGGTCAGGAAATTAAGTGTAATTTTAAAAATTTAGTTTATTTTCTTTTTTGTCACAAAAAAGGAAGCACTGTGATAAAGTTTTCTTGAGTGTAAATAATATAAGCCCTCAGGACTGAAAAATTATGTGAAATGTTTGTAATTCAAGCACAACATGATGGTTCACTGTGGGTAGCCATTCCCCTCTCCAGGGGGATCTTCCTGACCCAGGGATCAAACCTGGGTCTCTTGCATTGCAGGCAGATTCTTTGCCATCTCAGTCACCAGCGAATGATTAAGCAAAGAGAGAAGATAGCCTAGAAAATGAAGCATATAGAGCAATTCAACCAGTTGAATAGACATTTTGTTTATTGCTGGACTATTTTAATTGCAAATTTTAGACCTCTAAGACTAGAGATTTTACTTATTTATTTACTTAGCTTTTTCTTTACAAAAATATTTGAAGTTTTATATATATATATATATATATATACACACACACATATGCACACACATAAATATATATATACATATGTATATTTCATTTAATTTTCACAAAGCATCTATCTGTTTATTACTATTACTGCTCCATCTTCTTATAGGAGGTAATTGAGTGTTATGAACTAAACTAAATCAATTTGATTGTTCAAAATCATTATATTGTTTTAGGTAGTTATAGTTAGATATTGGATAATCAACTTTGCTGCAGGTGGCATGAATCATAATGAACTCAAGTCTCCAAGTGAGTTTGCCTCACATTTAACAGCAAGAAAGTACAAAAATAACCATACCACCTGTTCTGTATACTTGATGAAATTCCAGCTCTCTATTATTTTAAGTACTCTGACAGCACATATCATGAAAGGTTCATTCCAGGCAAAAGCAACATTATTAAAGGCAGTGTAATATAAATCAGCTAACCTAATTGAAGTCAAATGAAAAAATACTCCAGCAAGTATTTAACCTAACACCATCAGAATTCTTCTGAACCTAGGACATCATCCTGACTAAAACAAAATTCAACACACACAAGAACAAGACAGGTACATAAAGAAATTTGCCCAAAGTATGCAAAAATCATTTAATGGAAATAAGATTTTTAAACTACCAAGCTATAGTACCTATTGCAGAAATAAAAATACAGTGAGTATGGAAAAATAGTTCTGAAAAATAGCTTTATTTGTAATAGTCTCAATCCAGGGAAAATCACAAAATGTCTATCAAAAGATAAATAAACAGCATGTGGTAAACTATATGCATACAATGGAATTCTCTCATAGGTGAAAAGGAAACAGACTATTGATATAAAGCAATACAAGAGTGCATACTCTATTATCCATTTACATAAAATTCCAGGAATTACAAAGTAATCCATGATGGCAAAAAGCAAATCAATGATTGCCTGTCATAGTCACAGAATGGGACCAAGGTGAAATGAGAGATGAAATCGCCAAGGGGCATGCAGGTACGTTTATGGGCGGCAAGCAGTTTTGCTATTCTGACTGTGATGATGGTTTTAAATATATAGACATAAGTACATGTGTTGAAGCTCATCATATGGAACTCTTTAATAAGTCATTTTACTATATGTAAAAAAACAAAACAAAACAAAACAAAAAAAACCTCAGTGAGTTCTTTAAAAATGTAACTATTGTGAGTGTTGTCTCAAAACCTGAGAAGAGAGGATTCCCCAAGGGAGCAGAGGAAGGAGATGAAATCCTGCAACTTCATTTCAGATTGAACTCAAGATGCTCCTGAGGAGGCATCATCCTTCCCCCACCAACCTGGATCTTATTCCTATGAGTTAAGAAATTGCCCTCTTTTGCCTCAGCCATTTGGGACAGGTATTCTATTACTTGTAACAGAGAGAATCTTACCTGCAACAGAAATATTGCCTGTCACTCATTTCTAGCAAAGATGAATAAAATTGTTTATGCTAAATCTAATTTAAAATTTAATTATTTTCATTGATTGGGTGTCCCTGGTTGCTCGGTGGTAAAGAATCCACATGCCAATGCAGGAGCTGTGAGTTCAATCTGTGGAATAGGAAAATCCCCTGGAGAAGAAGGAAATGGCAATCTACTCCAGTATTCTTGCCTGGGAAATCTCAGGGACATAGGAGTCTGGCAGACTACAATCCATGGGGTCGCAAAAAAATTGGACTGACTTACCAAGTAAACAATATCAACAAAATTTTAATGATTAATGTGTCACGAATCTGCTTATCATTTACTAGTTGTAAACATTTAGCCCAAGTAGATAGTCTTGTCAAAGGTTTAGATTATTTTGGGGAATTTGTTTATTCTCCAGTAGGTTCCAACCAATGTTCACTACTGGATTTTGAGATGAGTCCAATGATGTGACTCTCCTTTTGCCTAGAAAAACAAGACTTGTGTCTAAGATGGTTTAGATTTTAATACACTGGGTCTCAGTATAAAGTAATTCCTATATGACAGCAGTTGGCAGTTTTGCCTTGAGAAAATAAAAGATTCTCCTCAAGGCCCAAATGCCACTTCTGTGAAGCTTTTATCTTTTCAACCTTCCCTTCCTACTCTCAAGAGAATGCAATTCCCCTTAATAGTGATATTTATTTTCCTGACTTCTCCTCAGACTCTGTATTTTTCCCTAAAGGCTTAGTTATTTAGCAAGGCAGAAACTGAAGAGGAACAAAAGAGCCTCTTGATGGGGTGAAAGAGGAGAGTGGAAAAGTTAGCTTAAAACTAAACATTCAAAAAGCTGTGCCAAAAATGGCATCCAGTGCCATCACTTCATGGCAAGTAGAAGAGAAAAAGGTGAAAGAAGTGATAGAATTTATTTTCTTGGGCTCCAAAATCACTGCAGAGGGTGACTGCAGCCATGAAATTTAAAGATGATTACTCCTTGGAAGGAAAGCTATGACAGACCTAACAGTGTATTAAAAAGCAAAAACACTCTGTTGACAAAGGTCTGTCTAGTCAAAGCTATGGTTTTCCCAGTAGTCATGTATGGATGTGAGAGTTGAACCATAAAGAAGGCTGACCATAAAGAAGGTAGTCATGTATGGATATGAGAGTTGGATCATAAAGAAGAACCGTAAAAAAGCTGAAGAACTGATGCTTTTGAATTGTCGTGCTGGAGAAGACTGTTGAGAGTTCCTTGGACTGCACAGAGGTCAAACCAGTCAACCCTAAAGTAAATCAACACTGAATTGGAAGTACTGATGCTGAAACCAAAGCTCCGATGTTTTGGCCACCTAATGCAAAGAGCTGACTTATTGGAAAAGACTGATGCTGGGAAAGATTGAAGGCAAAACAAAGGGAGGATGTCAGAGGACGAGGTGGTTAGTTAGATAGCATCACCAGCTCAACTGGACATGAGTTTGAGCAAACTCTGGGAGACAGTGAAGGACAGGGAAGCCTGGCATGCTGCAGTCCATGGGGTCGCAAAGAGTTGGACATGACTTCGTGACTGAACACACAAGGATCAATTTATTTTTTAGTTTCTTTTTATTTGGAGGGTAATTGCTTCACGATGTTGTGTTGATTTCTGCTGAACAACAACATGAATCAGCCATAAGCATGCACGGGTCTCCTCCCTGTTGAGCCTCCCTCCCACACCCCCATCCTACCCTTCAAGGTCATCACAGAGCACTGGCTGAAATCCATGTGTTATACACCAATTTCCCACTAACAATCTGTTTTACACATGGTAATGTATATATGCCAATGTTACCCTCTCAATTCGTCCCACCCTCTCCTTCCCCTGCTGGGTCCACAAGTCCATTCTCAATGTGTGCCTGTCCTAAAAATAGGTTCATCAGTACCATTTTTTCTAGATTCCATATATATTCTTTGATATACAATATTTGTTTTTCTCTGACTTCCTTCACTCAGTATAATAGGTGTAGGTTCATCCACCTAGTTCAGCTGACTCAAATTTGTTCGTTTTTTTATGGCTGTAATATTTATTGTATATGTGTACCACAACTACTTTATCCATTCATCTATTGATAGACATTTAGGTTGCTTCCATGTCTTGGCTATTGTAAACAGTGCTATAATCAACATTGGGGTGCATGTATCTTTTTGAATTTGTTTTTTGCAGGGTGAATGCCCAGTAGTGAGATAACTGGGTTAAATGTACACTGAGATAATATTATTTTCTAGGGCTCCTATAACAAAATAACACAGACTGGTGACTCAGATAACAGAAATGTATTTTTTCACAGATCTGGGAGCTAGAATTCGGAGATGGAAATGTCAGGATGTTTGGTTTCTTCCAAGGCCTCTCCCCTTGGTGTGTGGCTGGACAGCTTCTCACTGTTTTCTTGTACAGTCATCCTTCTGTCTGTGTCATGTTCTAATGTCTCCTTAGAAACACTCTGTCACATTACACCAGGGCCCATCCTAGGAACCCCATCTTAGCTTAATTACCTCCCTAAATGCCTTCTCTCCAAATGCAGCCATCTTCTGAGGTCTTGGAGCTTCAACATATGAATTTTGGAAGGAGATAGTTCAGTCTATAACAGAGATAATAGTCCATGTTTTCTGCTCCTGATTCTTCTCTTATAAACTGAAAGTTATGAGAGAATGAACTTCAAATAAATGAATATTTTGAACTTATAATGAAACCAGGCAGGCATATTTGGTTTGGAATTAAATAATCAAGTTATTAAAGATAATCATGTCAGGTTGAAGTGCCTGAACAAATGTATCTTACAAACCACATTCCATTGCACAGGTCAAAGTCATTTGATTGAACTAAATTATAAATGCTTACCTTTACATTTTCCCACATAATAAATTATCAAGCTGATCAAATAAAGTATCCCAACAGAGAATGTCCTCATCTGGTACACCTCCTCATTCAAATACTTAACTGAATATATACATATTCCTCAGGGTTTCCCTGGGAGCTCAGATGGTAAAGAATGTGCCTGCAGTGTAAGAGAGCTGTGTTTGATCCCTGGGTCGGGAAGATCCCCTGGAGAAGGGAATGGCAAAGCACTCCAGTATTCTTGCCTGGGGAATTCCATGGAGTCTCAAAGAGACGGACGTGACTAGGCGACTAACACTTTCACGTTCATACATAGTCCCCACTGTTTGTGTGTTTGCTTTATTCTGCTTCATGTGCAATCAGGACATTATGCCATCTGATGTTCCTCTTAGCTTTATGACCTTCCCTTTTGCAATATGCAATAGGAACCTCCTTTGAACTTACCTTTCAGAGTTTTCTTTGCTGAGTTTCCCAGTTGCCCTCTGATTCCCACTCTTCTCCAAGAGGGAGAGCATGTCGTTGTCTCCTTCTTATATAAGAGGATAATCAGTGAAAGATTCCTTGATAGGCCATTGCCATTTCTGCCATTGAGAAAATTTAGTAACTGCTGGCGTACAATGACCCAAAAGTATGTGGACATTCAGTCTCTTCCTGAAACTGCACCGGATATGCTCTGACTCATATCACGCTCAGATCTGTCAGCCCATCATTTTTCTGACTGACCTATGTCAGACTGTACTGAGGCTGGGGTTCTCAGAGGTATTCAGAGGGCAATCTCAGCATGTGTCTCAAGACTAAGAATGTTTTCTAAAATATCTCAATGCTGTAGCAAAAAGCATGGATAGAAGATAAAAGATTAGCAGTGATAAAATAACTCCCATAAATTATTTTTTCTCTGGGATCAAGATTGCAAGACTAAGCTGTTACTTTTTTCTTTGCCACTCACTGTCTGAACAAGTTTTATGCCTCAGTTTCCTCAAATAAGGTATTAACATTCCTGGAAGTGTGTGTCATACACAACTAATGATGGTAATGACCTTGAATATATGAACACTTATTATAAATCCTGTGTGCATTCCACACACTACTGAAAATAATAATTACATTCTCTGTTAAGGTTCCTACCATACAGAATCTCCAAAACAATTATAGTTCTTAGAGCCAGAATCTGTGGGAGGCAATTTCAGTGTAAAGAAAGATAAGTAAATTAAGCCAGGAGTCAGGGGCCGAAATGTGTACTTTTTTAAATGTTAGTTTCTTTATCACTGAAATTTGTTTACCATATCTGTCTTTGTCTAGGTCCCCAAATTTTCATAAAATAATTTTAAGCAGATTGGAGCATTTTTATAGTTTACATTTTATGTAACGATACATATAGTAATTCACTAGACAGAAAGATTCACCTATGTGAAGGATTCTTTGGCCATATTCTCTACTTTTTTCCCTTCTTCCTCAGGTTTTCCAGGCAACAGGAAGAGCAGATCAATAAGACCTTGAAGAAAATATCTTCAGGATATTTAGTTCATTTACTTCTAGAAGCCTGAGACACCCATTTTATGTACTGTTTTATGTACTCTTTCATGTATGTACAGTGAAAACACTGTTTTCAGATTATTTTTTCTTATTGTGATCTTTTTGAAATATAACATAAATACTTTTCATATTCACAGAAGATATTAAAATTGAAAAATATAATACTCTAAGTATCCAAAATCATACTTGGTTACCTTGGACTGCAAGGAGATCCAACCAGTCCATTCTGAAGGAGATCAGCCCTGGGATTTCTTTGAAAGGAATGATGCTAAAGCTGAAACTCCAGTACTTTGGCCACCTCATGGGAAGAGTTGACTCATTGGAAAAGACTGATGCTGGGAGGGATTGAGGGCAGGAGGAGAAGGGGATGACAGAGGATGAGATGGCTGGATGGCGTCACTGACTCGATGGACGTGAGTCTGAGTGAACTCCAGGAGTTGGTGATGGACAGGGAGGCCTGGCGTGCTGCAATTCATGGGGTCGCAAAGAGTCAGACACGACTGAGCGACTGACCTGAACTGAACACCGTATTACTTAAAAGGTGACACAGTTGAATTGAATTGCAGTGTGCAAACTATTTCACTGATTTGTATAACCTGAAGTCAGGATATAAAGCCAGTCTTTGGTAGGAACTGTAACATTACGTTTAACTATCTATCAAATTCAATTATATTTATAAAAGATTAATATGATTGTTTTGCAAGAATTTTAACACTCCTGGGAAAAGTAAAATTTTTTCTAAGAGAATAAAGTTTTTTCTTTGTACACCTGGTTTCAATTTCTATATAAATCTAGAGAGTAGAGGAGTTAAGAAAGTACACTTTAAGGAAAATGCAGTAATTTGTTAGGGCTGCCTGGCAATTTCGGTGGTTTATTCAATCTCTCACCTTTCTGTACTCTTTCGCACCCTTTTCTCCTTAAACCTGAAATACTTCTTGCCACTTATACTATGCTGGTGATATCAGTTCCTTTTCTATTTGAAACATGGAGAAGTCAGAAGAGAACTATTTTATGCTCCAGCGTCTGCTAGCCTGCACCCATCTGCTTCCGTAGATTCTCTAGTTCCCTATAACCCACAGACCCAGGAAGAGCCAGTGCTCTTATCTAAAGCCGGCCTCTCTCTTCACGGCAAACACTTACCCCCTGAAGGGCACTGCTCTAGTACTCTCTCCCTCTGTCTCTTCCACAATCAATCTTATTAGGTTGGCCCAAAAGTTCATTCGGATTTTTCCATAACATCTTACTGAAAAACCGGAGCAAACTTTTGTCCAACCCAAAACATCCCTCTAATAAATCATTCTTATTGAAATAAAAACATGCCATATTATATCCGATTGAAAAAATAACTTGTTTTCATAAAAACTCAAGTCACCCTACCTTTCTCTTCTATTCCTTTTCCTTATCCTTTTAACAGTGAAACTCCTCAGCAGTGTTTCTTCCCCTCCTCTCTCCCCTGATGCTGCTGCTGCTGCTGCTAAGTCGCTTCAGTCGTGTCCGACTCTGTGTGACCCCATAGACGGCAGCCCACCAGGTTCCCCCGTCCCTGGGGTTCTCCAGGCAAGAACACTGGAGTGGGGTGCCATTGCCTTCTCCACCTCTCTCCCCTACTATTCTTTTTATTCTTCCTCGGACTCACTATAATCAGGTCCTCATCGCCATCCTCCTTTGTAACAGCTCTTTACACCATTTGGTCTGTTTTATTAATTATTCAACAAAACTTGTGAGCACTTGCTATGTGCCACATCTCTTCAAAGTACTGAGTCGAGAACCTCAGAATGATATTTTTATTTCCTTCTGCTCCAGAAGTAAAGTTTTATACTCTCTAAGGGTAGCATAGCTGGATAAATCTTGGTTACATTTTCAGGAAAATTACACAGTTGGGCAAATCCTGTGCACCTCAATTTCCTGTTTGTCAGAGGAGATGGGATGTACAGCCACCCTAAAACAGACCCAGGGCATCTGGAGCAGTGAATACATTCTTCTGTGCACAGGTGACCTCGGCTTGGCCCAGACAGTCACACTCTAAGTCTGGGTCCCACATGCAAAGTCTCTAAATTACACAGACTCAAACATGCAGAGAATCTCAATGCACATATTCCTTTTAATCACCTTCATCTTCACGACTGTCCCAGACTTTAAGACAGCATACTTAGATACTAGATGGCTTCTAGACATCTAGTGTTCTCTGTGATGTCACTTTTTTTTTTTTTTTTTCACTTCTACTTTCAGGTGCCTTGACTGTATGGACTCTAGAAGATTCCCTGATGATTTTGGTTTCCCTTTTAATATTTTATGACTTTTCTTGAAAACCCCCATCAAAACCTCTCGGTGGCTAGTGTAGAGAAAGGAAGCAATTTGGTAATTGTCTCTGGGTACTGGGATGCTGCTTTAGGAAGATATCACTTACTTTGTCAAAGACTGAGTTTATCAAGGCATTTATAAAGTGGAAGATAGAGGGCCACTTTTTTCCTTTCTGCTTTTCAAAAGGGCAGCTTTTGGGACTTCGCTGGTGATCCAGTGGCTAAGACTCCAGGCTCCCAGGGCAGGAGGCCTGGGTTCATCCTGGCAAGGGAACTAGATCCTGACAACCAAAGACCGTGTGCAAGCAAATAAATAATTTTTTTTTTAAAGGATAGGGTATATTTCTCTCAGATATAATTTTTTTAAAAATGAAATAACCCATCAGTTCTTTGGTAACAAGTAATTTGAGTCCTAAATTTCAAACAATGTTGTCAATAATAAACTGAAATGATTACTTTTATACTCCTAACCTCAAGTAACATGTACCCTGCAGTTCCACGGACAGAAGCGTGATCTAAAATGTTCCAAGTTCCTAAGAAAGGCATCCTCTTGTATTTGATGAATGGTATATCTGCAGAGCATCCTCCTCTTAAAGATTACCAATTTAAACCATTTATTAAATCTACTGGTTGTCTCTAGCTATTAACAAAGAACAGAAGTAGAAGCTGCTTTGTGGAAATAGCAATGGACCTAATATTAGGATGTTACATGAAGCAATCAGGAAGAACTGCTTTGACTAAAATTATGAACACACAAAAATAACAGAATTAAACTTACAGAGTTCCTTCTATTGTATAACCCCAAAGCCTTATAGCAATAATAACAACACATTTTCCAATGAGGTACAAATCTCTAGGCGGGACACCTATAGGTCTTATGATCAGCGTTTTTCAATCCTGGTCCTTTTAACATTCCTCAAATGAAAATAAGTCAAGTGTTTGATATAAAGCCACCTTTAGGATTCTTTAAAACAGGTTTTTCCCTCTGTAGTGTAGTAACAGATTTGCATCTTTCTAACATACCTCTAACAGTTTATGCTGGCAACAATGCAATTTCAAGCAGCAGATGGTTACTTGCATATCACAGATAAGAAGGGGAAAAAGTGAGTGATACACCAACTGGGATTGTAACTCTGGCAAAACTTGTGTATTTCAGCAAAGCCTACAGAGATTGAATGTTTATGAGCAATAAAGAAAGGAAACGTGAACAGGAGGCACAAACTTTAATAGAAAAAAAAGGAAAGGTTAATGGGGCAGGTGGTATGGGCCTGTTACTCCTCCTTGAGCAGAAAGCAAGTGCCTTTGCTAACGCTGTTGCAGCATAATTTGTACACCATCAGAAGAATGCAGCATGGACACAAAGTTCTGTAATGAGGAAGATAGGGACTCATCGTGCCCTCACCACTGAGACTATAACATTGTGTGACTCCTCTGCACACACAGTCAAGCTCCTATTTGTAGTCTCCTTTTCCTCTCTTATCTGTTGATCCTGGTTTTTTTCTCATCTCATCATTAATCTATACCAATTATACAAACTTGCTAATAAATTTATCACCTCTGTAGTGTGTGGTGAATGCTCTAATTTGTGCACAGCTTTTTTAAAAAAATTTAAATTTATTTATTTTAATTGGAGGCTAATTACTTTACAATATTGTATTGGTTTTGCCATACATCAACATGAATCCGCCACGGGAGTACACATGTTCCCAAACCTGAACTCCCCTCCCACCTCCCTCCCCATATTATCCCTCTGGGTCATCCCAGTGCACCAGCCCCAAGCTTCCTATATCCTGCATCGAACCTGAACTGGCGATTTGTTTCTTATATTGTATTATACATGTTTCAATGCCATCTCCCAAATCATCCCACCCTCTCCCTTTCCCACAGAGTCCAAAAGACTGTTCTATACATCTGTGTCTCTTCTGCTGTCTCACATACAGGGTTATCATTACCATCTTTCTAATTCCATATGTGTTGGTGTACTGTATTGGTGTTTTTCTTTCTGGCTTACNCACCCTCTCCCTTTCCCACAGAGTCCAAAAGACTGTTCTATACATCTGTGTCTCTTCTGCTGTCTCACATACAGGGTTATCATTACCATCTTTCTAATTCCATATGTGTTGGTGTACTGTATTGGTGTTTTTCCTTCTGGCTTACTTCACTCTGTATAACAGGCTCCAGTTTCATCCACCTCATTAGAACTGATTCAAATGTATTCTTTTTAATGGATAGCTTTAACAGAACATTCTGATATATTGTTTCCAAACCCAGGTTCAGTTGCTTGCTGCTCAAAAACCAATAAAAACCCAGGCTGGTGGAAAGAAAGTTTGCTTTATTTTGGATGCTGGCAGTGGTGGGGGTTTGGGGAGGGGGCAGATGCCTGTCCAAAAGCCGACTCCAACCCACCCCCCAACCCGATCAACAATCAACAATCAGGGTGTAAGAACTTTTATAGATAGAGATGGGATGGTACATGCAGAAATAGAAGTCAGCTCTGACAGTCACCCTGAAATCAGTCATTGGTGGTCTGACCAGTCTCATCTTGTTTGTTTTAGGTACAGTTAATCTTCAGGTCCCTGGAGTGCTGCTGTCCATGAGGTCCCAAAGAGTCAGAAATGACAGAGCAACTTATTAATGAAAACAATCGTCAGTTCCAGAGTAGGTTTATTTTCATTTCTCTAAGGCCAGTTTTTGGGATTTTGGCAGCTTATGTGACAGCTGCAGTCTGGTTATCACATAGTTAACTTCTTTTATCTGGTAGGAGTTCAGGCTCCCTAGGTGGCACTTGTAAAGAACCCACCTGCTAATGCAGGAAACATAGGAGATACACGTTCAATCCCTGGATCAGAAAGATCCACTGGTATAGGGCGTGGCAACCCACTCCAGTATTCTTGCCTGGGGAATCCCATAGACAGAGGAGCCAGGTGGGCTACAGTCCACAGGGTCACAAAGAGTCAGATACGGCTGACGTGGCTTAGTGCAAGACTGCCCAAGACAGCTCACAGAATATGGCTTAGAGTATCATCTATAGCCCTTGTGGAGCAACTAAAGGTGCTTGACTCTGCCTGATGACTAAACTGTACCTATTTGGTGTCCTTTGACTGTTTTCTTTTGTGATTGCATGTTCTCAAGTCTCATTAAACTTATTCTTTGGCTAAAGCTTTTCTACAAACAAAAGGCAGGCAGAGGACATGGGGGCCCAAGGACCATAGGGTCCTGCCACATTTCAATAGGCATGAGATTTGGAACACATCAGAGCATACTGACTGTAGAATTCACTGGGTTTCAGAGATGTCCAGAAAAAATTTCTATAGCTCATTTGATACCCGAGGCCCATTTTGTTATTTACCTGTATATTTCCTCATTTGCAAAAAGGATACTTCCAGTACCTACCGCATAGGTTTGCTATGAGGATTTAATGAGTAACCATAAAGGACTAGAAAAGCAAGCACTCTGTTGGTTACTCAATGATATTTTTAGTGTTATCATGGTAATATGATTTGCAGCATGTGGATAACACTGCCGTGGAGTTACTGCAGACTTTTCTCTAAGAATTCCAAGTATCCTCCAGTGCAGCAGATGCTTTGCCAAATGATTAGAGCTAACCTTTAGTGTCTCTCATGTATGAGGCACTATTTTGAGTGGTTTCTATGTATTAACACAGATAACGGTCACAATCAGCTCAGTTCAGTCACTCAGCCATGTCTGACTCTTTGTGATTTCACGGACTGCAGCAGTTCAGACTTCCCTGTCCATCACCAACTACCGGAGCCTACTCAAACTCATGTTCATTGCATTGGTGATACCATCCAACCATCTCATCCTCTGTCCTCCCCTTCTCCTCCTGCCTTCAATCTTTCCCAGCATCAGGGTCTTTTTCAGTGAGTCAGTTCTTCACATCAGGCAGCCAAAGTATTGGAGTTTCAGCTTCAGCATCAGTCCTTCCAATGAACATCCAGGACGAAATATCAGTCTCCTTTAGGATAGACTGGTTGGATCTCCTTGCTGTCCAAGGGACTCTCAAGAGTCTTCTCCAACACCATAATTCAAAAGAATCAATTCTCTGGTGCTCAGCTTTCTTTATAGTCCAACTCTCACATCCATACATGACCACTGGAAAAACCACAGCTTTGACTAGATGGACTTTTGTTGCAAAGTAATGTCTCTGCTTTTTAATATGCTGTCTAGGTTGGTCATAGCTTTTCTTCCAAGGAGCAAATGTCTTTTAATTTCATGGCTGCAATCACCATCTGGAGTGATTTTGGAACTCCCCCAAAATAAAGTCTCTCACTATTTACATTATTTCCCCATCTATTTGCCATGAAGTGATGGGGCCAGATGCCATGATCTTCGTTTTCTGAATGCTGAGTTTTAAGCCAAGTTTTTCATTCTCCTCTTTCACTTTCATCAAGAGGCTCTTTAGTTCTTCTTCGCCTTCTGCCATAAAGGTGGGTGGTGTCATCTGCATATCTGAGGTTATTGATATTTCTCCTGGCAATCTTGATTTCAGCAATAGTGCTATGATAAAGATACTAATACCACCCTTATTTTCTACATAAGGAAATGAAGGCACAGAGAAGTAAAATCTTATTGTCCTGAGACAACATGGTCAAAAACTGGCAGAGTTCAGCCTCAGACTCAGACTGTCTATCTCCCAGGCCCACATCCTTGACCACTTTCCTCATGCTTATCTACATTTATTCTCATGTTATCCTACCTCTGTGTCTCATGCTTTCAGGCCCTAACTCAGCTGAACTTCTCACCCGTTTTATTATTATTTATTTTTTACTGAAGCATGATTGCTTTACAGAATTTTGCTGTTTTCTGTCAAACCTCAACATGAATCATCCATAGGTATACATATATCCCTTCCCTTTTGAGACTCCTTCCCACCTCCCTCCCCATCCCACCCCTCTAGGTTGATACAGAGCCCCTGTTTGAGTTTCCTGAGCCATACAGCAAATTCAAGTCGGCTATCTATTTTACATATGGTAATGTAAGTTTCCATGTTACTCTTTCCATACATCTCTCCCTCTCCTCCCCTCTCCCCATGTCCATAAGTCTATTCTTTATGTCTGTTTATCTATTTTTGCCCTGTAAACAAATTCTTCAGTACCTCACCTGTTTTTTCACTTGATGATTTCCTATCTTTTGCCCAGCAATTGGAAATTCTCCCTTCCTTTGAAGTATTTTCATTTTCTTCTGTATCATTGATTTTTTAGTTGCTTTCCAAACATCAGTTTTCCATTTTCTTAAAATAGGTAAACATAGCTTGATTAATATCATTGTGTCTAGGAATATTCAAATTTCTTCCTTTTAGTCCATATTGAACAGCACAAAACACGTAACTATAATCTATGTGTTCTTTCCTCATCTACTCTCACCATTCCCCTGAAACTGCTCATTGAGTTTATTGTGACCCAGGGAAATCTAAAGATTTCCTTTGGATCACCTCTTATTGGAGTTAGGAAGGCGCCTTTGGAAATAGAGCCCACAGAGGTAGTTATTCCAGGCAATGAGTGACTTAGGGCAACAGAGAGAATAGTATAAAAGTCTTCCTTAAAATAAAATTAAAAAAAATCAGTGTTCAGTCTTCCCTTGTAACTCAGAGATAAAGAGTCTGCCTACCAGTTCAAGATAAACAAGTTCAATCCCTGATCCAGGAGGATCTCACATTCCACAGAGCAATAAAACCCATGTGCCACAACTACTGAGGATATATGCTTGAGATCCCAGGAGCTGCAACTACTGAAGCCCAAGTACCCTAGAGCCTGTGCTCTGCAACACGAGAAGCCACAGCAATGAAAACCCTCACACCACAACTAGAGACTCATCCCCACTTGTGGCAAATAGAGAAAAGCCCATGTAGCAATGAAGACCCAGCACAGCCAAAATTAAATAAAAATATTTTTGAAAAGAAATTCAGTGTTCTTTTTACTTCTATGTACTAGCTTTTCAGGAGCTACTGTTGATTACTTAGTATTTAAATTGCTCATTCTTTTACAAAAAATTTACCAATATCTATATTTTGGGGGATTTTTTGTTGTTGCTCATTCTTTTGACTTTCCTTTAAGTTAATTGCTCTGTTATCCCAAACTAACAACCTCACAAAAACTTCTTGCAAAATAATTAGATAATTAGCATAATAACGTCTGTGACTTTCCATTTCTTAAAGCGATTGACATTTAAGAAATAGTAGAATAGCTTGTCATTGAACTGCAATAATTACTTATGGACTTTGCAGATAATTGTTAATTTAAAAACAATCATGGTTTGATACTGAGTATTGTTTAAAAAGAGACATCAGCACATGCTTAAACTACTTATCATTCGAATCTCAATAAAATTCCCACAGTTCCAAAAGAAGATTTAAATATATGTCTGTCTGTCTACTTGCTTAACATCTGTTTATCCATCCCTGGCATAACTTGAGAGCTGAAACTCTACCTGAGTTTTTAATCCGTCAACCTGCTTAACATCTGTTTGTCCATATGTTAAAATCAGAGTTTTTAATCTGTCTACCTGCTTAACATCTGTTTATCCATCCTTGACATAACTTAAGAGCTGAAACTCTACCTGAGTTTTTAATTCCAGAGGTCTGTTCATTCAGGAATTGTAAACATCATATTATAATGATGCTTATAGATTTTTTTCTCAAAAAAGAAAATTAAAAAATTTTTTTTTCTGGTTTAGTGTGCTTTTCTCACTAAAAAGAAGAAAAAAGAAACATCAGTATCTATGAAAGGGCATTAAATTTTTTTTTGCAAAAAAAAAAAAAAGAAAAAATTTTTTTGCAGTATGTTCATTTCTGCCATCAAAAAATGTAAAAGGGCATTTTATTACTGAGCTGGCATTCATGCAATGTCACTTCCTGACAGGGTTTTAAGTTCATCTTATTAAGGATACCTTTGTATCTCTCACAACACTAGCAGAGTGTCTAACATAGGTTAAGTTCTCAATAACTGTTTGTTGAATGAATGCATAAATTTATGGTGGGTTGAAAAGGTATATGGGAGCATTTTCAGTCTGTGTTGTTTCTCATCCTCATGTTTCATTTAAGAATAATGTAGTGTTCCAGGAGAAGAATCTTGTAAGTTGAACTAAAAATAGGAGGGAAAACATAGCACACAATATCCCCTCTTTCCACTGAAATCTATTCTAGCAGTCGCAGTGTTTAGCAGTGTTAGGTAGTTAGAATAGAAAAAAGGAGTCTATAATGATGGTGGCTAAAAGACAAAGAAGGGAAAAGCCTGAGAAAATAGAACAAAGGAAAGTCTGAGAACTGGAGTAAGAACCTTAGGGAAAACAAACATCCCTCCTGGCTGTCTAGTTTACACAGGGCAGGCTCAGGGGGAGGAGAAGAAGCATACAAAGAAAAGAGACAAAACTGAGCTGGGGGCTTCTCTTCTCTTTGCGTCTTTTGGGTGGCCAGCCCTCATACCTCAAGGATGTACTATCCTTTGCTTGTCAAACACAACTGAGCTGTAACATGGAGCTGAAACACAGGTCCATCCATCCCTTCAAGTTTTTACTGTAGCAAGACAGAACGGAGAAAATTGTAAACTCCTCCGACATATACTGTCCCATTTCCTGGATTTAATTTGGCTGAAATAGAGGAAAACAACAGAATGGGAAAGACTAGAGATCTCTTCAAGAAAATTAGAGATACCAGAGATACCAAGGGAACATTTCATGCAAAGATGGGCTCGATAAAGGACAGAAATGGTATGGACCTAACAGAAGCAGAAGATATGAAGAAGAGGTGGCAAGAATACACAGAAGAACTGTACAAAAAAGATCTTCAAGGCCAAGATAATCACGATGGTGTGATCACTCACCTAGAGCCAGACATCCTGGAAAGTGAAGTCAAGTGGGCCTTAGGAAGCATCACTACGAGCAAAGCTAGTGGAGGTGATGGAATTCCNGTGGACCACATTCTGTCAGACCTCTCCACCATGACCCATCCGTCTTGGGTGGCCCTACATGGCATGGCTCATAGTTTCCTTGAGTTAGACGAGGCTGTGATGATTGCTTTCTCTGTGGGTTTCGTCAGAGCCTCAACTCTGCTAATGTGCAGTTTGAAAGAGTAGTGGCGTGTATGTTGGATTCTCCAAACATAACTTAGCCTTTAACAAATATCTGTTAACATCTCACGAGACATTAGAATACTGCCATCAAACCAGATTTTTCCTCCAGCTATGGAGATCCCAGTCCACGACCATCTATCCATCTTCTGTTGCCCTCTCTGATACGCTTCCTGTGATCTAGTTTACAATTGTATGTGTGTTTTTGTGTTTTCACTGAGCAGTGTCACTTCCTCATTTCTGGTTTCAAAATAATCCTCACGTGGTCTGGTGTTGCCTGAAGGCTTATTCCCAGTTTCCTGTGATACACAGTGTCACTTCCCAGGAGCTCCCCCCATCTCTGGTGTCATCGATTGAAACTGAGAATATCAAATCCCAAGCTTCACACCATCTGTGCGACCAGCTGCCCCCTTCTCTGTATATCCTGGCTCCTCCTCCAAAGTCATAGCCATCAATTGGAAGGGTTGGAAAGCAGCAGCTGAGTTGACCAGGTGTTAAGTTGCCTGCCCAGGCCCTCCTGGGAGCTGGTAATATTTCCTGGATGTTCTCTGGACATGAGTTTATACCTTGCTTTGTTCTAAACTTTGTGAAAGTTTCTTGCCTAACATCAGCAGTCTCTCCTTAGTTGTTATGGACTTGGTGTGTGTTAGTCGCTCAGTCGTGTCCGACTCCTTGCGACCCCGTGGACTGTAGCCCTCCAGGCTCCTTTATCCATGGAATTCTCCAGGCCAGAAGACCGGGTAGCTGTTCCCTTCTCCAGGGGATCTTCCCCACACAGGGATCGAACCCAGGTCTCCTGCATTGGCAGGCGGTTTCTCCATCATCTGAGCCGCCAGGGAAGCCCTGTTATTGACTTAAAGTGGACATATGTCTCTTACCTCACGTTTCTTAGCGTGACATTTGTTGTGTTTCAAATACATGTTCAGAAAAGGCGTCACAGCCCCCCATTAGCTGTGGGAGTGCCACCTGCCTCATCATGGCTTAAATCTCACAAGTATCCGAGTTGGCCCTTGGTTCCTAGCTCGCAGTTCCTTCTGAAGCTCTGAGTTCCCTCTCCGCACCCCTGTTCCCTGCCACTCTGAGAAGAGCTTAGCTTCACAGCTCATGGGGACATGAGCCGTCCTCTTCCTCTCTCTCACTCATGGATGCCTCCACTCATTTTAATTCCACTCTGCTTCCTCTGAATATTTTTTGTCTAGCTTTCTTCTTGGGTTGTTTAATCCTCCCAGGAACACCTTTATCCTCTTCAATATGCCCAGATATGAAGAGGCATTTGTTAAATCTTTTCATCTCCTGAAGCATCTCTCTTTTAACTCGGATTTATCGAGCCAGATGTGGTGATGAATACTGGGAATACAGTACATAGACCTCACTCTCCTATAAGAGAGCCTAGTGGGAGAAATAGAGAAGCGGGGATAAACAAATACAAATCAGCATGATAAGTAGTGATGACACTAACAAATAAAGGATGCTATAGGATATGGCTGAAGAGCGGTAAGCTGGAGAGTCCTATGATTAGAGCTCTAGTTCTTTATTTGGGTTTTTTGTGTGTGTGTTTTTGTGGGGGTCTTTATGTCATTTTTATTGGTGTATGCTGGATTTACAATACTGTACACTTTTCAGGTGTATAGGAAAGTGAATCAGTTTTACAAACACATGCATCCACTCTTTTTTAGGTTCTTTTCCCATGTTAACCACTACAAAATATTAAGTAGAGCTCCCTGTGCTATGCAGTAGGTCCTTATTAGCTATCTGTTTTATAAATGGTAGTGTGTATATGTCAATGCCAATCTCTCAATTTATCCCTCTCCTAGAGATTGTCATGCTAAGTGAAGTAAGTCAGACAAAGATAAGTTTCATGTGATATCTCTTACATGTGGAATGTAGAGCTGTAGTTCCACAGAGCACTCTCCAGAGCACTTGGATTAAATCCTACAGAGAACTCATGGGAGTGGGGAAAGGCTGGTGGCAAAGAAATCTGATGGGAGGATGTAGTGGTTACCCAGACCCAAGATAATAATGGCAATTATTGTCACAGTGGANGCTGTAGTTCCACAGAGCACTCTCCAGAGCACTTGGATTAAATCCTACAGAGAACTGATGGGAGTGGGGAAAGGCTGGTGGCAAAGAAATCTGATGGGAGGATGTAGTGGTTACCCAGACCCAAGATAATAATGGCAATTATTGTCACAGTGGAGAGAGAAGTGAAGGGAGCATTTAATTAAAGAAAAAAAAAAAAAAGAAGGAATTGATAACTGAGTCCATGTGAAATGCACAGGGAGTGAAGAATCGAGAGTAAATCCATAAATCCTGGGCTTCTGGCTTTGGAAATCGTGTAAGTGGTGGGGTCGTTGACTGAGAACAGGGAAGGGAGAAGGGGAGAGGGGAGAAGATGGTGTGTTCCTTTTTGGGTGTGTTGAATATGAAGAAGCTGTTGAAGGAAGCACGTGGTGATCAGTCACATGTAAGGGTCTCGAGCTCATGAAAGAAGCGGGTGTGGAGATGGTGCTTTGGCGCGCATGGTGCGTGGACGGCCACTGACTCCTGACTCCGCTAGTTACGCTTTTGCTCTGAAATTAACATAGGCCCTCAGCTGCTCATGCAGGGATCAGCCTAGGCTCCAATTGCATCTCCAGATAACTCCTTCATCTTCTCCTTTCTTTGACCCACTCGATTTCTATTGTTGCTGGATGCCAAGGTCTGAAATAAGAGAAGTCATCAGAGACTTTAAAAATGTAACCTGGAGATCTATAACCAAAGCTATCGCACCAGCTCACAGAGATACTCAGACTATCTGATGGTAAACTATCCCACACACTTGTTTTTAAATGAAAATTATACTCGAAGCATCAAACGTCCTTTTTTTCAGTCCCTCTCTATATTGATGATGGCACTGGCATCATTAAGGGATGCAGATAACCTGGGGACTTAGTGGTTGGACTCTCCAGAAGATGATGTTCCGTCCTCTTTTGTTTTCATTTCCCAACGTGTTGAAAGATTTCTCATTATCAAGTGCCAGAAAATAAATAGGCCCTTGAATTAATGTTTCACAATTTATGTACCTGATTTCATGTCTCCTTGACAGTTCTGTTATACCTTCCACGGTTATTTACCCTTTTTTTCCCCAGGACAGCAGGGCGGTACATTGGTGTATTCATTCATTCACTGCACTATCACTGAAGGTTCATAATGCACCACGTATTTTACAAGACACTAGAGAGTCAGCAGTTTACACGACAGACAGGTGATGCTCCTATGGAGAGACACATTTCTAAAGAAGCAGATGTTTTTCCAAATAGTTGTGCAGGTGATCATATAATTACAATCGTGGGCTGTTACCAAAGAGAGCTGGAAGCCTGACTCGCCTTGGAGCGATTGGAGGGTGTTCAGATAAGGTCCCCTTGAAGAAGTTATATTCATGCCAAGACCCCAAGGATAGATTAGANTTGAAGAAAGCTGAACGTCAAAGAATTGATGCTTTTGAACTGTGGTGTTGGACAAGACTCTTGAGAGTCCCTTGGACTGCAAGGAGATCCAACCAATCCATTCTGAAAGAGATCAGCCTTGGAATTTCTTTGGAAGGAATGATGCTAAAGCTGAAACTCCAGCACTTTGGCCACTTCATGCGAAGAGTTGACTCATGGGAAAAGACCGTGATTCTGGGAGGGATTGGGGGCAGGGGGAGAAGGGGAAGACAGAGGATGAGATAGCTGGATAGCATCACGGACTCGATGGACCTGACTCTGAGTGAACTCTGGGAGTTGGTGATGGACAGGGAGGCCTGGTGTGCTGCGATTCATGGGATTGCAAAGAGTCGGACACAACTGAGCGACTGAACTGACTGAAACAACCTTGGCCGGCTCCCATGAGACAGAGGCTGAGCACAGCAGAAGCCTAATTTGGGGAAAGCCCACACATTGAAAGCTGAACGCGAAGAAAACCCAGCACAGTGGAAGTGACAAGAAGCCCAGTGTGCTGGAAACCACGACAGCAGAAACAAACTTGAAAGAAAGTTCACACGACTCAGTCTCAGATTCCAGGAGGCTCTGGCTGGGGTAGCAAGTAATCATTCCTATGGTTGCAAGGACATATGGCTAACAGAATCTTAATTCCTTTAAAGCGTCTCTTTTCGTGTTTCCTTGAATCCCCTGCGAACAAGCACCCAGGGTGTCCTGAAGGCTCTACTATCTGCAGTGCCCTAGTAGCTGTTGCCCAGGCAGGTGTAGGTTCTTCTGTCCTTAATCTTCTTGTGCCAAGGATCAGACCAATGAAAACTGTGAGCACAGGTCCGATATTTAGCAGATTTTCCAGCAGGTTATGAAGGGGATTCCTTGTCACGTTTTCCCCACTGCTTTTTCCTCCCATCCTTCAGCTCCTCTCTCCATCTATGCCACTGCTTCCAAAGTATTGGGCAGGTCATTATCTTTCCATTTCTAAAAGTTGTGCTTGAAACCGTTTACCTAAGATCGGGACTTAAACCCACGTGGCAGGGAATCTGTGCTGTGCTTTGCCACTCAATTGTATCCCACTGGGACTTGAGCCTGGGCAAAACCTATGGTGCCTGGTTTTAGGACCTAATAAAGCTCAGGCTCTTGATGTCTCATTGCAAAAAAAAATTCAGTGAGAGACACAGCGATAGGTAAGAGGTGGATTTGTTGGGATTTAGAGAGAGGCCCACTTCAAGAGTGTGGGCCATTGAAGGTGGTGTGGTTAGTTTTCCCAAGCTCAGTGATTTCATATGCCAATGAGTGGGAGGATCATTCCAACAATTGGGGAAACACCCATTCCTGGGTCTTTTGAAAGTGATTTGGAACTGTTCTGGCACCGCTGGGTGTATCATTTTGTTTGCAGATTGAATCAAAGTTTAGTTGAAATTGACTTTTCTTGGACCACTTGATTTTAATCAGTTTATGTTTTGCCCTTGGGCTGTGTAATTCTGTCAAAAGTTGAGCTCTGCCCCCTTCCCTCCTGTTTCCTGCTCTTTTCCTGAGCCCTGTCCAAGCCCACAATGTTGCCTCTACAATCATCTGGAGGGACAACCAGAAAATAGCTGGCCCTTGGGAGGGAAATACTGTATGATATCCAATCCCTCTGAATATTCAGGCCTTCATCTTCCATGTTTCCTACAACATGTGCAACAACAGCATCTCTCAGTGAACCCACTAGAGTGGGAGACAGGCACACAATGCCTGCTAGAAGTCCATCTGTTGATGGGATCCCTTCAAGGGCAATTGGGCTTCCAGAGATAATGCTTGCAACTTTGGGAGTTAGCCCTGCAGGCTGTTTGGGCCCAAACCCTTGCCACCCTTCTCCTAAATTTATAAACATATCCTTGGATCAAATCTTCACTCTTCTTTAATGGAACATTTACTCTGTTGCCTCTTATGAATTTGTTCTTAAGCCACTTACTAACTCCTACAACCAGGACCTTGTCCCCTTGTAGGTAACATTGCTCCACCTGCTTATTATTAAAATACTCTTAATGCCCCTAACAGGACCAGATAACCTACTCCTTTGTCATTACTTCTATTTTTACCTAAAGTGTGTCCATGACAATGAAATGTTTACCATTGGAGATACTCTAAACTGCTCTTATGAAAGACTAGGTGAGGATATCAGTGACTTACATTCCCTAAGAGCAGTGAGAGGATAAGGCTCATGGCTATTTGCCAAGGTTCCCAGCCTCAGGGTACAGACTTGGACTGCTTTACATCATGGTATCTATTCCCATCTGCAGTGGACAAACCAGCAATGAATTAAGATTACAACCCTTTAATCCTACTCAGCACTGGTCATACTGAAGAGCTTGGGGATGCCCAATTCCAGTCTGGGGGTCTCCGGAGGTCAACCTGCCTTGACCTGCCTAGGGATCTGGTCCTTGAAAGGTTGTCACACCTCAACCTGCTTGGGGATCTGCTGGGAGCCAGCAGAAATCCCACCCATGACAAGATCATGTGGAGAGGCCTGATGGGCAAGGGGAATTGGGCCTCAGAATTTCCCCTGGAACTTCCTGAGCANTTGGGGGCAGGAGGAGAAGGGGACGACAGAGGATGAGATGGCTGCATGGCATCATGGACTCGATGAATGTGAGTCTGAGTGAACTCTGGGAGATGGTGATGGACAGGGAGGCCTGGCGTGCTGTGATTCATGGGGTCGCCAAGAGTCGGACACGACTGAGTGACTGAACTGAACTGAACTGAGGTCATTACAAAGTGACAATGGGACATCATTTACTTCTAAGTTCACCAAAGGGGTTTCTAAAGCATTGAGCATTACTTATTTTCTCCGTTGTGCCTGGAGGCCTCAGTCTTCAGGAAAAGTAGAAAGAATGAACCAATTCTTAAAATCAGTGATAAAAAACATAACTCAGGAGACCTCCCTGGAATGAAGGAGACTTTACCAATAGCTCTCCTTTGCACCTGTACTACCCCCGAGGAACAGGTTTTTGTTAGTCTTTATGAGATGCTATATGGGAGACCTTTTGTTTATGTCAATTATTTCTTCCTAGATCTAGAGGCTCAAACCTTCTGATCTTACACAATGGCCATTGGGCAATTCCGAAAAGATATATGCTTGTGGAGTGTCAACCAGGACCCAAAAGATTCTAAAGAGCCACCACTATATGCTCCAGGGACTCATGTCCTAATTAAAGTTTGGAAATATGGGTCCCCAAAGGCTCAGTTCCAGCCCACATGGAAGGGTCCCTACCCTGTAATACTTCCTACCCCCATAGCAGTCAAGGTACCAGGACACAACTCTTGGATTCACTACTCACGAGTCAAGCATGGAAGAAAACAGAAGAGGACACTCAATACACCTGTGAGCCCCTGGGAGATCTCAGATACCTATTCAGGACTACAGATGAGTGCCATTCTAAGGAACACCCCCAAAATTAAGCTTCTAGGGTTCAGATTTCTCAGGATAGCTCTAAAGAGTCAACACAACTTGGCAGAGTCAACACAAAATAGACAGGAGATAGATTTCCTGATCCCTAAAAAGGAGGGATTGAGCCATCTTGAACAAGACTTGCTGTTTCTGGGAAAATACCTCCAACCAAGTTAAAAAAGTCTCACAGTCCTCAAGAAAAACACTCAGATCCTATAGGATCTCAAAAAAAATGAGCCGGAGAGTTCTCAGGTGGCTATAATCTCTTTTGGGGGATCCTTCTCCTGGCAAGGGAAATTTGGAGTTGGCTAATGCCCCTATTAATCCTTGTCATAACCATATTGATGCTGCTTATGACTGCTTCATGTATTATCAATTGTCTAACCCATTTTGTTTCTTCCCAGGTTAACAAGCTACAACATGCAGTGCCAGTTCAACAAGGATATATAAAAATACACCCAACCATGGAAAATATCACTCACCCTTAGATGGATACCACCTTAAGGACTCTGAGGCTTGAGACTAAGAAGGGGAGGCCCAGTGCCCCTCGCTGTCCCAGGTCAGCAGGAAATAACCAGAGAGACATCTATGCCCCTGTTCCTAAAGAACTGGGCCTCCCATCTCTTGAGGGGGGAATGTTAGATAGTTAGAATAGGAAAAAGGAGTCCATAATGGTGGTAGCTAAAAGAGAAAGAAAGGAAAAGTCAGCAAACTGAACAAAGGAATGTCCAAGGACCTGTGTGAGAATCTCAGGGAAAACAGACAGCCCTCCTGGGTGTCCAATTTACATTAGGCAGGCTCAGGGGGAGGAGAAAAAACATATACAGAGAGGAGCCAAAATTGAGCTGGGGACGTCTCTTTGTGCCTTTTGGGTTGGCCTGCCCTGAAGCCTTGAGGGTGTATTTTCCTTTGCTTGTCAAATAAAACTGAGCTGTAACACTGGCCTGTTCATCACTCCAAATTTTTGCTGTGGCAAGACAGAACTGAAGAAATTACAAACTACCCTGACAGCAGGAAATAATAGCTACATAGTCATAATAATGCAAATGCTGGATATTGATTTTAAAAAAATTGTGCTAGAACTACATTGAAATCTGTATTAACCAGGGTTCTCTAGAGAAACAGATTCAATAGGATAGATATCTATCTGTACATAGTTACCGATGCAGATGTTCCGTGCTGTGCTTTGTTGTGTCCAATTCTTTGTGACCCCATGGACAGTAACCCCCCCAGGCTCCTCTGTCCATGGACTTTTCCAGGGAAAAATACTGGAGTGGTTAGCTATTCCCTTCTCTAGGGGATTTTTCCAACTCAGGGACTGAACCCGGGTCTTCTGCATTGCAGGTTGATTCTTTACCATCTGAGCCACCAAGGAAACCCAGTTATAGATACAGATGTAGGTATAGATAAATATAAACAGTTATATATACATATATATGTATCCATCCAGGAAGCCACAGTTAGAACTGAACATGAAACAACAGACTGGTTCCAAATAGGAAAAGGAGTGTGTCACCCTGCTTATTTAACTTATATGCAGAGTACATCATGAGAAATGCTGGGCTGGAAGAAGCACAAACTGAAATCAAGATTACTGGGAGAAATATCAATGCCTCAGATATGCAGATGACATCACCTTTATGGCAGAAAGTGAAGAAGAACTAAAGAACCTCTTGATGAAAGTGAAAACGGAGAGTGAAAATGTTGGCTTAAAGAAAAGAAAAATCATGGCATCCGGTCTCGTCACTTCATGGCAAATAGATGGAGAAACAGTAGAAATAGTGGCTGACTTTATTTTTTGGGGCTCCAAAATCACTGCAGATGGTGATTGCAGCCATGAAATTAAAAGACACTTACTCCTTGGAAGGAAAGTTATGACCAACCTAGATAGCATATTAAAAAGCAGAGAACTGAACTGAAAGAAATATTTTTATAAGGAATTAATTCACACAGTTATGGAGACTGGTGCATCTCAAGATTTACAGAATGAGTTGGCAAGCTGGAAAACTAGGAGGCTCAATGGTTTAGTTCTAGTCAAAAAACAACCTGTTAGAACACCCAGGAGGAGTCAATACTCAACTCAAATACAAAAGCAGGAAAAATCAAGTGACCCAGTTCAATTCAGTTGCTCAGTTATATCCGACTCTTTGCAACCCCATGGACTGCTGTACGCCAGGCTTCCCTGTCCTTCATCAACTCCTGGAGCTAACTCAAACTCATGTCCATTGAGTTGGTAATGCCATCCAACCATCTCATACTGTTGTCCCCTTCTCCTCCCACCTTCAATCTTTCCCAGCATTAGGGTCTTTTCCAATGAGTCAGTTTTTCACATCAGGTGGCCAAAGTATTGGAGTTTCAGTTTCAGCATCAGTCTTTCCAATGAATATTAAAGACTGATTTCCTTTAGGATGGACTGATTGATCGCCTTGCAGTCCAAGGGACTCTCAAGAGTCTTCTCCAACACCACAGTTTAAAAGCATGAAAGCCATCAGAGAGTCCTACTTGAAAGGGTCAGCCTTTTGTTCTATACAGACCCTTAATTGATTAGACGAGGCATACCAACTTTAGGAAAACTATCCACTTTATACCGTCTACCAAGTTGAATGTTACTCACTCCAAAACACATTTATAGAAATACCTAGAATAATATTTCACCAGCTATCTGGGTACCCTATTGCCCAGTTAAGTTGACACATCAAACTAACCATTGCACGTGCTCTCAGAGTGTAGTGTATGAGGGAGAGGAGCTAAGCGCATGACATGAGGAGGGAGGAGTAAGAAATCTAAACAGTTGTTAAGCAAATAGATAATTATAACATATACAGATCAGAAGCTAGCAGTGTAAGACTATTTGAAACTGTATTAGAATTGTTTATAAATATGAAATAGGATGTGTTTAGAACAATACCCAACATACCATAACACTCAATATTAAGTCTTATTTCTCAAATATTAGGATTCTTAATGGTACACCTCTCCCTTTCTTTTAATATTATTTTATGCTTTGTATATTAATTTCACAAGTAGTCTCAGTTTTCAATATTAAGTAATTTTTCATATAATAATACTGAGAGTGTGAGACTCTGAAGAGGATAAAAAGACTTACAGTCAGTTCCTACCAAAGAACTGTGCTGAACTATAAAAATGTCATAACCATTTCAAATATTAGACTCATCTTTTACTAATGCAAGCTCATACTCAGGATATTCCACATATAGCACTTTGTGAAATAAAGTAATAGTACCTAAATCAGAAGTTGCTGTATGGTATAAATGAGTCTTACATGTGCTATACTCTGCATACAGAGGCAGGATGAATTCAGAGAGTACTAATTCTTCTTATTTCCTCTGAGGACTGATTAACAGTACATATATTCTAGATTGATCTAGGGCAAGTAACTCAGTCTCTGTGTGCTTCTGTTTTCTTATCTATAAAGTGAGGTTAATAATAGTACCTTATTATTATTGTAACAATAAGTGCTATGAAGATTAATGGAGTGAAAATTTAGTGTGTAGAAAGCCCTTGGAGTAGTCCTGGAATCAATGGAAGCTATTTGTGTGATAAGAATAAAGTAATAATAATAATAATTACTGTGATATTATTTGCCCCCAGCAACAGTAGTACTAGTCACAACTAAAACAAATAACAGCTATTATATTTTCCAACGTCTGGCTTTTAAATTATTCATTTTGCAACTAGTCTTACACAATTCAGGCAAGGTGCTAAGGAGGCCCTAGAGGGGTCAGGAGTCTAGTCTTATAAGAAAGGCCTAAGAAAATGACCTTCGATGCTGACAGTAAGGAATTTTGTGGTAAGTTTGCCTTCCCATGCTCCCAAAGCAAGGGACTCTAAGAGACAAACTCTAAAGGTTTACTTTATGTTCCTGAACTTAAGGGAATAAATGATGGTATGTAAAATCACTCTGCCAAAGCATTTTCAAAGAAAAGGCCAGCCAAAGAATCCTGAGGAAGCAATATATGGAGTAATGTGCTGGTGTATGTTTACCAATTGTCAGACCCTCCAGGAGGGGAAAAAAATATACATATACATATATATATTTAAAAACCCTGATTTGTAGGACCTGCTGATTACCATCATATAAGTATGTGCACTATGGTGGATTTCAAGTTACCACCATGAAGTTACTGAACACTGAATTGAAAACTGATGCTATCAGCTTTCATGAGCCCTAGGAGCAAGCTACATTCCTACAGAAAGCATTATCTTTAACAGTTAAAGTTCTGCAGGTGAGGCTATCAGAAGAAACTGCTGAAGTATCCTACAAGAAAAACAAAGCCACCATCATCACCAATGCAAAGACTCAACGTTAAGTTACAACTGAACCAATCATGTGAAGTGTTTTTTACCCTTTCACCACTTCTGTATTCCCCTACACCTTGTTGACATTTAATGGTGGCACCAGCAGTAAAGAACCCGCTTGCCAATGCAAGAAATCTAAGAACTGTGAGTTTGATCTTGGTTTGGGAAGATCCCCTGGAAGAGGGCCTGGCAACCCACTCCAGTATTCTTGCTTGGAGAATCCCACAGACAGGGGAGCCTGGTAGGCTACAGTTCAATAGGATCACAGAGTCTGACAGGACTGAAGCGACTTAGCACACAGGCAACAGAAACCTGAGAGAGACCTGGAGGAGGAGTTCTTATATCCTGTGACAGTAGCAGAGGCCAGCAGAGAAGAAAGACTTTAACACTTTTCTTTCCTGGGAGGGAGTCAGTCAATGAAAAACCAAGAACTCCTTATTTACTAAGCCCTCCCAGCTTCCTTTTCCTCTCCTCTCTGTAAGAGCATGTCCCTTCTCTTGCTGAGCAGGGGGATCTGCAAATGGCTCACCATTGTTGCAGACTGCAAATTGCAATTCTCAGTTAATCCTGAATAAACCCATATATGCTGGAGAAATATCTGGCAGTCTATTTGCTTCAGGTCTGTTAGCCTGACACTGTAGAGGACACAAATGTGAGATAAGAAGTGACAGAGCATGAGGTAAGAAATATAACAAGAGAAAAAAAGTGAAGTCAACAATGACATTTCCCCCAAGTACAGCCTGTGGCAGTCTTGAACAGATGTTGGAGAGACGTTTTAAATTGAATAATGGCCTATATTTTTATGGGAAAAACCTAGATTCTTTTGTTTTATTTTAAACTTTTCTAAAATCTATGGAGTCTACTGAACTTCTTCTGGAAAAAGGAAATGACAAATCTTCAGATAAAACCCAAAAGATAGAGGTGAAAAAAAGAAAAGAGTTGCGTTCTGCCTGTGCCCAACCTAGTCTAGCTGGTTCAATAAATTGGTTCTAAAGTAATACAGTGGGCTTCCCCAGTGGCTCAGCGGTAAAGCATCTACCTTCAATGCAGGAGACAAAGGAGATGCGGGTTTGATCCCTGGGTCAGGAAGATCCCCTAGAAGAGTGCACAGCAACTCAGTGCATTATTCTTGCCTGGAGAATCTCCATGGACAGAGGAGCCTGGCAGCCTAGTCCATAGGGTCACAAAACAGTTGCATATGACTGAAGTGACTGAGCATGCATAAGTAATATAGAAGTCAATCAAGAATGAATGCTTCATAAAGATAGAATTTTAATAAGGAAGAGTTAATGGTCATGGTGAAGCCCAGTCTTACCTGGCTAGCCCCTGCTATTCAGTTCAGTTCGGTTGCTCAGTTGTGTCCAACTCTTTGTGACCCCAAGAATTGCAGCACGCCAGGCCTCCCTGTTCATCATCATCTCCAAGATTTCACTCAGACTCATGTCCATCGAGTCAGTGATGCCATCCAACCATCTCATCTTCTGTCTTCCCCTTCTCCTCCTGCCCTAATCCCTCCCAGAATTAGGGTCTTTTCCAGTGAGTCAACTCTTCCCATGAGGTGGCCAAAGTACTGGAGTTTCAGCTTTAGTATCATTCCCTCTAAAGANGACCTAACAGAAGCAGAAGATATTAAGATGAGGTGGTAAGAATACACAAAGGAATGTTAAAAAAAAAGGTCTTAATGACCCAGATAACAATGATGGTGAGATCACACACCTAGAGCCAGGCATCCTGGAGTGTGAAGCCAAGCAGGCCTTAGAAAGTATTATTATGAACAAAGCTAATGGAGGTGATGGAATTCCAGCTGAGCTATTTCAGATCCTAAAGGTGATGCTGTTTAAGTGTTGCACTCAATATGCCAGCAAATTTGGAAAATTCAGCAGAGGCCGCAGGACTGGAACAGCTCAGTTTTCATTCCAATCCCAAAGAAGGGAAATGCCAAAGAATGTTCAGATTGCATTCATCTCACATGCTAGCAAAATAATGTTCAAAATCCTTCAAGCTAGGCTTCAGTAGTATGTAAACTGAGGATTTCTAGATGTACAAGTTGCATTTAGAAAAGGCAGAGTAACCAGACATCAAATTACCAACATCTGCTGGATCATAGACAAACAAGGGAATTCTAGAAAAATATCTACTTTTGCTTCATTGATTATGCTAAGGTCTTTGTGTGAATCACAACAAACTGTGGAAAATTCTTAAAGAGATGGGAATACCAGAAGAGCTTATTTGCTTCCTGAGAAACCAGTATGCAGATCAAGAAGCAACAGTTAGAACGGGACATGGAACAACAGACTGGTTCCAAATTGGGAAAGGAGTACATCAAGGATGTATATTGTCACCTTGCTGATTTAACTTATATGCAGAGTATGTTATGTGAAATGCCAGGGTGGATTAATCTCAAGCTGGAAACAAGGTTTCTGGGAGAAATATCAATAACCTCAGATATGCAGATGACACCACCCTTATGTCAGAAAGCTAAGAGGAACTAAAGAGCCTCTTGATGAAGGTAAAAGAGGAGAATGAAAAAGCTGGTTTAAAACTCAACCTTAAAAAAAAAGAAGATCATGGCAATTGGTCCCATCACTTCATGGCAAATAGAGGGGGAAACAAAGGAAAAAGTGACAGACTTTATCTTCTTCAGTTCCAAAATCACTGCGGACAGTGACTGCAGCCATAAAATTAAAAGATGCTTGCTCCTTGGAAGAAAAGCTATGAAAAACCTAGACAGCATATTAAAAAACAGAGACATCACTTTACTGGCAGAGGCCCATCTAGTCAAAGCTTTGGTTTTTCCAGTAGTCATGTACAGATGTGAGATGAATCATAAAGAATGCTGAGTGCCAAAGAATTGATGCTTTTTATTGTGATGCTGGAGAAAACTCTTGAGATTCCCTTGGACAGCAAGGAGATCAAACTAAATCTTAAGGGAAATCAACCTTGAAGAGTCATTGGAAGGACTGATACTGAAGCTGAAGCTCCAATACTTTGGCTACCTGATGTGAAGAACTGACTCACTGGAAAAGACCCTGTTGCTGGGAAAGACTGAAGGCGAAAGGAGAAAGGGATGACAGAGGATGAGATGGTTGGATGGCATCACCAACTCAATGGACGTGAGTTTGAGTAAACTCTGGGAACTGGTGATGGACAGGAAAGCCTGGCGTGCTGCAGTCCTTGGGGTTGCAAAGAGTCAGACAGGACTGAGTGACTGAACTGAACTGAGCATGGCCCCACCGATCAGAACAAGACCCAGTTTCCCCCACAGTCAGTCTCTCCCATCAAGTAGCTTCCTTAAGCCTCTTATCCTTATCCTTACCAAAGGGAGACAGAATGAAAACCACATTCAAAGAAAACTAATTAAACTGATCACATGGACCACGGCCCTGTCTAACTCAATTGACATGCATACATTGCTATAATTAAAATAGATAATCAACAAGGACCTACTCTGTAGCACAGGGAACTTCGTAATAAACTAAATGAGAAAAGAATTTGAAAAAGAATAGAAAGAAGGAAGGAAATACACTAGTTTCATTCAGTGTATCATGTAAAATGCCAGGCTGGATGAAGCACAAGCTGGAATCAAGATTGCCAGAGAAATATCAATAACCTCAGATATGCATATGACACCATCCTTATGGCAGAAAGCATAAAAGAACTAAAGAGCCTCTTGATGAAAGTGAAAGAGGAGAGTGAAAAATTTGGCTTAGAACTCAACATTCAGAATACAAAGATCATGGCACTGGTCCTATCACTTCATGGGAAATAGATGGGGGAACAGGGGAAGCAGTGAGAAATTTTAATTTTTTGGCTCCAAAATCACTGCAGATGGTGACTGCAGCCATGAAATTAAAAGAAGCTTGCTCCTTGGAAGAAAAGCTATGACCAACTTAGACAGCATATAAAAAAGCAGAGACATTACTTTGTGAACAAATGTCCATCTAGACAAAGCTATGATTTTTCCAGTAGTCATGCATGGATGTGAGAGTTGGACTATAAAAAAACTTGAGTGCCAAAGAATTGATGCTTTTGAACTGTGGTGTTGGAGAAGACTCTTGAGAGTCCCTTGGACTGCAAGGAGATCCAACCAGTCAATCCTAAAGGAAATCAGTCCTGAATATTCATTGGAAAGACTGATGCTGAAGCTGAAACTCCAATACTTTGGCCACCTGATGTGAAAAACTGACTCATTAGAAAAGATCCTGATGCTGGGAAACATTGAAGGCAGTAGGAAAAGGGGAGGACAGAGGATGAGATGGTTGGATGGCATCACCAACTCGATGGACTTGAGTTTGAGCAAGCTTCAGGAGTTGGTGATGGACAGGGAGGCCTGGCATGCTGTGGTCCATGGGGTTGCAAAGTGTCGGACATGACTGAGTAACTGAACTGAAATGAACTGAACTGATTCAGTGGAGGAAAGATATTAGCCAAATCTATACCTGGTAGAAAGGAAATACAGTCACAAAGTGGCGACTGGGGAGCAGTTCCCATGCCCTATTTAGAGAATTTCCCTAAAGGACTCATGTTTGATAGAGTCTAGATAATCTGAAAAATAAATTGTTTTCACTCTATTACATTCACTTAGAGGAAGCAGGAATATGATGAAACCTTTTAGTATTTGTAGACTGAGCGTATTCATAAAGTTGCAAAGATTTTTAAGATAACCTATTTCAGATCCTTCATTTAGCAGAGACAATTCTAAGTTCCGAACAAGAATATAATCTTCCAAGCAGAGTTTAGTAGAAATCAGATCTATAAACTTCCTGCTTACTGCCAATTCTACAGTAAAACAAAACAAAACAGTTTTTACATTTTTTCTGGCACCAAATTATAAAGACGCCTAAGCTGACTAAATAGAAAATGGAGGAAAGTCTATGAGGAGGTAATGCTGGAATTTCCAGCTCAGAGAATAAAGAGATGGAAGAATTATATGGTTAGAGGCAAGGTGAGCCTACAATCCAGAAAGAAGACGGACACTTGAGTCAAGATGCCCTCTAAGCAGAATGAGATGTGGAAATGACCTAAAGAAAGAAGGGAAAGTCCAAAGAGGAAACAGCAAATGAAGTTTTATGTGCTAAAGCCACAAAAGCAGAAGGACCCACAAGAAAAACTAATTGAGCTTAACAGCTAAATTATTTTCCTGCCCAATGTTCTTTATCAGTAATTCATTCATTTACTGGCATGTTAGATAATAAATAAAGACTGTGATGATATTGACTTACACATGTTAAGATAAAAAAGATAGTACCTTTTTGGGATTTCCCTGGTGGTCCAGTGCAGGTGGCCTAGGTTCAATCCCTGGTCAAGGAATTAGATACCACATGCTGCACAGCTGAGTGCCACAAGTGAGAGTTCACATGCCTCAGCTAAAGATCCCAAATACCATAAGAAAGATTAGAGATGCCCTGTGCCTCAACTAAGACCCAGCACAGCCAAATAATTAAACTTAAAATACTTTTAAAAGATGATATCTTCTAAATAGTAACTAATCAGCTTATAGGAAACCTTATATTTAATATCTAACAACGTAATGATTTCATTTCATAGGTAATATAATTATGTAAATTTTGCCTGAAAAGACAAGCATGCTATTATAGAAATTGTTCTAAAATTACAATAATTTACTGCTGCTATAGCAATAAACTTGGGTCTATGTTTTCGAAAATTGCAGACCCTTTGGCTGGTACTTTAAAGTTTTTATTTTAGAGTTTGTGAAAATATACTTTCCTGATGATTACTTATTCTTGGCTCTAATAAAGTATAATGCTTTAAAACTCGTGGACAGGCAACAGAATTACCACTGATTCTTTAAAAACAAGAATTTTCTTTACAGCAAGTAACAAAATAATCACTGATAATTAAAAACCAAGGCATTTAGTTTAGAAAATTATTCCCTCTCAATATTTTATTCCAGGAATGAATTCAAAAATTCAAAAGTAATTCAGTGAATTCAAAGCAAGTAAAATAATTCTAGCTTAGGATTTCAGTACTATAAGATTTAAAAATAAAATTTAATATAAATTGATAGGCACTTTCCTGCTCTCTCGGCTTTGTGCTGCGCTGTGCTAAGTCACTTCAGTCATGTCTGACTCTTTGCAAAACTATGGACTGTAGCCCACCAGGTTCCTCTGACCAAGGGATTCTCCAGGCAAGAATATTGCTGGCTTTACTTGTGTGATATTTTTAGAAAAAGCTTCAGAGAATAAGCAGAAGTCTATGATCTTAAGAAAAAGACCCATTTTTTACTCTACTGAAACGGTGAGCTAAATCACATCTAAAGAAAAGAGACTCACCCAAACCAAGTGTTTTAGAGTTCTGGCAAGAATTCTTATGACCTTAGGTAAATAAAATAATGATTGGCCTTAATTTAAGAATGTTTTAAAGTCTTAGTGTAGAATGCTGTAATCTAGTTAAGTAACATTTGCCACAATAAATTATATGGTTATTTTATTACATGTGTGGTTTCCCTGAGGTGGAATAAGGCAAACCATGAAAAACATGATGTGAACAATGCCTAAACCAGAGTAACTACAAGGAAAAGATATATGCGTCCCCAAAGAGGGAAATGTTATTGTTTGACATTTGTACATATCCTGTGTTACCTCGCAGTTGAAAAAATAATTTGAAACTGATAATTAGTAAGGATAATAAAATTTTACTTCAGGGAGTCCCGGGAGAGGTAGAAGACGGAAGAATATGAAGAATAGTTCAGAGGGAAAATGAAGAGATCATGTAGTCTAGGATCTACTTGATCTCTAAAACTTTTCAAAATGTCTAAAACTTCTGCAAGCAATGTAGGCTTAATGTTTCACTGCATGTTAAATGACTGGATCCTAAGAGGAAGATTTAAATTACTGACCCATAACAAATAAGTTCAAAACTCACAAACAGAAAGAAGGAAGAAAAAAGTTCCTAATCCCTTTCAAGATGTCATTTCATTTACTTGGGAAGTCAACACTGTGCAGAGAATATTATTTTTCTCATTTTATTTATAAATATACATAAAATACATATATAATTTGTGTATATTGAAGTAAAAAGTATAGTTGAGTATAGTTGACTTACAACGTTTCAGGTGTACAGCAAGATGATTCAAGTACACACATACACATATATTGGTTTTGAAAGTATTTTCCATTATAGCTTACTATAAGATATTGCTATAGTTCCCATTGACTATAGTTCGCTGAGCTATACAATAATGTATGAATATGAGAGCTGGACTATAAAGAAAGCTGAACACTGAAGAATTGATGCTTTTGAACTGTGGTGTTGGAAAAGACTCTTGAGAGTCCCTTGGACTGCAAGGAGATCCAACCAGTCCATTCTGAAGGAGATCAGCCCTGG
>SJYV01009901.1:163601-293437 GCA_006410875.1 Neotragus pygmaeus
TGCTGCGATTCATAGGATCGCAAAGAGTCAGACACGACTGAGCAACTGAACTGAACTGAAGGAGTTGGTGATGGACAGGGAAGCCTGGCATGCTGCAGTCCATGGGGTCGCAAAGAGTCACACATGACTGAGGAACTGAACTGCCTTTTTTTGTAAGAAATATTACTTAGGTTAATGAAGATCACTTTGAAATTTTCAGTAAGATTTGTCAAAATGGAAGAATCATGTTCTCAGTGGTGCAGGATCACGTGTAAGACTGAAAACTCAGTAGCCAATCAACCTCATTTTTATGCCTGAACTATGATTACTTTGTTATGATTTCAATTTGCTGTCATATTATACATGAGGTAACGCTATGAATACGTCAAAGAGAAGGCTACCTGCAAGTTTCAAAATTTTGATTACCTCTGATGGATTGGCAGTTTCTACTCTTTCCTTAATTTTTCTAAAAAATTTATTGAAGTATAGTTGAATTACAATGTTGTATTAATTACTGCTCTATAGCAAAATGACTCATTTATTCTTTTTCATATTCTTTTCCATTATGGTGTATCACAGGATATTGAATATAATTTCCTGTAGTCTATCCATTCTATATAAACCAGTTTGCATCTGCTAATCCTATGATGTAGAGTAGTATGAGCTGTTTATACATGTTGGATATTAATTCCTTACTGTCAAATCATTTGCAAACATTTTCTTGCATTCAGTAGTTTGTCTGTTTCGTTAATGGTTTTCTTTGCTGTGCAAAAACTTTTAAGTGCAATTAGGTCNGAGACAGATGTAGAGTAGTATGAGCTGTTTATACATGTTGGATATTAATTCCTTACTGTCAAATCATTTGCAAACATTTTCTTGCATTCAGTAGTTTGTCTGTTTCGTTAATGGTTTTCTTTGCTGTGCAAAAACTTTTAAGTGCAATTAGGTCCCACTTGTTTATTTTTGCTTTTATTCCCTTTGGTTTACAAGACAGATAAAAGATTGCTACAGTTTATAACCAAAACTATTCTGTTTATGTTTTCCTCTGGAAATTTTATGGCTTCCACTCTTACATTTAGGTCTTTAATACATTTTTAGTTTATTTTTGTATATGGTGTTAGATAATGTTCTAATTTCATTCTTTGACATATAGCTGTCCTGTTTTCCCAGCTTACTGAGAGACTGTCTTTTCTCTTTTGTATGTTCTTGCCTCCTTGGTCACAGATTAATTGACCCTAGGTCTGTGGGTTTATTTCTGGGCTCTGTAGTCTGTTTCATTGATCTATGTGTCTGTTTATATGCCAGTACCATACTGGTTTGACTACTGTAGCTTTGTAGTATAGTCTGAAGTCAGAAGGGGCCTGGTTCCTTCAGCTCTAGACTTCTTTCTTAAGATTGTTTTGGCTATTTGAGGTCTTTTGTAATTTATTGAATCTGTTTTGTAGTTCCAACTAGTTTTTGATGGGGTATTTAGCTTTTCTACATGTAATACCATGATATCTGCAAATAGAAAAAAATGTATTTCTCCTTTTCTGACTTGGATGCATTTAATTTCTTTTTCTTGATTAACTACTCTGGCTATTACTTTCAGTACTATATTGAATAAAAGTGACAAGAGTGGGCATCCTTGTTTTATTTCTGTTCTTAGAGGAAAGACTGTGAGTTTTTCATTGTTAAGTATGATATTAGTTGAGGGCTTTTCACATATGGTCTTTATTATGTTGAGATAAATTCATTTTATACCCATATTATTCAGAATTTTATCATAAAAGAATCTTCAATTTTGTCAGATCACTTTTTTAATCAGTTGAGATAATTTACTCTTCATTTTGATAAAGTGATGTATCACATTTCTTTATTGATTTGTGAATATTGAACCATCCTTGCATCTTTAAAATAAACCCTGCTTGATCATGGTATATGAATTTGTGTCCCAAAGTGGAGGATCACGTTCACCACCTAGATAATGCTGCTAAGAAGGTGAAATCTCAAGCAACATCTCAAGGTAGAGAAGAGTAGCTGGGAGATAAGGGTTTTTGCCTGTTAGCTCTGTACTGGGCCTGGGTATATAGCTGGGGAAACTGGAGGCAAATCCTCCTGTACCTGTTAAGATTTGCTGCTCTGTTTGCTACAGTCCTGTGGGAATCATGAAAGCAAGCACCATTGATTATCAGAGCCATATGATCTGGGGATCTAACCTCAGGCAGCAGTCCATACACTGGGATGCAAACATGTGTTTGAACTCCTTCTAGGGAGAAGCTGGCAACTGGGGGCCAAATAATGGGGGACAACAGGTAAGATGTCCACTGCTTCCCTGGTCTCTAGGGAGGATCATAGCCGGCCCCTATACATGTGCTAAATTAGAAGTCTGACCCTCAGCTTGCAGGTTTCAAAGTTTGCCAATGGACTTCTTCCAGAGAAAGACTGGGACTTGTGCATTTTTGCCTGTTATCTCTGTGTTAAGCCCTGACGGGATATATGTAGCAAGAGCTTTTATATCTGTTACCAACTGCTGCATAATTTGCTATACTTATAGGTGTCATGGTATCTCTAATTTTCTTGAAGAGATCTCTAGTCTTTCCCATGCTGTTGTTTTCCTAGATACCAAGGGAACATTTCATGCAAAGATGGGCTCGATAAAGGAGAGAAATGGTATGGACCTAACAGAAGCAGAAGATATTAAGAAGAGGTGGCAAGAATACACAGAAGAACTGTACAAAAAAGATCTTCATGACCCAGATAATCAAGATGATGTGATCACTCATCTAGAGCCAGACATCTTGGAATGTGAAGTCAAGTGGGCCTTAGAAAACATCACTACGAACAAAGCTAGTGGAGGTGATGGAATTCCAGTTGAGCTGTTTCAAATGCTAAAAGATGATGCTGTGAAAGTGCNTGTGAGTTGGACTGCAAGGAGATCCAACCAGTCCATTCTGAAGGAGATCAGCCCTGGGATTTCTTTGGAAGGAATGATGCTGAAGCTGAAACTCCAGTACTTTGGCCACCTCAAGCGAAGAGTTGACTCACTGGGAAAGACTCTGATGCTGGGAGGGATTGGGGGCAGGAGGAGAAGGGGACGACCGAGGATGAGATGGCTGGATGGCATCACTGACTCCATGGACATAAGTCTGAGTGAACTCCAGGAGATGGTGATGAACAGGGAGGCCTGGTGTGCTGGTATCCATGGGGTCGCAAAAAGTCGGACATGACTGAGCGACTGAACTGAACTGATACGTGTCATGGGGCTTTCCTGTATCTCAGATGGTAAAGAATTTGCCTGCAGTGCAGGAGACCTGGGCTCAATCCCTGGGTTGGGAAGATCCCCTGGAAACGTGAATGGCTACCCACTCCAGTATTCTTGCCTGGAGAATTTCATGGACAGAAGGCCTGGTGAGTTACTGTCCATGGGGTCATAAAGAGTTGGACAGGACTGAGTGACATTTACCTTCACTGCTTTTTATAGGTATCATAAGCACAACTTCTGGCTTATGGAGCTGGTTGTTTTGAGGACCTGTACTATGGGTGGGAGCCTTAAAGGTTGGGGTACTAAATATGGGCTCCAAACCCTTCACTCCTCAGGGAGAAGCTGAGTTCCTGACTGTATGGAACTGTGTGTAGGGGGATGGGCTTTGTGGTGACAATGTGTCTCAGCCTTTCCTATCCCTTCCAAGGTGGACGTCTGTTTATTTGCTAAATAGGTAGGAGTCACTCAGCTAGTTTCAGAATTTCTTTCATAAACAATTGCTCCTTGTTGCATATTTGATGTCCATAGGATGATGAGAGTTAGGGACCTCTATGTCACCATCTTGGTTGACCCTTCTTCAAGATTTGTTATATCCCTCTCCCTCAGGGAAATCATTATGTCAGTGGGAATTATAACTATGAATGGAATTTGACTGAAAATTTCTTGGAATCATATATAATCAGCAATAAAATCACTAATTGTCCTCTTGTTCTATGCATATAAGAACACAAAAATGAAAGCAAAACAGAGTTTAAAAACAAAATAAAATATAGATTTTGTTAACTGGACTTCCTTAGTGGCTCAGACAGTAAAGCATCTGTCTACAATGTGGGATACCCGGGTTCGATCCTTGGGTCGGGAAGATCCCCTGGAGAAGGAAATGGCAATCCACTCCAGTACTATTGCCTGGAAAATCCCATGGACAGAGGAGCCTGGTAGGCTACAGTCCATGGGGTTGCAAAGAGTCGGACACAACTGAGTGACTTCACTTCACTTCACTTTGTTAACTATTAAAATAAATAACTTAGATACATAGTTCAATGCAATGCATTACCTAAGAAGCATTCAAGCAAAATTCCTAATCTCAGTTAGATCCTTGGTAACATGTACAAAAAGTGAGGATTTTCTTAATGAGGGTTCTAGTATGGTATATAGATAACAAGGAGAAGTGATTGTTACAGATATTGGCTATATTAATCAAATATATTAATTTTTCTTTAGTGGAGAATTCTTGTTTTATAGTGTTGTGTCTGCTGTACAATTAAGTAAATTAGCTTTATGGGTAAATTAGCTTTATCTGCATCTATTAAACAATAGGGATTGTCTTTTAATAATTAGAATTACCACCTTATTTAGCATATTTTCCTTTTAATGATATTTACCCACAACGTCTAAGTTATTTCAATTTATTTCAATAACCTCTGAAGAAATACAGAATTGCATCAAGTTGCTTCAGTCATGTCCAACTCTTTGCCACCCCATGGACTGTACCCAGCCAGGTTTCTCTGTCTGTGGGATTTCCCAGACAAGAATACTGGAGTGGGTTACCATTTCCTCCTCCAGGGGATCTTCCTGACCCAGGGATTGAGGGCACATGTAAAGAAGTAGAATTGATAATAATGTGTTTACATGTTACTTTTCATTATGGAAAGATTCAATTGAAATATATTAACATCTGTATTTATGTTCTTATAGGAAACTGTCTATTTTGATGCTTGTAAAATTTCCCCCTGTATCTTTACTCTATTGGAAATAAGCCAGTCCTTTTGAAAATACACACTCACATGTGAGTAATCAACACATTAAAAAAAAAGAGAACATTAATAATCAAGGTTATAGATGTTTGAAATACTTTTTACAGTTACTGAAATCCTAAGTTATTTTATGCTTTTGAAATAAATACACCAAGATTACCACAATTGAAATGTTTGAAGAATATTGTCTGTTCACTTTCAGATAAAATTGCTTCTGAAGCATGTAGCTTTCTTTTGTGATAGCCTCATAAAAGGCCAAGTCCTTTCTGTGTTTCTCTAATGCTGTTATGCTCTGTGAAGCTGGACTTGGGGCAGTTCCATCAGTTGCTCAGTGGCCAGCACTGGACTTTCGCTGGCACTTTGGAAGAAGCTTATCAACATGGTTTTAGAAAGGGGCAATTTTATCATGCTGTTTCAGTTCCTTTGCTCTTGAAGGTGGGGAATTCATGATAGAAACCAGTCTAAATCAAGGTCATTACATTTTCACTTTACTAGTCTTGCCAAATCCTTTCTACTTGCTGAGTTCTCACACTAAGGAATTCTGAATGATGAATAAAGCTTTTATTTGCTTTTCCCATAACATACCTCCAAGTAACCCTCTAATTATCTCATTTCCTTCCCCAGTGAACAACCTGTTCATAATTAGTGCTAATAATTTTATTTTGAAAAGATTTACTTATCTTTTGCTTATACATGAGTATTGCACAAAAATATTGGGAAGTGATTTCCTATGTATTCATCAAGAAAGATGGTAATCGAAGTGTTTTAGGGTTTTAGATACCTCTGATATCATAAATGTTTTCCTGGATATTGTATTATCAGGACAGTTTATGCTTTTATCTCAAAGTACAAGATAGTTGCAGTTCAAGTTTGTGATTTAGTGCCATAGACATTTTTTAGTTAGGTGAAAAATGGAGTGATACACTGATTTTTTTAACAGCTCATGACACTTAAATTAAAGCAAAGTGATCATATTAATACAGGAGTTTTCTGCCTATATTCCAAATGACTCAGTCTGACATCTGTTTTGTTAGGAAATGCAGATATGAAGAATTTCTCACACAAAATAGCAGTCTATTTTAGGTGTTCCTTCAGACATTAGTCCCCCCATCCCCCCAAAACATATATGTGAATGTAAATATCTTTATTGTAAGAAAAATTTTAAATGAATTCATGTAATTACGTCATATATCTTTGGTTCAGGTGATAACTATATTAAACATAAGTCATATTAATGGCCAAGTTATGTAGGTTTTAAACTAGAAAGAAATGCTGAATAATTTTGATGGAAACGATCCACTTCATTACTCAATTATGTTGGTGAATGATTATCTCAAGTAAAATTATCAGATTACTGAAATATTTTTCAGTCTTTTGATTGGAATTAAAATGAAAACTTGAGGGAATTTTATTGTCCTCTATTTATTGTATCTGAATATGCAATATGATTTGAATAAATCAGTTGCTATAAAATATTAATATCTGTTTTATGTAAATGCTGCTTTCTTCAATGAAGAGCTTATTTCAGAAATGTTTTCCTAAGTTCTCCAAAGTAAATCACTTCAGCTTTAAATACTAAATGTATTTGAATCAAGAAATACTTTGGGAAGAAAAAGTGTGGGTCATTACAATAATAAAATTCTGCTAGTATGGAACTGGTATATAGTCAATCTCTACTGATATCTTTTCTAATAGAATCACTTGAAATGCTATACCAATTGGTAACAAAGACTTATTGATAAAAACTAATAAAGAGCTCAGTTTAACTTTCTTCTGCTGTTCCAAAAAAGCTATTGAAAGCCATCCAAAATGTGTTGGGCAGCTAATTCTTCAGTCAGCCGGCACTATTTGTCTCCTCGTGTTTCTTGGCCTCTGAAAAATAGTGCTGTGTTTAAAATATTCACACTGAGTTGAAACGTCTATCTGTGTCCTATTTATGTAACTTACAAACTGATACTCTGCAACCTTTTATTGATCAAAGAGTTAATTCATCATTTAAAAAATTAGATGTTTTTGCAAGTTCAGCAATAAACGTGAAACCCAAGACTTTCTAAACTATGTTAATTATTTTTAAAAGTTTAGCTTTGTAATTTGTTTCCAAATTCTCTCAAAATTAATAACACAGATAAAAAGGCAGAAACAGTTTAAAATTAGGCCCTAAGATCAAAATATGCTTCCAGTCCTCACTAAATGGCTGGGTTAAAATACTGATAGTATTTTGAGAGCTGAACAAATAAGAAATGAATGTAGTTGACGTTAAAAAGTCTTTGCTGAGTAGATCTCATTATTGATTTCATCTAAATAAGCTAAGTGTTTCAAACTCTGCTGTGTCTTCTATAACTTTATCTTCTCCCTCCCCTCTTGAACAAAATAATTTACTTGTCAGATAAAAAATTACCACCAGGTAGGGAAAGAAAAATACAAATTTGATCTATTAATCAATTAATGTACAGACAGTTTCTTAGAGAAATATATATTTAAATACAATATTTAAAATTTGGAGATTTAAATCCAGTGTGTGGTGCTAAATCACTTCAGTTAAGTCTGACTCTTTGAACTACCCATGGATTGTAGCCTGTCCATGGAATTCTCCAGGCAAGAACAATGGAGTAGTTGCCATTTCCTCCTCCAGGTGATCTTCCTGACCTAGGGATTGAACGCAGGTCTCCTGCATTGCAGGCAGATTCTTTACCTTCTGAGCCACCAAGGAAACCCAGATGTTAAACTGAGGGGACATTTTAAAAAGTTAGAATATCAAATATTGTGAAGAAGAGACAAAACCACAATTTTCTCAAAAGAAAGATATTTGAGCCTTAAGTGGGTTATTTGGAATGAAATTTATCTTGTACCTTCAGGTTCTCCAGTCCCTAACTGAAATGAGATTTCTAGCTCAGAATTTAAGACAGCATTAAATAAATACAGTCTTGATTTGCCTGTTGATTAGAAGATGCTTGGGCAAGTAACATGTTGTAGAAGCGGATGACATAGTTCCTGTCCGTCCTCTGGTTTCAGGGTATAGACCACTTTGGTGATGTCCTTTCCAACTCAAAAGACTTGTTTATGTACCTCCACATATGTGCTGTTTACTTTGTACTAACTCATTTTTTCATTTTTTTAAACCACTGGTTCACATCCATTGACATATATTTACACATGATTGGTTGTATGTCAAGATAACCTTAATGTTTCTACAAAGTTAGAAAAGAAACAGTTACAAATAAAATAATTTTAGAACTAAAGCATTCCGTAGTTTACATATCTGTGTATAGCCTGATTAGTAAACCACATTAAGATGGTTTCCAAGAAACATTCTCTGAACTGTACTGAAGAAATGCTCCACTAATTGTAGGTTCCAAATGACAATGTAAAACATAGCCCAGAGAGCAAGGGTCTTGCCACAGCATGATTGTAATAGACCTTGCTTAATTAGGAAGACAAAAAAGAAAACTCGATGCGTGTAAGTCAAGTATTTTCTTGATTTGTTTCCCAGAGAGAGAAAGACTGATGCTAGGCATTCCAGTTTAAGAAACATTCTGATACTTGGCAGTCTCATTATTAATAGTTGGGATTTTGAAAAGTGTTCAGTTCAGTTCAGTTCAGTTCAGGCACTCAGTCGTGTCCAACTCTTTGCGACCCCATGAATTGCAGCATGCCAGGCCTCCCTGTCCAAAACCATTTCCTGGGGCTCACTCAAACTCATGTCGATCGAGTCAGTGATGTCATTCAGCCGTTTCATCCTCTGTCATCCCCTTTTCCTCCTGCCCCCAATCCCTCCCAGAATCAGGATCTTTCCAAGAGTCAACTCTTCGCATGAGGTGGCCAAAGTACTGGAGTTTCAGCTTAGCATCAGTCCTTCCGAAGAACACACAGGACTGATCTCCTTTAGGAGGGACTGGTTGGATCTCCTTGCAGTCCAAGGGACTCTCAAGAGTCTTCTCCAACACCACAGTTCAAAAGCATCAATTCTTTGGTGATCAGCTTTCTTCACAGTCCAACTCTCACATCCATACATGACCACAGGAAAAACCATAGCCTTGATTAGACGGACCTTTGTTGGCAAAGTCTCTGCTTTTGAATATGCTATCTAGGTTGGTCATGACTTTACTTCCAAGGAGCAANCAATTTGCCTTGATTCATGGACCTAACATTCCAGGTTCCTATGCAATATTGCTCTTTATAGCATCGGACCTCGCTTCTATCACCAGTTACATCCACGACTGGGTATTGTTTTTGCTTTGGCTCCATCCCTTCATTCTTTCTGTAGTTGTTTCTCCATTGATCTCCTGTTGCATATTGGACACCTACTGACCTGGGAAGTTCCTCTTTGAATATCCTATCTGATACTGGTAGAAAGAAGAATGGTATTCAAAGTGGACAAGCAAAAATTCAAATCTCAGTCTGTCTAAAGATATGTATTAAATGTGCAGTGACTCAGGAAGTCATCAGTATTTGAGGAACTTTTGTCTTCAATTTTTTATTGATTTTAATATTTAAATAACAGTAATGCCACATATCTTTTGTGGGATGAGTTTAGATGAATATATGTACCCATGTGAAAGTGTTAGTCACTCGGTCATGTCTAACTATTTGTAGACCTCATAGACTCTAGCCTACCAGGCTCCTCTGTCCTAGGGGTCCTCCAAGAAAGAATACTGGAGTGGATAGCCATTCTCTTCTCCAGGGGACCTTCCCAACCTAGGAATGGGAACCATGTCTCTTGTGTCTCCTGCACTATTCTTTATCTCTAGTGCCACCTGGGAAGCCCTTGTTCACCCAAGTTCATGTCCATTGAGACAGTGATGCCAAGGGCCACTTGAAGTGTACAGCTGACTTGTTGGAAAAGACCCTGATGCTAGGAAAGATTGAAGGCAAAAGGAGAATAGGGTAGCAGAGGATGAGATATTTGGATGGCATCACCACCTTAATGGACGTGAACTTGGGTGAACTCCAGGAGATGATGAGGAACAGGGAGGCCTGGTGTGCTGCAGTTGGGGTTGCAAAGAGTGGGACATAACTTAGCAATGAATAACAAGTCAGCTCCTCAATTAAGACAGAGTTGCCTCATGCTGGTTTCCAGTCAGGTCTCCCTAATCCCAGCACTGAGCCTACCATGGCTTCTTTCACCACAGAAGCGTCTTCATTGTTCTTGAACAGTATACATACATACATAGACATACACACACATATGTGTGTGTGTGTGTGTGATTACAGAGTATGTGGTCTTTTGAGTCTGCTTTGTTTTCATTCAAAGTTACATTCATGCGGTTTATCCATACTGTTGCACATAACAGCAGTTCAGTCATTGCTGTTTTTTTCCACTCTATGACTACATCCCAATTTGTCTATGTCCCAGCTGAAGAATATTTGGGATGCCTTCAGTTTTTATTTATTACAAATAAAGTTTCTATGAGCATTCTATTAAGATCTTTGTACCATCTTTTATTCAAGTCCCAAAGCACGGTCTTTCCAGTTTTTACCTATCTCACACGGTTCACAGGCAATAAAATCCCTGCCAATGAAATTATCCTTGGCAACTTATACCTACCCAGAATCACCTAAAGATTCAATGCAGACACAGCTTGGATTCTTGGTCTGGGATATTTACTATATGAAATTAAAAGATTATGTAGCATCTCCATACATTAATTTTTCAGTTTAACAAATTTAGAAAGGATTAGGTATAAACCACATAATAGGTCAAAAATATGAATCAGTTCTGTTGCTTAGCTTGCAGGTATTTCAAAATGAAATAAAATTAAAATTGCAGGTATTTAAAAAGTTAATTACTTTTAAGTTGATCCAGGACCACAGGTTATACCTCTAACTCCTGCAACTGGTCAAAACATCATACACAGAAAACAGAAATGAATCAGGTTGTTCAACTCCACAACAAGAAAAGCAATAAAAGCATTTTTTGTTCTGTTGACTTCTTAAGACCATAGTTCTCAATGTCATTTTCTCTACACATTTGTAACTTGTTACAGATTATGGTGCATATCATAAACATTTTGTACTAACAAGAACTATAGTATTAAACTGTAAATAATTCTTAAGTAATTTTATATAGATCTAAGTTCATCCCATACCATAATACATTATTCCTATTTACGTCTTTTCAATATTCCTCCTTGAATGAGAGGGAAGCTAATGCCTTATAGAAAGAACATAGGATTAAAATGACTGAAGTGTATTCAGTAGAGGGGGACATGACCAGATTTGCTTTCAGACAAGAACACACTGACTCTCTCTCCTAGGTAAGGAGTGGTATTCCCTGAGATGTCAGCATGACTGAAGAAGAGTAAAGTAAGTGAAACAGTAGAAGATGAAATCAGAGATGTACAGAGTTTCCAGGGTCCCAGATCACACAGGGTCTTGTAAATAATGGCAAGATTTAGGTTTGTATTCAGAAGTAGAGGGGGAGGCATTGAATCATTTGAACATAAGCATGATATGATCTGACATTTTTAATAAAATTACTCTGGCTATTGTATTGAAAATAGACTGGTGGAAGGAAAGGAGGACAAAGGTGGAAAAAGGATCATCAATTAAGGAGTTCTTGGAATAATCCAAGTGAGGGACAGTGATAGATTAGACCAGGAAGATAGCAAAGAGGTGGTAAGAAATGGTGAGATTCTGAATATCTTTTGAAGCTAGAGTTAGTAGGACTGGCAGATGGACCAGAAAAAGGAATGAGGAAAAGAGATCAGCAAAGAATTTTGCCAAGGGTATTGGGTTAAGCAGTTGGAAGTCAAGAACTGGAGGCTTTCATTCAGGCCACTATAAATGTACATCCTTTGTAATGCAAGAATCAAGAAAACATTTCTGAAAACTGTACTGAAATTATTAAGCTACACCTATTAAACAGGATTACTCAGATGGGGAGATTATTATTGACAAGGAAAGAGTAATGAGATCTGGGTAGAGAATAGGATACTGATGCCTCTAACTGAACTTTCCCTGTTTTAAATGTGACATAATAAACAGATCACTACCTGGCCTTTGTTGTTTTGGCTATGGATAGAAATGTTATTAACAATAGTTTGTATTTGCAAGGGACCACATTAAGTTATGTACATACAAAAATATTATAAATTTTAAATAGAAAAATAATGCAAGGCATTTTGTTATATATTATTACATAATATTATAGAATATTCATCTGTATCTACTTTGCTTTCTTAATCTTTCTAGCATAGTCTTTTATTACCTCTTCATATGGGCTTTCCAAATGGTGCTATGGTAAAGAACCTACCTGCAGATGTAGGAGATATAAGAAACACGGGTTTGATCCCTGGGTTGGGAAGATCCCCTGTAGGAGGGCATGGCAAACCACTCCAGAGAATTCCATGGACAGAGAAGACTGGCAGTCTATGGTCCACACGACCATAGCAAAGAGTTGAACACAACTGAAGCAACTTAGCACACATACATCTCTTCACATGACAACAATTTTGAAGCATCTTTTTCTATGCTGCTGCTGCTGCTAAGTCACTTCAGTCATGTCCGACTCTGTGCCACACGACTGAAGCAACTTAGCAGCAGCAGCAGCATAGAAAAAGATGTTTCAAAATTGTTGCTACATGAAGAGATGTATGTGTTCTAAGTTGCTTCAGTTGTGTTCAACTCTTTGCTATGAGTTGTGTTCAACTCGGAGTCAGTATAAAGATAATGTAGGCTTTCTTTAGTTAGTCATCCAAGTATCATTTTTCATAATTGAGAATTTGAACAATTTTTTTGGTAGTTTTTAACCATCAAATGTTTTAAGTTGCCCTGTGATATAATAAAATAGTTAACATTGTGAAACTCTGCTGATTCTTTTTTTTTTTTTTTTTTTCAGTTTATGTGTCTGGCTTTCACCAGAATACTTTTTGTCATATATAAATTTTGGCAAGATTAATAGTTAGGAAAAAAATATAAAAACCGAATCTGAAATTTTGGCCTACTCAGGAGCACTTCAAATGCATGTTCTAATTGTCTCTGCATTGTATTGAGCCACTCAGTTCTGTAAACAAATGACTCTTACAGTACATAGTTTAAATTATTGACAAATGTGTAGGAGACACCACAGGAACACTTGTTTCTTCAGGCTGTTTGCTACATTGGTGTCAGTTTTACACATCATTCTACTTGAACCTGCTAGACTCTATCAAGACAAAATGTGTTAGATAGGCTAAGACTTGATTGCTATACATAAAACATGAGAATTCATGTCCAGACATACTTGGAATTTGTCATACTGCTCTCAGCAGTACCCATCCTACCAATATAATAACTGATAATTTCCATTTTGTACAATTCTCATTAAAGAAAAGAATTTGCACATATAATTTACTGCTTAAGTGAATATATAGAACAGAACTTCTGTGTTTGCTAGGCACGGGAACAACTAAAATCTACCACTTAATATTTTGCACATATAATGACTAGAAGAATTTTCTACAGAGTAGTTATGATTCAGGTTCTGTATATTTCAAAACTTGTTTCTCCTCTGCCACCCACATGCTTCTGGCTGTCACCTTTTTGAGTTCACGTGTTGCACCTACTAAGTCAGTCAGTGTGGTGAAGTGATTGGAAGTCTTATTGAAGGCCATTCTAACTGTGACAGGCAAGAACTTAATTCTGGCAAGAAATGGCTATAAATCAAAGAACAATACCAGCATGAAGCCAATTAACTGTCAATTCAACTCAATTGCCCTTTATAGAGATCCAAAAATATGCCTGTGACTACTACCAAAACTGAAATGTGATCAAGGCAAGATCAATATAATAGGATGTATGAAACTGTAAGCATATTATACATGAGCTATACCAAGATAAATTGTAATACATAAAACATGGGAGTTCACACACAGATGAATTCACCATTTGTAGCAGTGTTTATGTCCTACAAATATAGGAATTCTGGTTAAATGTAGCTTGTGTAGTTCCATAAAAAGGAAAACACATTGCATTTATAATTTATAATTACAGTTCTAAGTATGTAAGAAGTAATGTGATCATACTGTGATTATGTCCAGCTGTGCATTTCACAATGCCAGGTGAATCTGAAAAATCCAATTTGTATTCAGATAAAGTATAAAATTAAAAATGCTACAATATGACATCTTTTCACAACATGTGGTACTATAGATATTAAACACAAATGTCATTCTATTTTAGCCCCTAAATAGTACCAGAATCCAGATGGAATCCATGTAAATAGCATATTTTGACCTATTTTTAATAATTCGGTGAAAGCAAATTTAAATATTTATGAAGGTAGACTTTATTTTTAAATATATTATTCACAGGCCAATCTCTTTCATATAACCAAAGCTCATGGAAAATATCAACCAAGGATCATGATTCTATCCACCATTATTTATTAAACCCTTAACAGAACTATTTTCTACAAAAGGATGTTTCATATTATGATTGATTGCCAAGTGAGATAAACTGATTCAAAAATTGACAGCCATTTCAGTTTCCGGTATACCAGAATTAATTTGAACAGATCCTTTTAATTCAGAGCAAAGCGATACAGAGTCTGGCCCCTTGCCTTTTGAAGTTCAACATTATTAAAATATCTTTGATGAAATGAGAAGGCTTGCTTGACTGAGGTCATCTTGTAGATGTGGAGAGCAGGTACTCATAAAGTGGAATTTACTGACAGGATGGAAAACTGTGTATTCAGGACCTGGGCTCAAAACCAATTTCTAGAATACCGTGCAGTTGAGACAACATTCCCCTTCTGACCTAGCCATACTCATACTAATATGCAACTTGTAAGCTCAAATTTATAAATGTGATATAGAACTGTTATAGAAGCCTGCCTGTTGTTTATCATGGTGTTAATGCATGCTCAGTCACTGCAACGTAGCCCACCAGGCTCCTCTGTCCTTGGGGATTCTCCAAGAAAGAATACTGGAGTGGGTTGCCATTTCCTACTCCAGTGGATCTTCCCAACTCGGGGACTGAATCCATGTCTCCTGCCTCTCCTCGTTGAAGGTGTATTCTTTACCACTGAGCCACAAGGGAAGTCCTTATCAGAGTGTAACTATAGCTAATCATAGTAGCCAGGAAGAGAGTTTTTCTACGCTAATGCTATTTACTCTCTGAGAAACTTCTGTGTGTGTGTGCTATGTCACTACAGTCATGTCCTACTCTGGGTAACTCTACGGACTGTAACCCGCCAGGCTCCTCTATCCATGGGGGTCCTCCAGGCAAGAACACGGGAGTGAGTTTCCATGCCTTCCTCCAGGACTGTTACAAACTAGCAAATATTCCATAGGAAAAAAAAATATATATAGTTCTCTACAGGTTTATTGGGGCTTCCCAGCTGGCTCAGTGGTGAAGAATCCACCTGCAACGCAGGAGACGTAAGTGACGGAGGTTCAATCCGTGGATCAGGAAGATCCTCTAGAGTAGGAAATAGCAACACACTCTAGTATTCTTGCCAGGAAAATCCCATGGACAGAGGAGCCTAGTGGTTTACAGTGCATAGGATCACAAAGAGTTGGACATGACTTAGCAATTGAACAATAGCAATAGTGACACAGGTTTACTAGTTCTCCTGGCATAGTTCTTATTCTGTGACTATAATCACAGAACAAAAGATCACGACTCTCTGACAACTTGAGCAGGCTTTCTAGTTTTTGACCCTACAGTAATAATAGCCAATTTTGATCGTAAGGCAGGAAAAAAGAATGCAGGCAAGGAAATAAAGCCTTTCGCTCTACCTGTAAACTGGAGCCTGAGATGACTTAATTTGAATGGTCTCGTATTATGCTATTCTATGCTGCAGATGCATTGTTATTGTTCATTCTTTCAGTTGTGTCTGACTCTGTGACCCCATGGACAGCAGCACACGAGGCTTCCCTGTCCTTCACGATCTCCCGTAGTTTGCTCAAACTCAGGTCCATTGAGTCGGTGGTGCCTTTCAACCATCTCATCCTCTGTCATCCCCTTCTCCTCCTGCTTTCAACCTTTCCCAGCATCAGGGTCTTTTGCAATGAGTTGGCTCTTCAAAACAGGAGGCCGAAATATTGTACCTTCAGCTTCAGCATCAGCCCTTCCAAAGAATTCATGGTTGACTTCCTTTAGGATTGACCAGCTTGATCTCCTTGTTGTCTAAGGTACTCTCAAGAGTTCTCCAGCATCACAGTTTGAAAGGATCAATTCTTCGGTGCTCAGCCTTCTTTATGGTCCAACTCTCACACCCATATGTGACTATTGGAAAAACCGCGGCTTTGACTAGACAGACTTTCATCAGCAAAGTGATGACTCTGCTTTTTAATACCCTGTCTACATATATCATAGCTTTACTTCCAAGGAGCAAGTGTCTTTTTATTTCAATGGCTGCAGTCACTGTCCACAGTGATTTTGGAGCCAAAGTAAATAAATCTGTCATTGTTTCCATTTTTTTCCCATCTATTGGCCATGTAGTGATGAGACTGGACGCCAGGATCTTCATTTTTTGAATGTTGAATTTTAAGCCAGCTTGTTCACTTTTCTCTTTCACCTTCAAGAGTCTCTTTAGTTGTTCTTCACTTGTTGCCATTAAGGGTGGTGTCATCTGCATATCCGAGGTTATTGATATTTCTCCTGGCAATCTTGATTTCAGCTTGAGCTTCATCCAGCCTGGCATTTCTCATGATATAATTTGCATAGAAGTTAAATAAGCTGTCCATGGAATTCTCCAGGCAAGAATACTGGAGTGGGTTGCATTCCCTTCCCCAGAGAATCTTCCCAATCCAGAAATCAAACCTGGGTCTCCTGCATTGCAGGTAGATTCTTTACTATCTGAGCCAACAGGGAAGCCTAAAGATAAATAGAACATTTTATAGCAACCCCTAAGTCAATCTTGGGTACATCCCTGGCGGCTCAGATGGTAAAGCATCTGCCTACAATGCGAGAGACCCGGGTTCAATCCCTGGGTTGAGAAAATCTCCTGGAGAAGGCAATGGCAACTCACTCCAGTACTCTTGCCTGGAAAATCCCATGGACAGAGGAACCTGGTAGGCTACAGTCCATGGGGTCGCACAGAGTCGGACACAACTGAGCGACTTCACTTTCAAGTCACTTTTGGAGGAAATGAATTATACAGTTGCAACTGGGAAAGTAGAACCCTTGAGACTAAGTATTATTTCATGTAGCTTTATTTCTAAAATTTGGTAGAATTCTTAAGTTGCTTGATAAGGAGCCAAATGCATTTTGAAGGTTTTATGTTTAATTGTGATATTTAAATTAGTTCTGTAAGTGAGAGTGTTAGTTGCTCAATCGTGTCCAACTCTTTGTGACCACATGGACTATAGCCTGCCAGGCTCCTCTGCCCATGGAATTCTCCAGGCAAGAATATTGAAATGGGTTACTGTGCCCTTCTCCAGGGACTCTTTCCAACTCAGGGATCAAATCTATGTATCAAACCCAGGTCTCCTGCTTTTGGGGCAAATTCTTTACCATCTGAGCCACCAGGAAAGTCCAAAAGACTATTAATGTAAATTAAACTTTTAAAGCATCATGATGCCACATATGGTGTAGATGAGATTATCCAGAGAGTATGTGGCATCAGAGGAGAAGGGACAAATATGAAGAATACATGAACACTGAATTTCAAGAGTTAGATAGAGCTTGTTAATTAGGCAGAGAAGGAGCAGATGGAAAGTAGAGCAAACAAAAAGAGAAAGTAGTCAAAGTGGCCGTACTGACATCTGGAATACCACTGGTGATCTGTGAGGACAGTGTGATGGAATGTTATATAATAATATTTGTGTGTGTGTGTGTGTGTGTGTGTGTGTGTATGAAAAGCCAAATGAGAAACTGCTTTAGAGTTGAAAAGATCTGAATTTGTAACTTGGGTCTAATAATTGCCTCAGTGTTATCCTTTTTTAAATAAAGACATTAATGCTTAAGGTGTCTTTAAGGAATAAACTAAACAGCATGTGTACTCTCACTAGCCAATTTTAAGGACTAAGTAATGGTAGCTATTGATACTGTTAAAACAGAGCTTAGATCCTCCCTCTTTTTAATGACTTTATTATTAACAATGGTATTACTCATGATCATAATAATAATGCTAAATGCTGCTGACAGAATGTCTTTACTAATCAGGTTTTCTTGATGTCTAATATGGAATATAATTAACGTAAGCACTAAGGGAATTTATTGGAAGCGTGTGTCATGTACTTTACAAAATTAAGTAAAACACTAAGATGTTGAGAACAAGCACGCGTTGCAGGAGACAAGACATAGTTAAGATGACAAAAGATCATCAGAGAAGCCATCTGCTCAGGACACTGCACCTTGACTAGACTGGTAGACATTCCCTGCCACCTACTGAAAACTGTTGCTAAGACACTGCATTGTCCACTCTGCCGCAGAGCTGTTCGACCTCAGCATGACTGACATTTTGGATCAGACTTTGGGTTTTGGTATTCCTGGTAACCTGTAGGAATCTTAGCAGCAACTTTGTCTTCGCTCATTAGATGCAAGTAGAAAATGAGAGATACCAAGGGAACATTTCATGCAAAGATGGGCTCAATAAAGGACAGAAATGGTATGGACCTAACAGAAGCAGAAGATATTAAGAAGAGGTGGCAAGAATACACCGAAGAACTGGACAGAAAAGATCTTCATGACCCAGATAATCATCATGGTGTGATCACTCACCTAGAGCCAGACATGCTGGAATGTGAAGTCAAGTGGGCCTTAGAAAGCATCAATACGAACAAAGCTAGTGGAGGTGATGGAATTCCAGTTGAACTCTTTCAAATCCTTAAAGATGATGCTGTGAAAGTGCTGCACTCAATATGCCAGGAAATTTGGAAAACTCAGCAATGGCCACAGGACTGGAAAAAGTCAGTTTTCATTCCAATCCCAAAGAAAGACAATGCCAAATAATGCTCAAACTACCACACAATTACACTCATCTCACATGCTAGTAAAGTTATGCTCAAAATTCTCCAAGCCAGGCTTCAACAATACATGAACCATGAACTCCCTGATTTCAAGCTGGTTTTAGAAAAAGCAGAGGAACCGGAGATCAAATTGCCAACATCCGCTGGATCATCAAAAAAGCAAGAGAGTTACAAAAAAACATCTATTTCTGCTTTATTGACTATGCCAAAGCCTTTGAATGTGTTGATCACAATCAACTGTGGAAAATTCTGAAAGAGACAGGAATACCGGACCACCTGACCTGCCTCTTGAGAAATCTGTATGCAGGTCAGGAAGCAACAGTTAGAACTGGACATGGAACAACAGACTGGTTCCAAATAGGAAAAGGAGTATGTCAAGGCTGCATATTGTCACCCTGCTTATTTAACTTATATGCAGAGTACATCATGAGAAACACTGGGCTGGAAGAAGCACAAGTTGGAATCAAGATTGCCAGGAGAAATATCAGTAACCTCAGATATGCAGATGACACCACCCTTATGGCAGAAAGTGAAGAGGAACTAAAAAGCCTCTTGATGAAAGTGAAAGTGGAGAGTGAAAAAGTTGGCTTACAGCTCAACATTCAGAAAACGAAGATCCTGGCATTCAGTCCCATCACTTCGTGGGAAATAGATGGGGAAACAGTGGAAAGGGTGTCAGACTATTTTTCTGGGCTCCAAAATCACTGCAGATGGTGATTGCAGCCATGAAATTAAAAGACGCTTAGTCCTCAGAAGAAAAGTTATGACCAACCTAGATAGCATATTCAAAGGCAGAGACATTACTTTACCAACAAAGGTCCATCTAGTCAAGGCTATGGTTTTTCCAGTGGTCATGTATGGATGTGAGAGTTGGACTGTGAAGAAGGCTGAGTGCCGAAAATGGATGCTTTTGAACTATGGTGTTGGAGAAGACTCTTGAGAGTCCCTTGGACTCCAATCCATTCTGATGGAGATCAGCTCTGGGATTTCTTTGGAGGGAATGATGATGAAGCTGAAACTCCAGTACTTTGGCCATCTCATGCAAAATGTTGACTCATTGGAAAAGACCCTGATTCTGGGAGGGATTGGGGGCAGGAGAAGGGGACAACAGAGGATGAGATGGCTGGATGGCATCACTGACTTGATGGACATGAGTTTGGGTAATTCCGGGAGTTGGGTATGGACAGGGAGGCCTGGCATGCTGTGATTCATGGGGTTGCAAAGTGTCAGACATGACTGAGCGACTGAAATGAACTGAACTGAACTGAACTAAGCACTTCCTCAGTTTCGATCTCAAAAATTTCTCCAAACATTATAAAAAGGCCCCAATTGAGAAACACTGTGCTTTGCAAGTATCTCTGACTTATACCTTTGCTTACCTCTTTCAAAATTCAAATATGGGTCAGGGACATCCACTTAGTTACACCTGGCTCACATGAACAGTTTCTAATTACCAGGAGCTAAGAAAAAAAATGTTATTGCTCCAATTTAGTTTTCATTGTTGGAGACACTTGGTCCCCACTTACCTTGAATTCCCTTATTATACATGAATTATATTAGAGTACTTCTCCACAAAACAACAAATATCCATCGAGTCCCCTATGTGCCAAATATTTTGCTAGACCATTTACAGTGACTTATAATATTTGCAATAACTTTAAGGCAAATACTGTTAAAATCATTTAACTGATGTACAAAATGTTTTTTTTTAATTGGCATCAGTGCTTAATTTTTTGTTCCTTTTTTGTATTTTTTAAATTGGAGGATAATTGGTGTACAATATTATGTTGATTGCTGCCATATAACAATGTGCCATAAGTATACATACGTCCCCTTCCTTTTGAAAAACTCTTGAAGATGTTTTTCAGATGATATCTGAATTTAAAAAAAGTCAATTCTAAATTTTCTCTTGCCCAAGTTTATTTTTATATCCTAATTATGTATAAACTAGCCAACTCAGGATTTCTCCTCCTAACTAGCAACCAAGCCCCAAATCTGTCAAATTGAGTAAGTCCCAGTATGGAAGCTTGCTGGCTTTACACCTAAAGTATCTTGAGGACACTGCCTAACTGGCCCATGTAATTTGGGCCCGATGACTTTTAGTCCAGCAGTATCTATTGTATACTGTGTAGTACTGAAATGGGGTGCCATTTCCTTCTCCAGGGGACCTTCCCAACCCAGGGATTGAACCCTGGTCTTCCGCTGTAGACAGACAGTTTACCGTCTGAGCCACCAGGGAAGTCCTATCTCTTGTATGCTGCTGTTACCGTTGCTAAGACACTTCAGTCGTGTCCGACTCTGTGTGACCCCATAGATGGCAGCCCACCATGCTCCCACGTCCCTGGGATTCTCCAGGTAAGAACATTGGAGTGGGTTGCCATTTCCTTCTCCAATGCATGAAAGTGAGAAGTTAAAGTGAAGTAGCTCAGTCGCGTCGGACTCTTAGCGACCCCATGGACTGCAGCCTACAAGGCTTCTTCATTCATGGAATTTTCCAGGAAAGAGTACTGAAGTGGGGTGCCATTGCCTTCTCCATCTATTGTATAGACATTGTTAAATGATTCTTCATTGACCACTTAGTTTTCTGTTACTTGGTAATCTGTGTAAATATCTTATCGCCTAAGCATATTTGGTCTACTGCAACAAAAACAGCATAGAATGTGGCCTAAACAAGCATGTTTTCCTCAAATTTCTGGAGGTTAGGAAGTTCAGGTTCAAGAAGCTGGCAGATTCACTATCTGGTAAGAGCCTGTTTCCTGATTCATAGATGGTCTCCTCTGTGTCCTCACATGGGGGAAAGGAGAAGGGAGTCTTCTAGGGGTCTGTTTTAGAAAGGACACTAATGTCATTCACGAAGCCTCACCCTCATGACCTAATCCCCTCCCACCGCCTACACCATCACATTGAAGATTAAGATTTCAACATATGAACATTCAGTCCTTTGCATTTATTTTGCTTTGTATTTCATCCTTACCACACACTTGCATTTATTACCAGGTCATTTAGAGATGTTTGATTCAACAAATATTAACCTCACTGAACAAACATGCAAAAATTACTAAACATTTAATACAGTTTTGTTAGCCATAAATGGTTTTGACTACATGCCAATCCACTTGCCAGAACCAGAAATATTATAACATCCATCACTGATAATAATCATTTTTGGACTAAGAAGTCTGCTGCTGTCATTACGACCCAAATTCTTTCATTCTCTGGTGAATGCTTTTTAAGTTTTATCTTTCTACATAAAATACAGATAACAAGAATGGGAAAGTCTGGCAAAAGAAAGAAATTTAATCTCAATGAGTTTCACTCTTTTCCATAGTGTATCCATATCAGTTAAGGTGCCAAAATGTAAAAGTAGCAAAACAAGATTAATAGCCCTTCTTAATTAAGTGTATACCAGGTTATAAGTACTGGACAAAGCAGTTTGTATGCTTTATTCAGTTATTATTCAAAAACCACTAGGACCTAGATTTATTACTACTTGTTCTATAGCTGAGGACTTTGAGTTACGATTAATTGAAAGCATGCAGCAGGTCAGTGCTGGGGCCATGTTCTACTTGCTGCTTTCTTTTTCAGAAACCTAGTCTACATTCTTGTTGGAGGAGACCCACATTTCTTGCACTGGAAGGCAGATTCTTTACCACTGTGTCACCAGGAAGTCCCATCTCCTTTTTACCAGGCTTAAATTCTATGGTGAATTATAAATAATTCCTTGCATAGCAATTTTTCCATCCCCACTTGATCTTTTACATCAACTTATTAATGTGTTATATCTCTCTCTTCTCAAAAAGCACAAAACTTATATTACTCCCATTTCTCTTTGTAAACACCACCCCATTTTCCTCCTGGTCTTTAAAGTAAAACTTCCATAAAGACATTTTTCTACACTTATCACCAGTTTATCCTCTTCCATTTTTTCTTGGACTACTTCAGGTCTTTATCCCTAGTACTAGATCAGAACTACAATATCCAGCATCACCACTGATCATTGTTCAATCCAAAACCTAATTCTTAGCCATTGTACTTTTTGATTCATCAACAGTTTTTAAAACTTAAAATATTTTTCACTTTTTCCTTTCAAGATGCCATCCTCGCTTGGTTTCTCTCTTAACTTTCAGACAGCTCTGTCTTTGTCCATTTTGTGGTTTCTCCACATTTCCTCCAACCCTTAAGTAGTAGAATATTCTAGGATTCAGTTCTCAGACCTCTTCTCCTTATATTTATGTTTTTCTATTTATATTTACTCCCTATGTGGTCTCATCTAGTCAGCCTAATAACATCAAACCCATACCTCTCCTCTGAACTACAACCATATGCTTCCAATTGCTTACTGTATATCTGCACTTCAAACTGAACACGTTCAAACTTAGTTCCTAGTCTTTTTCTCCTGTACCCTGTTCTCACTCCCATTCCCTCCACAATATTCCCCCTCCATCCCACTCCCATTCTCACACTTCCCCCATTGTCAACCTTCTCTACCCATGAAAGTGAAAGTGAAAGTGAAGTCGCTCAGTCGTATCCGACTCTGCAACCCCGTGGACTGTAGCCTTCCAGGCTCCTCTGTCCATTGGATTTTCCAGGCAATAGTACTGGAGTGGATTGCCATTTCCTTCTCCAGGGGATCTTCCTGACCCAGAGATCGAACCCGGGTCTCCCACATTGTAGACAGACACTTTACCATCTGAGCCACCACGGAAGTCCTCTCTACTGATAGTTGTCCCATTTCAGACATCCCATTCCATTCCTTGTCTGATGGCTTATCACACATTCCACAGGGTATCTTGCTTGCCACAGCCATAAATTCACCACTCTTCATGACCAGCCCTCTTCCATTCCACCTGGTTGTGCGTGTTTCCTTCCTAATTGTGTCCATATGACTACTCTTATCACGGTAGTCTGTTTTTTCATACAGAAATTAGTTTTCTTTGAAAAACACAGTTAGGCCTCTGCTGAAATTCTTCCACTGGCATCTCAGTGCATTATGAGTAGAAGTCTCAAGTTTCTGTAGGTGAACCGGCCCTGCTTGACTTCTTTGACCTCTTCTCCTATGACTTTCCTTCCCCGACACTGACCGTTTCCTTTTTTTTTGCTCCTTGTACATTTCAGACATTCTTCCCTAGCAGAAATCTGCTCTTTTCTTCATGTGACTTTCTTTTTCACCTCCTTCCGTCTTTACTCAACTGCCATCTTCTAAGTGACACTTCCTCTAACTACCCATTCAGAAGCAATCCAGTTCTCTGTTGCCTTGAGGCACTCGCTGTACCCCTTTCTTTGATTTTCTCCTTAAGGTTTGTCAACAGTAAACATGTTGTGTCTTTTATACACTTTTTAAAATCATTGTGCAGAATATTAAAAAGACATCAAGCTAAAGTTTTAATAATAATACATGTTATTATTTGATAATAATAATTATTATGCTTCAATCAAAAAGGATTTTTTTTAAGAGACACTGGCCATCCTATTGGTGCCTGGCAGTGAAGAGTACAATGGTTACCAGCACAGTTTCAGGCCATGCCTTGATTCCTGCTGAGGTACCAACCTACCATTACTTTGCTATTAATATATCAGTATAAGTGTCAGTCTAATGAAAAAGATAAACAGTGTCTTAATAGTGTTAAAAATAGCTTTGACTTTGTGGATCCTCTGAAAATTTCTCTGGAACCTGAAAGGCTCTGAGAACCACAGTTTGAGAACTAATATCTGAAGTGCTTTGGAAAATCAGAATAAATATGACAATATAAATATACGAAGATTATAGCTGTAATAATTATTAATACCAGCAACATACTGAAAAGTCAAATATTCAGAAAGAAATGCAATTAAATAGCAAGCATTTTCAGATGCAATGCCATGACCTAAACACAAACCCTGGAGAATAAGGAAGAACAGTGTGTGTCAGAACTTTAAAAACAAAACTTCTCGATTAATGGAAAATCATAGTTTAGAGGCAAAGTTCAGAAAATCTGGAGAGTTTAAATGACTTATACTCATTTAATTATTGAGAGAGCTAAGACTGACTTCTTCCCAGTATGCTGACACTAGCCTGCACAATTCTTGAAGCTGCGTGTCTAACTCAAATATTTCTCATATATAGAGTCAGATAGCCTTTCAACTACTTTCAGGGCATCTCTGTCAGGCTACTTGTCACTCTGTTCCTTTTCAGAACACCCTGCTATCCCATAAGCTCCCTGGGGGAAGATGCCACATTCCTCCTTTCTATGGCCCACATATGTGCAGCCCAGCATTTAGTACTATGGCTGGAAGATGGTAGTTAAGATTTTTGAAAAGTTTTCTCTTTGCCCTTACTTTACCAAGTAATAGCTTTTACTGTTCTCAGGTCTTTCTATGTGTTCTCATTTAACCCTCACAACAATGCTATCAGGTAAATACATTGTCTAGGTTTTATGAAAATAAATGTAAGATCCTCCAAGATGATGAATAATTTAGCTAAGTTGCCAATGTTAATAAGCAATGGAGTTCAGGTTGAACCCACCCTCATAGTCATGCTGAAATGTGTAGTAATGCTCAATAATTGTCAATTAAATGAATAAAGATCACTTTGGAGGGCCTTTAAAAACATAAATAAACAAATCTCATTTTGATGGGTTCCATTTATTGAATTATGGGGAAGCAAACCTTCTTGATTTGCTTCATTATTGATTTTTATATATCTATACATATATATAGTTCAACTCTGTTCTTAAATTAAAAGTGTTATAAAATTTTACCAAGGGAAAATAACTTTATGAGGAATGTTAATATTGATATAAATGCTATGAGGGTATTTATGTTCACTCATTTTTTTTCTATGTCCCCAAATACATTTATTTGCTATTTATAACAAGTGGGGAGGCTTCTTCTTTGAAAGTTAGCACAATATCAATAAATGTTTATAGACAAAACATTACTCTAGTAAATGGATACCAAACTGCATATTGCTTGAAATTCTCAGACTGTTTTTCCTGTGCAAATAATGCATTACTTTCTCAAGTGTAGAAATGGTTTTATATGGGGTTTATAAAAACAGAAATAAACATTATATTTCTCTTGACTGTACAAAAAACTAAACTGGATGCTTCTCAGTCAACCAATTATCAACTTAATAGCTTACATATCAGGGAAGATGCTGTGGGAATTTTATTCTAATAGTCAGTGATTATTTTACTATTTTTCTATCCAATCACTTGCATTTACTGTATTTAGCTTCAGAAAAGAATTCTTGACATTTCATATCACATACTTTCTTACTTTTGTATATATACATAAGAATCTCTCACTATGTATATAATTTTTCTGTTTATCATCCTTCTCTAGCTATCCTCTTTGGATGAAATGAAGTTTTATATCAATATTTCACCATTGCCCTGGAGCATTTAATGGGAGGATCAAAGTTGTCAAACCTCTTTTTCTTCCAATGATCTGTTTTCCAAAAAGTTCTAATGATAAATACTTTCCAGTAGTCACGTATGGAAGTGCGAGTTGAACTATAAAGAAAGTTGAACACCGAAGAATTGATACTTTTGAACTGTGGTATTAGAGAAGACTCTTGAGAGTCCCTTGGACTGCAAGATCTAACCAGTCCATCCTATAGGATATCAGTCCTGAATGTTCATTGGAAGGGCTGATGTTGAAGCTGAAACTCCAAAATTTTAACCACCTGATGAGAAGAGCTGATGCATTTGAAAAGACCCTGATGCTAGGAAAGATTGAAGGCAAGAGAAGGGATGACAGAGGATGAGATGGCTGGATGGCATCACTAACTCGATGGACATGAGTTTGAGTGAACTCCGGGAGCTGATGATGGACAGGGAAGCCTGGGGTGCTGCAGTCCATGGGGTCGCAAAGAGTCAGACACGACCGAGCGACTGAAATGAACTGAACTGAACTGATGCCATATCTATCAGAAATTTTAAGCACATTGTAGATGACTAGAAAGATTAATGTCCGAGCAAAGATGACAGGGCTCAAATACCAAGGAAGCAGACCTTACTTGTGAATCATACACCATAACAAAAGCTTTCAAGTTGGACACATGTTGGTTCAAATTCTTATTCTATCATTTATGATTAAGGCAATTTAAAAAGCCTCTCTGAGAACTATACAATCTTGTAAAACAGTGGTAACCAGCTATAGCTTTTTGATTAATGAATTTAATATATATAATCATACATAACTATATAATCTATGACTAATTATTGAACCCAAAATCCCACATTGCAGCTGGATTCTTTACCAGCTGAGCCACGAGGGAAGCCCAAGAAGACTGGAGTGGGTAGCCTATCCTTTCTCCAGTGGATCTTCCTGACCCAGGAATCAAACCGGAGTCTCCTGCTTACAGGCAGATTCTTTACCAACTGAGCTATCAGGGAAGCCCATATATAATCATATATAAATATCTAATCTATTATTAATTATCATTATATGTAATTAATTTACAATATGGTGTATACTAGGTACTGACTTAATGGGCATGAGTTTGAGCAAACTCTAGGAGACAGTGAAGGACAGGGAAACCTGTCATGCTGAAGTTCATGGGGTCACAAAGAGTCAGAACTGATTTAGCAACTGGAAAAAAACAGTTACTATGTGAGGTCATATCATATGTCACACATCATATACCATGTATTGAAACTGCCTATTGACTCTGTGGGAGAGGGAGAGGGCGGGATGATTTGGGAGAATAGCATTGAAACATGTATAATATCATATAAGAAATGAATCGTCAGTCTAGGTTCGATGCAGGATACAGGATGCTTGGGGCTGGTGCACTGGGATAACCAAGAGGGATGGTATGGGGAGGGAGGTGGGAGGGGGGTTCAGGAGTGGGAACTTACATACACCCGTTGAGGATTCATGTTGATGTATGGCAAAACCAATACAGTATTGTAAAGTAAAAAAAAAATTTTTTTAAAGAAACTGCCTATTGTATTGTAAATATGCAAAATATAGAAATACTCAATATAAATACCATTAGTTACAAGACAAATTGTAATAAGCATAAGAAATGTTTGCAGTTTGAATGTAGGTTTGCCATTGCAGATTAGCTAGCAGGGGAACTAACAGACCTAAAGTTAAAGTAAGCAAGGTTTTAATCAAATGTTCAATTGCTGACCATAATTTAAACCACAGTTAAGTAATAAAACTTATCTTTAATGTGTGAATGCTCATTGTGCTCAGTTGTTCAGTCATGTCTAACCATTTGCACCCCCATGAACTATAGCCCACCAGGCTCATCTGTCCACGGAATTCTCCAGCAAGGATACTGGAGTGGGTTGCCATTTCCTTCTCCAGGATATCTTCCCAACCCAGGAATGGAACCCAGGTATTCTGCATTGCAGATGGACTCTTTACCAGCTGAGCCACCAGGGAAACCAATGTGTGAATAATAATCAGCACAATTTTGGCTTTTAATATGTTAGCTTGTGTCATTTTCTTTTGCTCTGTTTTGATAGTGGTGGTGTTAATTAGTGGATAAAGCATGCTTTCAATGGTTCCTCATAGTCTATAAATAGATACAGAAGCACACAGAAATATTGCCACTTGAAAGGCATGTCTATCACAGGTGATGAAACCATGAGGATTATAAAAATCTTTGAATGAAAGGAATGTATGTTCACCATTATAATAGATGAAAGATCAAGAATTTTGCTTATGACAGATAATCTAGCCCATAGTCTATAATATTGAAAGGTTAATGGAACCAGATGAGTTTGATATTGATTATAAAATGTCATAAAAATAATAATTTTCAAGTAAAAATGTAGACACAGGAGATCAGTCCTGGGTTTTCTTTGGAAGGAATGATGCTAAAGCTGAAACTCCAGGACTCTGGCCACCTCATGCGAAGAGTTGACTCACTGGAAAAGACCCTGATGCTGGGAGGGATTGGGTGCAGGAGGAGAAAGAGACGATAGAGGATGAGATGGCTGGATAGCGTCACTGACTCTATGGACATGAGTTTGAGTGAACACTGGGAGTTGGTGATGGACAGGGAAGCCTGGTGTGCTGCAATTCATGGGATCGCAAAGCGTCGGACACAACTGAGAGACTGAACTGAACTGAACAACATTTTTCTTCAAAATCAAATCTCTCTGATCTGAAAAGGTGATTTTACCACAGTGCCTGAATGATTAAACAACTTTTGCACAGCTAATTAATCATGGACCAAAGATTATATTGATATAAATGTTAGAATCACCATAAATTTAACTGGTACCAAACCTCAAGCCTTTTGAATTGTTAGATTTGTATTATATTATTAATGTTTACAGCAATCTTAATAAGAGGGTTGTAATGTTCATACATGACAAGCTCTGGGAGATGGTGAAGGACAGGGAAGCCTGGCATGCTGCAGTTCCTGAGGTCACCAAGAGTTGGACACGACTGAATGACTAAACAACAATGTTCATACTCATAGTTAATAAATAATGGTTCTGGGCATTTAAAAAATGATTAAAATAGAATTAATTTAAAAATATTAAGTAATTCTTGTTTCTAGGAATAATTTTAACTTTGCTTTTTAGAAAATAAAGATGCTATATCTTAATTACTTTCACTCTGTGAAAATGAATCTCTATGTGAAATCTAATTCTCATATCAAAGCAAAAATATTTGTAGTATCTGGCATAGTAATTAGTAAACAAATAATGAATTGCCACACCTTCATTAAATAAATTAAGAGATACAACTGTATTCTATTTCATTGAAAACTTTAGGGATTTTGAGATGATGGTTCACATCATTTTATTTATTTCTTCTGGGTTATAATATTTTTATTTATTTTTTTACTTTACAATACTGTATTTGTTTTGCCATACATCAACATGAATCCACCACGGGTGTACATAAGTTCCCACTCCTGAGCCCCCCTCCCATGTCCCTCTCCCTACCATCCTTCTGGGTTATCCCAGTGCACTAGCCCCAAGCATCCTGTATCCTGCATCGAACCTAGACTGGTGATTTGTTTCTTATAAGATATTATACATGTTTTAATGCCATTCTTCAAAATCATCCCATCCTCTCCCTCTCCCACAGAGTCCAAAAGTCTGTTCTGTACATCTGCCTCTCTTTTGCTGTTTCGCATACAGGATTATTGTTACCATCTTTCTAAATTCCATATGTATGTGTTAGTATACCATATTGGTGTTTTTCTTTCTGGCTTACTTCACTCTGTATAATCGGCTCCAGTTTCATCCAACCCATTAGAACTAATTCAAATGTATTCTTTTTGATGGCTGAGTAATACTCCATTGTGTATATGTACCACTGCTTTCTTATCCATTCATCTGCNCTCTGATGCTGGGAGGGGTTGGGGGCAGGAGGAGAAGGGGACGACAGAGAATGAGATGGCTGGATGGCAGCACAGACTCGATGAACGTGAGTCTGAGTGAACTCCGGGAGAAGGTGATGAACAGGGAGGCCTGGCATGCTGCAATTCATGGGGTCGCGAAGAGTCGGGCACGACTGAGAGACTGAACTGAACTGAACTTATCCCTCACCTCTTTTCCTGCTTTGGTAACCGTAAATTTGTTTTCTATGTCTGTGGGTCACTATCTATTTTGTAAATAAGTTCATTTGTACCTTAAAAAAAAATTATTTAAAAAGTCATCATTTGGAAACCCTGTAGACTAGGGCTGCCACAGCAAAGTACTAGAGACTAGATGGTTTAAGAACAGAAATTAACTCTTTCACAATTCTGGAGGCTAAAAGTCTTAGATCAATGTGTTGGCAGGATTATTTATACTGAATTCTCTCTCCTTGGCTTATGGATATTTCTTTCCCCTGTATTTTCATATTATTATCTCTATCTACATTTCTGTGTTCAAATTTCCTCTTCTAATGAGGACTCCAGTCCTATTGGATTAGAGCCCACCCTAATGACCTCATTTTAACTTAATTACCTCTTTAAAGACATTATGTGCAAATAGCATATTCTGAGGTCTTGGGAGTTAGGACTTCAGCATACAAATTTTGGGAGGACTCAATTCAGCTCATACAACCACCCATTTATTCAACTACTCATAGACTATTATGTAAAATAATACTAAAATACAGTTGACCCTTGAACAACATGGGGGTTATGGGTGCCAAACCCATAACCTCCTCAAAAACTAGTGTGTGACTTTACACTCAGTCCTCTGTACTGAGGTTGCACACCCACAGATTCAACCAACTACAGATAGTGTAGTACAGTGGCATATGCTTACTGAAAAAAACAATCCCATGGACCCATGTAGTTCAAACCCATATTGATCAAGGGTCAACTGTAAGATACAAGCTAAAACAGGTAAAATATTAATTCATTAATTTCTAATGTCCAAGTACCCAATTCAAATGCTAACTCAAGTCACCAGCATTCTTTATCTGAAGACAGTTTTATAAACACATACAAGTACCTTCTAGGTCTCTTTACTTTTCTTTTGGAGTTGAACGCAAGTCAAAATGCATCGAAAAACTAACAATATCATTATTGGGACTCCAAGTTTGTTGCTGTTTGCTGTTCAGTTGCCCAGTCATTTCTGACTCTTTGCAACCCCATGGACTGCAGCACACCAGACATCCCTGTCCACCATCTCCCAGAATTTGCCCAAGTTCATGTTCATTGCATTGGTGAGGCTGTTCAGTCATTTAATCCTCTGACACCCACTTCTCCTTCTGCTCTCAAACTTTCCCAGCATCAGGGACTTTTACAATGAGTCATCTCTTATCAGATGACCAAAATTCTGGAGCTTCAGCATCAGCCCTTCCAGTGAGTATTCAGGGTTGATCTCCCTTAAGGTTGACTCGTTTGATCTCCTTGCTATCCAAGAGACTTTCAGGAGTCTTCTCCAGTACCCACAGTTGGAAGGCATCAATTCTTTGGCACTCAACCTTCTTTATGGTTCAGCTCTCACAAACTGCACGTGACCACTGGGAAGACCATAGCCTTAACTGTACAGACCTTTGTCAGCAGAGTAATGTCTCTGCTTTTCAACACACTGTCTAGGTTTGTCATTGCTTTCCTGCCAAGAGGCAATAGTCTTCTGATTTCATGGCTGCAATCACCGTCCACGTGATTTTGGAGCCCAAGAAGAGGAAATCTGTCACTACTTCCACATNTTTGTCAGCAGAGTAATGTCTCTGCTTTTCAACACACTGTCTAGGTTTGTCATTGCTTTCCTGCCAAGAGGCAATAGTCTTCTGATTTCATGGCTGCAATCACCGTCCACGTGATTTTGGAGCCCAAGAAGAGGAAATCTGTCACTACTTCCACATTTCCCCCTTCTATTTGCATGCAGTAATGGGGCCAGATGCTTTTTTAATATTTAGTCTTAAGCCGGCTCTTTCCCTCTCCTACTTCACCCTCATCAAGAGGCTCTTTAGTTCCTCTTCGCTTTCTGCCATTAGAATGTTATCATCTACATATTGGGCTTCCCTGGTGGCTCAGATGGTAAAGAATCTGCCTGCAGTGTGGGAGACTTGGGTTCAGTCTCTGGGTTGGAAATATCCCCACTCCAATATTCTTGCCTGGAGAATTCCATGGACAGGGGAGCCTGGCAGGCTACAGTCCATAGGATCGCAAAGAATTAGACACTACTAAGTGACTAAGCACAATCAACATGTCTGAGGTTGTTGATGTTTCTCCTGCTTCTCTTGATTCCAGCTGAAACTCATCCAGCCCTGGCATTTCTCATGTTCTCAATGTATAGGTTAAATAGAGTGACAGCAGATAGCCCTATTGCACTCCTTTCTCAATCCTGAACCAGTCAGTTGTTCCATACATTGTTGTAACTGTTGCTTCTTGACTCACACACAGGTTTCTCAAGAGACAGGTAAGATGGTCTGGTATTCCCATCTCTGTAAGACCTTTCCACAGTTTGTCATGATCTACACAGTCAAAGGGTTTAGCATAGCTGAAGAAACAGATAGATGTTTTCCTGAAATTCCCTTGCTTTTTCTATAATCCAAATGTTGACAATTTGATCTCTAGTTCCTCTTTCTTTTCTAAACTCAGCTTGGACATCTGGAAGTTCTTGGTTCACATAATGTTGAAGCCTAGCATGCAAGATTTTAAGTATGAGCTTACTAGCATGGGAGATCAATATAACTGTCTGACAGTTAGCACATTCTTTGGTACTACCCTTCTTGGGAATTGGGATGAGGATTAATCTTTTCCAGTCCTGTGGCCACTGCTCGGTCTTCCAGATGTGCAGACATAATGAATGCAAAACCTTGATGGCTTCTTCCTTTAGGAATTTGAACAGTTCTGCTGGAATTTCATCACATCCACTAGCTTTATTAACAGCAGTGCTTCTTAAGAAGGCCCACTTGACTTCACACTCCAGAGTGTCTGGCTCTGGGTGACTAACCACACCAACTCAGTAATCCAGTTCATTAAGATCTTTTTTTATACAGTTCTTCTGTATATTATTTTCACTGCTTCTTGATCTCTTCAGCATCTACTAGGACTCTATGATTTTAATGCTTTATTGTGCCCATCCTTGGCTTCAGCAGAACGCTCCCTTGATGTTTCCAGTTTTCCTGAAGAGATCTCTAGTCTTTCCCCTTCTGTTGTTTTCTTCTATTATTAAATATTGTCCATTGAAGGAGGCCTTCTTGTCTCTTCTAGCTATTTTTTGAAGCTCCGCATTTAATTGGATGTACCTTTCCCTCTCTCCCTTGCTTTTTGCTTCTCTTCCATAATATTGTGTAGGAGATGGTGAACAAAACCATCCCAAAAGAAAAGAAAAGCAAGAAGGCAAAGTGGTTATTTGGGGAGGCTTTACAAATAGCAGAAAAATGAATAAAGAGACTCCGAGTTACCCATCATTAAAACTTTCCTCTCTTCCAGAAAGAAGCCAAGTCATTCATCTTGTCTTGTGATCATGCTCAGTTGTGTCCAACTCTTTGTGACCCTCTGGACTGTAGCTCAGTGGTCATGTATGGATATGAGAGTTGGACCATAAAGAAAGCTAAGTGCCAAAGAATTGATGCTTTTAAACTGTGCTGTTGGAGAAGACTCTTGAGAGTCCCTTGCACTGCAAGGAGATCCAACCAGTCCATCCTAAAGGAGATCAGTCCTAGATATTCATTGGAAGGACTGATGCTAAAGCTGAAACTTCAATACTTTGGCCACCTGATAGGAAGAACTGACTCATTTGAAAAGACCTTGATGCTGGGAATGATTGANTGCAAGGAGATCCAACCAGTCCATCCTAAAGGAGATCAGTCCTAGATATTCATTGGAAGGACTGATGCTAAAGCTGAAACTTCAATACTTTGGCCACCTGATAGGAAGAACTGACTCATTTGAAAAGACCTTGATGCTGGGAATGATTGAAGGCAGGAGGAGAAGGGGATGAGAGGATGAGATGGTTGGATGTCATCACCGACTTAGTGGAAATGGGTTTGAGTAAACTCTGGGAGCTCGTGATGGACAGAGAAGCGCGGTGTGCTGCAGTCTATGGGGTCGCAAAGAGTAGGACATGCCTGAGCAACTGAACTGAACTGGACTGTAGCCCACCAGCTCCTCTGTCCATGGAATTTTTCAGGTGAGAATACTGGAGTGAGTTACCTTGCCTTCCTCCAGGGGATCTTCCTGATTTAGGGATCAAACCCTTATCTCCTGTGTCTTCTGCATTGCAGGTGGATTCTTTACCTGCTGAACCATCAGGGAAGCCCCCAAGTAGTTCGTATTTTATCACAAATTTTCTGAAATTCATTATTTCTGGTGCCTTTTAGTTTGACTGTCACTTTGTCATATTTAATGCCATTGAAGGAAGGAAGGCACCATTCATGGTTACTAGGAAAAGGAAATCAGAGCAACTCTATCCCACTTCTGATTTTGATTTTCTGATTCACTATTTTCCTGCTGTCGATAAGCACTGCCTTTGTGAATCACAGTGCCCTTTCCTTTAGGCTCAAGACACCAGGGCATTTTTTTACATTGAAAGTTTAGCAAGAAGAAAATTGATTTATCATAAGGTTTTGTTTTGGCCTCAGGTTTTGTTTTTTAAGAATACATACACATATTTCTCCATTTATGAGTTCTTGCTCGAAGTCAGGGAAGTAGTATTTATGAAATGTAATATTAATGCTGTGACTCTGATTCTCTGTTTAGATTACACACAAAGGTGAATATGTACGTATTTTCATTTATCCTACATTATATCCTTTCCTCACAGTTGAATAATTAAGGTAATTTTCAGGTAGAATAATTTTTTTAAGAACGCTTGGCAATTATTTTGCCATTCAAATCTACTTAACTGCAGACTGTTGCTTTGTTGTCCCTAGGATGTAAAACCAATTCACTTCTAAAGTCTGAATATCACTCTGGAAGGAAGCATAAGTACAAACTAATGCCATAGGCAAGATTGTGAAGCAAATGAAATAGCTCTCTAACTGAATGCAAAGGTATTCATGAAGAGTATAATGTTTGCACGACAAAATCAGAGCTCTGGCCAGCACTTTTCCAGTGGGAATGTTCTTAGTGATCATTTAGGTATTTAGAGAACTGTTGTTGTTGTTGTTGTTTAGTCTGTAAGTCCTATCTACCTCTTTTGTGGCCCCATGGACTGTAGCCCACCAGGCTCCTCTGTCCATGGGATTCTCCAGGCAAGAATACTGGAGGGGGTTGCCATTTCCTTTCCAGGGGATCTTTTTGCCCCAGNTTGTTTAGTCTGTAAGTCCTATCTACCTCTTTTGTGGCCCCATGGACTGTAGCCCACCAGGCTCCTCTGTCCATGGGATTCTCCAGGCAAGAATACTGGAGGGGGTTGCCATTTCCTTTCCAGGGGATCTTTTTGCCCCAGACATCAAATCTGCATCCTCTCCATTGGCAGGCAGATTCTTTACCACTGAGCCACTTTGGAAGCCCATTCAAAGGCTATTTCAAAGCCTAATAATATCCATGAGGTTAGAATACTTCTGCTTGAGAAAAAATTACCAAGACTTGAAGATATAAAAATGTACTTTCTTTGGACATATATTATTTAAATCATCATCTATATCAGGATTTTTCAACAGTAGTAGTATTGCCATTTTGGACTATCCTTTGCTAAAGGGGGCTTTCCCAGGCATTGCAAGATTTTTTTACCAGCATCCTTGGTGTCTACCCACTAGATGCTAGTAGCAAACCCTCTTACTTCAATCATGGAAAAATATCTCCTGGCATTGCCAAATGTCCGCTGGGGGACAAAAGTACCCCTATTTGAGAACCAGTACTCTTGCCTGGAAAATCCCATGGGCGGAGGAGCCTGGTAGGCTGCAGTCCATGGGGTCGCTAAGAGTCGGACGCGACTGAGCAACTTCACTTTCACTTTTCGCTTTCATGCATTGGAGAAAGAAATGGCAACCCACTCCAGTGTTCTTGCCTGGAGAATCCCAGGGACGGGGGAGCCTGGCGGGCTGCCATCTATGGGGTCGCACAGAGTCGGACACTACTGAAGAGACTCAGCGGCAGCAGCAGCAGCAGCAGCAACATAAATATATGTCTGCCATATTCTGTGCATTTTATGACAAAGCTGTTTATTTTCAAACCTGGGTACTATAATCAGACATTTTCCAGTGTTTGCTTCATTTCTGGATGCTCAAATAGTAAATGGACTTTAAATGAAGTAATGCAAGTAGTCTTTGAAGAAAGTGGCCATTACTAGAAAATCTATAGGGACAAAAATAGTTCGATTAGTAGAAGGGACACACTTGGGATAAGGATTTCTCTTTTCTGTGCAGATCCAGAGGCTGAATTAGGAATGTAAATGAAGATTACAGGAAGAAAGATTGTAACTGTGTAGAATAATTTAAATAGCACCTTGATAACATGCTGCTTTAGTTTTTTTTAATTTTAGTTGTTATTGAATCTATACATTTCTAATATCTATTGATCATATATTACTTTACCTCGTAAAGTAATGTAAATGTAAATTTACAATGTAAAGTAAATGTTTATGTTCTTTGTAATTTTACTATTGTGGTATTTGTATTTTCTTTTTAATTTGTAAGTGCTTTTGTACAAGAAGACTGTTAACTTTTGCCTGCTATGTAGCTCATATATTATCACTATCTTTTTGAAATTATTCTTTTTTTTTGATATAGAGTTCTTAAAAAATTGTGTACTCCAAACCATTAATTTGTTGCTGTTGTTTCTTCATTTGCTTTTTTATCTAGTAAGCTCTTTCCCATAATTAGTAAAATAAATACATTAATTTGTGCATGAATTTTTATATTATATCTGTAAATTCTGAAAGATTTTTAATGCCAGGCTAATGTATCTTGGAAAAAGAGAGGAAAGCAATCTAGCTGAACTGTTATATTGTCAGTAAACCAATCCAAAGTTTACTGAGTGCCTATAGCAAGCCTGAGACCATGCTAGTTGGTTTATAGACTGATCATAAATGTAATACCACTATTAACACTTTATTATTATTATTATGCTTGGTTCATAAATAAGAAACTGAAGCCCACAAAGTATAATAGTGTGATCAATGACACGCAGTTTGTAGGCCTTCCCAGGTGACTCAGTAATAAAAGGACCAGTGCAGGAACCACAGGAGAGCCAGCTTCAGTTCCCTAGGTCAAGAAGATCCCCTGGAGAAGGGAACGGCTACTCACTCCTATTTTTGCCTGGGAATTCCAATGGACAGAGGAACCTGGCAGGCTACAGTTCATTGGGTCACAAAGAGTTAGACACAATTGAGCAGGCACACACATGCGCCATCAGTTTGTAAGTCAGAAATTTAGATGGTTCTCTTTGACCTAAAGCCCATGTTCTTTCTATATTCTATAAGCAATATTCTATAAGTAACAGTGAGGCTCTTGGACTTTTGAGTGGAAAATAACATGGTCAGAAATGGGCTGTTAAAAAATCATTTTAACAATGGCTGAGATGGGAAATTTTTGTTAGTAAAAGGACATTCTGGAAGCTATTGAAGTAGATCAAGTCAAAGATAATAAAATGCCTGTATCTGAATGTAAGTAGTAGCTAGAAACTGCAGAGGAAGGACTAGAAAGGAGATACTAAGGAGATAGAATTGACAGGACATGGTAATTGGATGTTGGGGAAAGAAAATTGATGTATAAAGATGATTAGGAATTTTCTGGCAAGTCATCTTGAAAGAATATCGGAGTAGTTTTTCAAATACGAAGTTTTTCTAAGGAAGATTAGGTTAATTTTGTATAATCTCAAGTGACAAATGAAGAGGGATAGTCCTATGTAATAGTTTAAACTAGTATTGCACCTTGGGACAGGAAAAAGCAGGTTAAAATTGATTTGGGAATCAACTGCACTGATACAAGGAAACTGTGAGGTTACGAAGGTCACAAGTTGAAAGGAGAAGAATCGTGGGAATATCTGTATTTAAGTGGTGGGAATAAAACAAGAATGTGGATACAAAAATAAAGTAGTGTGGCAACATGGATGGACCTAGAGATTAACATACTGAGTTAAGTTAAGTCAGACAGGGAAGGACAAATATATGCTATCGTTTGTATGTGAAATCTTTTAAAAAAAAAGTGCAAATTGAACTTATTTACAAAACAGAGTCATCAGTGTAGTAGAAAACAAACTTGTGGTTACCAGGGGATGGGGGTGAGGGGGTAAACTGGGAGATTGGGATTGACATATACACACTACTATATATAAAATAGATAACTAATAAGAACCTACGGTATAGCACAGGGGACTCCTCTCAATATGTACTATTGGGGGAAGAATCTAAAATGAGTGCATATATGTATATGTATAAATGATTCAATTCAATTTGCTGTACACTTGAAACTAACACAACTTTGTAAATCAGCCATTCTCCAATAAAAAAATTTAACAAAATAAAGGAGAGTGTAGAGAAGTAGACGGCACAGCCTGGTGGGCTGCCGTCTATGGGGTCACACAGAGTTAGACACGACTGAAGTGACTTAGCAGTAGCAGCAGCAGCAGAGAAGTAGAAGGAGAACAAATAGTTTTTATAAAAGGAGGATAATTGCTTGTTGCAAATGATGTAAATATTTTCAGATAACATATAACCTGGACTGTCAGTGACATGCTCATAGGCCCTCACACTAACCAGATTAGCACATGGTTACTGAAATTCCTGCTCCCAAGACCTGCTCTCATCACCAGAATCTGCCATCTTTGCTCACACCACACTCATAGTATCAGAGGATTTCTTTCCAACCCCAGCAACCCTCAACCAATTGATGTGACTTTGGGCTTCCCAGATAGCTCAGCTGGTAAGGAGTTGGCCTGCAGCAGAGACCCGGGTTCAATTCCTAGGTCAGGAAGTTCCCTTAGAGAAAAAACACTCTTCTCCAGTATTCTTGGGCTTCTCTGGTGGCTCAGATAGTAATCTAGCTGCAATATGGGAGATCTGGGTTTGATTTCCTGGAGAAGAGCATGGCAATGCACTCCAGTATTCTTGCCTGGAGAATTCCCATGGACAGAGGAGCCTGTTGAGCTACAGTCCATAGGGTCACAAAAAGCCAGACTCGACTGAACAACTAGGTACAGCACAGCACGGTGAGTGTATAAATACTCCAGCTCCCTTAGTCCTTGAGAGGATGCTGCTGAGGTATCTCTTCCACACTGACTATGCCATTTCCCTAGCATGCTTGACTTTAAGTTGTTCTCAGAGGAGATTTTATTGATTATCTTATCATTGCCCTGGTAGTGTTTCATGGAATCATTTAAGAATGTGTTCTCAAGCTCAAATCTACCTCAGGACCTTCTGGAAGAACACAAGTGAAAACAGAACAAGAAAAATGATCAAGGATGTTATTCTTAGGGACAGAGAGGTCACTGATGACTTCAGGGACAGCCCTTACAGGTGAGTGGCAAATAAACTGGATGTAAGAAGACTGAGAATGAGAGAATGCTTGGAGATGCCAGGTAATCTGAGGTGATGTCGAGGGAAGTTGAGAGGGTTTGATCTTGGTCTGAGTTGAGAATGGGTTTGAGCCTTGCTTCTCAGCTTAGAGTGAGATGAAGGGAGATATTGAGGTTCTAAGAGCAGATGAATCCTAGAATAGCTGCTGCAGATGACATGATAAGCCATCCATCAAAATTAAAAATATTTTAAGGTATCATATAATATTAGTTAATAAAAGAGCATTTTTTTTAGCCAGACAGACCTGCATAGGTATTCTGGCCTTAGCATACCAACTGTGTAACATTTAACTTCCCTGGTCTCATTTTTCATCTGTCAAATAAGGATTTGTCACTGTTCAGTCACTCAGTCATGTCCAACTCTTTGTAATCCTATTGTGAAATAAGGATAAGATTCATCAGTCAAATATTTGTGGATTAAATGTAACAATGTTTAGGGTTTCCTGGCACATACTAAACAATAAATGTGAGCTGTTACCCCATCTGAGGGATGAAAAGACCCCAGTTGCAGTGTGAGTGTATGAGTTCAGAGCAGCAATATTCAGCTTGGTGTTATGCACCTTAAAAAAAATTAAAATGTTTATCTCTACTACCCAAATCTTGAGATAAGAAGTACCTATTGGTTCCAAGTTTTCCTTTCCCAGGGGTTCTAACAGATTCACAGGTTCTATTTTGATAACCTACTACATTTGTATGGCATGTACTTAAAAAGATAACAAAAATNGGAGATTTTATTGATTATCTTATCATTGCCCTGGTAGTGTTTCATGGAATCATTTAAGAATGTGTTCTCAAGCTCAAATCTACCTCAGGACCTTCTGGAAGAACACAAGTGAAAACAGAACAAGAAAAATGATCAAGGATGTTATTCTTAGGGACAGAGAGGTCACTGATGACTTCAGGGACAGCCCTTACAGGTGAGTGGCAAATAAACTGGATGTAAGAAGACTGAGAATGAGAGAATGCTTGGAGATGCCAGGTAATCTGAGGTGATGTCGAGGGAAGTTGAGAGGGTTTGATCTTGGTCTGAGTTGAGAATGGGTTTGAGCCTTGCTTCTCAGCTTAGAGTGAGATGAAGGGAGATATTGAGGTTCTAAGAGCAGATGAATCCTAGAATAGCTGCTGCAGATGACATGATAAGCCATCCATCAAAATTAAAAATATTTTAAGGTATCATATAATATTAGTTAATAAAAGAGCATTTTTTTTAGCCAGACAGACCTGCATAGGTATTCTGGCCTTAGCATACCAACTGTGTAACATTTAACTTCCCTGGTCTCATTTTTCATCTGTCAAATAAGGATTTGTCACTGTTCAGTCACTCAGTCATGTCCAACTCTTTGTAATCCTATTGTGAAATAAGGATAAGATTCATCAGTCAAATATTTGTGGATTAAATGTAACAATGTTTAGGGTTTCCTGGCACATACTAAACAATAAATGTGAGCTGTTACCCCATCTGAGGGATGAAAAGACCCCAGTTGCAGTGTGAGTGTATGAGTTCAGAGCAGCAATATTCAGCTTGGTGTTATGCACCTTAAAAAAAATTAAAATGTTTATCTCTACTACCCAAATCTTGAGATAAGAAGTACCTATTGGTTCCAAGTTTTCCTTTCCCAGGGGTTCTAACAGATTCACAGGTTCTATTTTGATAACCTACTACATTTGTATGGCATGTACTTAAAAAGATAACAAAAATAATGGTTTACTTCGGCTTTAGCTTTATGGATATTTTACATGGGTATTATTTTTCAGGCAGTGAATGGTATCTGATTATTCTGGGAATATCAGACTTGGCTTGAGGTTTCCTTCTTCAACTTTATTTACAAATCAAAACAATGTACTGAATACCAAATAAAAAAGAATTTTTCAACCACATTGTTATGTCCCCAAAGGAAGCAATAACCTCAAGTGAACTTCCTTGTTCTTATTACATATTCTATTTTTAAAATGTTTCTCTTTTAAAGGTAGATTTTATATCCTTTGACATTCTTTTTATTACTAGGATTTATTATTTATGGTATTACATCAGAAAACACTATTTCTGTAGCTATGAATCAATCATGTGAATTTTTTGTGCACTATACTCTCTAAGGGACTTCCCTGGTGGCTCAGATGGTAAAGCATCTGTCTACAATGCGGGAGACCTGGGTTCAGTCCCTGGGTTGGGAAGATCCTCTGAAGAAGGAAATGGCAACCCTCTCCAGTATTCTTGCCTAGATAATTCCATGGACAGAGGAGCCTGGTAGGCTACAGTCCATGGGGTCGCAAAGAGTCAGACACAACTTCACTTCACTTCTATACTCTCTAAAAAGCAAGGATGAGATAATCATTATACTTTAAAGTTTATGGGGTCAATTACTCTTATTAGACACTAATAAGTAGGAAACAAAATGTTTATGTCAGCTATGATGCTTCTGGCCTTTGAATATGAATATTCTAGGATTCTGTTTGCAGATGGCAAGGTTTTTTTTTCTCTTTACAAATCCAGATTAAAATAAATTTCAATAAAGAACAAATTTAATAAGTTATCAGAAAGCATTTTGGCAACATTGAATTGCACCTGAAATTATATTTAAAATATGCCAAGAAAGTTTATTTGGGCAATTACAGTGGAATATGGATTTATACCCTGTTTTAATTTAAATTATTCAACATTATCTTATTGAAACTTGCCAGTTCGTATGTTCATTACTCAACACAAAAGTCACAAAAATGAAAAACTCACAGTGCCATCTCTCAAGAATTTTAAGCATCCAGGGAAATTATTAATCTGTCCACTTCCCTTTTATGAATATAAATTACAAAAATGGGATTTCCTTAGCCAGGAATTCAGCTAGCATAAAAATATTTTTTTCTTCCTCTGATTTTGTGGCTTCCAGAATTTTGGCACTAATATAAACCTTGAATTTAGCCATCCATGCATATAGCTTATAATACTAAAATAACCTCCTAACCTGTGGTGGATTCATATCGATGTATGGCAAAGCCAATAGAGTATTGTAAAGTAAAATAAAGTAAAAAAAAATTAAGAAATACATTAAAACTAGAAATCAAATAAAAGTAACTGATCAATCAAAAAAAAAAAATAAAGTTAATGCTCTCTCCAAAGCCTTCTCCTGTCCAAAATTTTTCCATTAAATTCAATAATGTGCTTAGACCCAAAAGCTAGAAATCATCTTTTATCCCTTTCTTAACACCCCTAATCCAATATATCAGCAAGTATGCCAGTTGTAACCACTTATCATTTCTCCCGTTTACCTAATCCAAACATGATCATTCTCATGTTGGCTAATGCAATTGCTTCATAAACAGTCTCTTTATCACCACTCTCACCCCTATGTCCACTCAGCCACTAGAATAACTTTTAAATTATGTAAATGGGTTATATCCCACAAAATACAATCATATATCATATCCTGTCCCAACTCTGGTCCTTCTTTAGATATTCCAGTGCCTTCTGTTCCAATTAGAATAACATTTAAACTCCTTACAACATCTCCCTGGATTGGGAAGATTCCCTGGAGGAGGGCATGGCAACCCACTTCAGTACTCTTGCCTGGAGAATCTCCATAGACAGAAGAGCCTGGTGGGTTACAGTCAGTGGGGTTGCAAAGAGTCAGACACAATTGAGGTCTTACTTTTCTTAAGAATGCCATTGCTTTTTTTTCTTTTTAATATAAACTTTTCAGCTATATATATATTTTTTCATTAAGCACTGTATTAGCTGCATCCCATAAGTTTTCATATGTTTTGTTTTCACCTCCAAGCATCTCAAAATGGTTTCTAGTGTCTCCTGTGATATTTTATCTTTGACTCATTGGTTATTTAGGAGTGTGTCATCTAGATTCTACAGGGTTGTGACTTTCCCAAATTTCCTTCTACTATTGAATTCTAACATTGATATTTCCTGGTAATATATTAATACTTTGTGTAATTTCAGTCAGTTGACATTATTGAGACTTGTTTGATACAGTCTATAGCAGAGAATGGAGCTATTTCGCAGCAAGCACTTGGGTCTAAAGTGCCAGCTAGGAGGCCTCTAGGTCCAGCCTTATAAGCCAGTGAAACTAGAAAGCACAAAGGAGGAAAAAAAAAAAAATAAGAGGAGAACAAGATGGCAGAGGAGCAGGTGGATGTGGAGTACATCTCTCTCCATGGATACATCAGGAATACACCTTCAGGCACAGAAGTACATGCAGGACACCAGCTGAGAGTGGACAGGAGTACCTGACCAGTGGAAAAGAATATACAAAACCATGCAAAACTCGAGGTTAAGCCCTGAGCCTTTGCAGTGGGAGCACTGACTCTAAGACCCTAGACTACCAGAGAACTAACCCTAGGGAGTATCAAATAGTGAGAATCCACACCGAGGAAACCACTTGAATACGAGACCCAGCATCACCCAACCACCAGTAGCACCCGGTGCAGGATGCCTCATCTAAACAACAAACAAAACCAAAATACAATCCCAGTCATCAGCAGACAGGATTACCATGTCACTCACCCTTGGCCATCAGAGGAAAAACAAACAAACAAACAAAAACTCAGCACAAATCTCACCATATACAAAACTTACACAAATCACTAGACCAACCTTCAGTTCAGTTCAGTTCAGTCGCTCAGTCGTGTCTGACTCTTTGCAACCCCATGAATTGCAGCACGCCAGGCCTCCCTGAAGAAAGAATTCAACCTTGAAGCTTGGGAAAAGGAAACCTCAAGCACAGTAAGTTTATATATATGTGTGTATATATATATACATATATATATATAGAGAGAAAAGGCAAAGAAATACTACACAAATGAAGGAACAAATTAGAAACCCAGAAGTCCAAATAAACGAAGAGGAAATAGGCAAACTACCTGAAAAAGAATTCAGAATAATGAGAGTAAAGATGATCAAAACCTTGAAAACAAAATGAGGAAAATGCAAAAATCAATTAACAAAGACCTAGAAGAATTAAAGAATAAACATATAGAGACAAACCACACAATTACTGAAGTTAAAAATATTCCAGAAGGAATCAATAGCAGAATATCTGAAGCAGAAGAATGAATCAGTGAGTTGGAAGATAAAATGGTAGAAATAACCTCTGAAGAGCAGAATAAAGTAAAAAGAATGAAAAGAACTGAGGATAGTCCCAGAGACCTCTGGGACAATATCAGACACACCAACATTTTAATTATAGGGGTCCCAGAAGAAGAAGAGAAAAAGAAAGGGTAGGAGAAAATCTTTAAAGAGATTATAGTTGAAAATTTCCCCAACGAGGAAAAGGAAATAGTCAGTCAAGTCCAAGAGGCACAAAGAGTCCCATACTGGATAAACCCAAGAAGCAAACCAAGACACATACTAATCAAACTAACAAAGACTAAACACAAAGAAAGAATATTAAAAGCAGCAAGGGAGAAGCAACAAGTAACATACAAGGGAAACCCCATAGGCTTAACAGCTGATCTTCAGCAAAAACTCTGCAGGTCAGAAGGAAATGGCAGGATATATTTAAAGTACTGAAAGGGAAAAATCTACAACCAAGATTATTATACCCAGCAAGGATCTCTTTCAAAATTGATGGAGAAATAAAAATATTTTCAGACAGGCAGAAGTTAAAAGAATTCAGTACTACCAAACCAGCTTTACAACAAATGTTAAAGGGATTTATATAGTTAAATACAAGAGAAGGAAAAATATCTGCAAAGTCAACCCCAAACAATTAAGAAAAAGGCAATAGGAACATATATATATCTATATCTATAATTACTTTAAATGTAAATGGTTTAAATGTTCCAACCAAAAGACACAGACTGGTTGAATGGAAACAAAAACAAGACTCATCTATATGCTGTCTACAAGAAACCTACTTCAGACCTCAAGACACATATAGACTGAAGGTGAGAGGATGGAAAAATATATTCAATGCAAATGGGAAGCAAAAGAAAGCTGGAGCAGCAACCCCATATCAGACAAAAAAGATCTTAAAGAAGATTACAAGAGATAAGGAAGGACACTACGTAATGATCAAAGGAACTATCCAAAAGGAAGACGTAACAATTGTAAATATCTGTCCCACTTCTGACACATCTTCATTTGGACTTCCCTGATGGCGGAGAAGATAAAGTGTCTGTCTATAGAGTGAGAGGCCTGGGTTCAATCCCTGGGTTGGGAAGATTCCCTGGAGAAGGAAATGGCAACACATTCCAGTACTCTTGCCTTGAAAATCCCGTGGACAGAGGAGCTTGATGGAGGCTACTGTCCATGGGGTCGCAAAGAGTTGGGCATGACTGAGTGACTTCATTTTCACTTTCTATGCACCCAACATAGAAGCACCTCAATACATACAACAGAGAATGTTCCATGTGCAATTATAAAGAGTACATATTCTACTTTGTTGCATGAAATGTTCTATAGATGTCTATGAAGTCTACTGGTTTGTAATATTGTTCAGGTCTTATTTTTACTTGTGATTATTCTTTCTGCTAAGTCGCTTGAGTCCTATCCAACTCTTTGCAAACTTGTGGACTTGTAGCCTCCTAGGCTTCCTCTGTCCATGGGATTCTCCAGGCAAAGATACTGGGGTGCATTGCCATTTCCTCCTCCAGGAGATCTTCCTCAACCCAGGGATCCAAAAGGCATCTCTTATGCCTCCTGCATTGGCAGGCAGGGTTTTTTTGTTTTTTTGTTTTTAACCACTAGCATCACCTGGAAATCTTCTTGACAGTGGTTCTTTCTCTACTGAAACTGGGATGTTGAAGTCTCAAATTATTCTTCTTAAACTTTCCATTTATCTTTTTAATTATATAAGTTTTTGCTTTATATGTTTTGGGGCTCTTTGTTAGTAACAATGTTTGTCTTGAAGTCTATTTTCTCTGATATTACTTTGTCTGGTATTCATATAGCTGCTCTCTATCTCTTTTGGTTACTTCTTATGTGATATGTTTTACCCATCTTTTTATTTTCAATCTGGTGTACATTTTTGAAATGGGATCTGTTTTGAAAATCCATTGTGTCAATCCCTGCCTTTCAACTGAAATGTTTAATCCGTTTCATTTAATGTAGTTACTGATGAGATAGGATTTATCTCTGCCATTTTGCTCTTTCTCTTCCATTTGTGTTACATCTTTTTGTTTTTGTTTCTCCTTACTACTTTTATTTTGTTGTTGTTGTTGCTGTTAAGTAAATAGTTTCAAATATACAGCTTTAATTCCCTTGTAGTTTCCTACATTAGACTTTTTGAGTCATTTTCTTAGTGGTTGACCTGGGTAATACAATTAAAATTACAAGTTGTAACAACCTAGTTTGGATTAATACCAACTGACTTCAGTAGTATACGAAAGCTTTGCATCATTCCCTCCCCATTCCTTTGTCATCTATTTGCCATAAAAATTGCATCTTTATAGATTATATGCCTATGAATATAGATTTATGATTATTTTATGCAATTATGTTTTAAACTTAGGGGATAAAAGTTATACACAAACCCCACATTTACACTCTTTTTCAATTTTCTATGTAGCTAGCTACTTCTTCTCTAGTGCTCTTTATTTCTTTATATCAGTTTAAAGTACTGTATTGTTTCCTTTCATTTCAGCCTAAAGAACTCTTTTAACATTTATTACAGGTAAGGTCTACTAGTGACAAATTAGCTGCTATTTCTTAATCTGGGAATGTCTTAATTTCTCCTTCATTGTTGAGGGGTAATTTTGATAGATATAGAATTATTGGTTGACAGACTTTTCCTTTCAGCCCCTTGAATGCCTTCTGAATTCCAGGTTTATGTTGAGAAACCTCAGTTAATCTTATCGAGCATCTCTTTTATGTGAGGAGTCACTTCTCCCTTGCTACTTACAAGACCTTCTCTTTTTCTTTGTCCTTCAACAACTGGATTTTGATATGTATATGTGTTGATCTGTTTGTGTTTATACTCATTGTTACAAAGCTGGGGAGGGTAGAATGGGAGAGGGCAAGTTAAAAACACCACATAATTTACTGCATTTGATTAGATCTAGCCATTTATTTTGAACAAATTCTTCTGGAGAGCTTCAAGCTTTCAGCTAACTTTCAGAGTTCTCCAAAAACTGATTTTAACAATTTTCTCATTTATTTCTCAATTTTCTCATTTTTCATTAGTGCTTTCGTTAACTGAATAGGCTAATTTTTAGTCTCATCTTAACAAAGAAATTACAGTAAATTCAGTTTTTAATCTCCTTTTGTTTTGAACAGAAAAAGCTTTTCAGCAATCTGTAAAAGTTTTGACATGGTCCATCTCAGACATGTTAAGCTAGTCTTAATATGTTTGAACAAAAAGAGAAAAATTATCAGACTTATACTGCTGCTAAGTCACTTCAGTTGTGTCCAACTCTGTGCAACCCCATAGACGGCAGCCTAACGGGCTCCGCCGTCCCAGGGATTCTCCAGGCAAGAACACTAGAGTGGGTTGCCATTTCCTTCTCTAATATCAGACCTATGAAAAAGCCCAAAAGAGAGAAATATATCTCTGTAGTTAGAGAAAATTAGCTGCAAGGAAAGAGAGAACATACATTAATTGAAAGAAAATTTTTTTAAAGTATAATGAAAAAAAGGGCAAAGTGTTCCAAAAAAGGACAGATAATAAATGGCATCAGGATACTGCTGAGAGGCATAATTAGAGTTCATAAATGTCCAAGGGTACATTGTTACATTAGACAATTTACCTGTTCAACTTTCTCTAGACTTGCATGCATTATTTTCATTTATATCTTTTTTTTAATCTTAAAGACAGCCTAACTTTAAAATATGTACGTCAAAATAGAACATACACCTATAGATGACAACTAGAATAATCATGGTACACATCTGTTCTTTGTGAAGATATTCAATAAATAGAATTATTATCATAGCTCTTTTGTTTTTGTTTTTAATTTTTAAAAAAATTTTACTTTACAATACTGTATTGGTTTTGCCATAGATTGACATGAATCTGCCACGGGTGTACATGAGTTCCCAATCCTGAAGCCCCCTCCCATCTCTCTCCCCATATCATCTCTCTGGGTCATCCCAGTGCACCAGCCCCAAGCTGCATTTATCTGTTAAGTGAATTTGTACAATAACTAAATCCAGGAGGATTGAAAATGGAATAGACACTGTTTATGTTCAGATATCTTCCCTTGGTTAAACATTACAAATGCAGGTACGTAAGAGCACAGACTTTAGGATGATATAAATCTAATTTCAATTCCTGCCCAATCTATTTAATAGTCCTTTGACTTTAAACAAGTTACTATTTAGAAATATCATTTTCTCCCTATGAAAAATGTAGAGCTTATGAGAAATAAATAATGTATGTAAAGCTCTTAGCTCAGCTCCTAGGTTATAATGAGTGCTAAATAAATAGCTATGATTAGTGCATTGCCTATATTAAATATCTTATGCCTATAAAAATGACTTCTCCTATCTCAGCAATTTTCATAATAACATAATTTTAAATAAGGTCTAGTCCACATGTGAATGTAAACTACATACAACTTGATCAATAGTTAATGTGTACAACACAATTTGTAAGAAAGTATGGCTCTATCACACCTACTCCCCTGTGTTATTCGGAAAAATAATCCAGAGCTGTTTAAAGTGAGAGGATGAATAATTATGTTCATTATCTCACTGTTTCATTTCTCTTATTTAATTTCTTCATAAGTCTGAATTGTTTTTAATGCAGCATAATTTTTTCCCTTCTTTTTATACCATGCTTGTTTTTTGTTTGTAATTAGAGCAAGAATACTACTGTAGAAAAGTCTTACGGTAATTCAACTTGACTTCTGCACCATTTGTCTCTCAAAATCAAATGCATAACTTATATCTGCAGAATTTCTATTGCTATAGCTATTTTTCTTAATTTCTATTTCACAGATCCACAAAATACTATATTATCTTCTATAATAGCAAACATAATAATCATCACTACTATTCATTGAAAATTCTCTATGGACTAACAGTCTCAAAAATCATAATGCCAGTGTCTACTGTTTATTGAGAAAAGATATACGTATATCTCAATCTTTATAACAAACATATTAAGGAATTCTTATTCTTATTTTATATATGAGAATATAAATATACTCTGGTTCAATTCATCCTCATCACAGTTCAGGAAAAGGTATCATCACACAATTTACAATCAACCTCATCAGTCAAGAGTGAAGTAATGTTCAGATACTTTGGTTTCCTTATAATTAATGATGAAAAAAGGTAGGAATAACTTATTAGCATAGCCGTCTTATTTGCTTCCACATAAATAAACAGGCCATCTCTCTTCAAGTTCACATTTTTTGAGTGGATCTGATATAAAGCATGCTTTTGGCAGTCATCAAATTACTCAGGTTAGTGCAAAAGCCCTTTAACAGTGTGGAAGGGATTTTCTGTGTTATACTTTCTGTCCCCAAATAATTCTGAATTCTGTATACTCTGCCCATAAAGAACTAGAAAAATATAGTAAAATAAAGCAAAGTGGCAAGCTGTAACTTATAGAAAATTTATAGTGACAATCTGATTTAAAATTTAGATAATTGTGTTTATAATAAGATAAGGCAGAAGCTGTTTAAGATATTTATATGAATCTAATTTTCTAAATTATTTAACCTAGAATTAGAGGCTATGTTTTTAACAAGGTCAGTAATATTTGATATTATACTCTTCAGTTCAGTCACTCAGTTATGCCCGATTCTTTGTGATCCCATTTCCTTCTCTAGGGGATCTTTCCCACTCAGAACTGGAAGCCCTCTCTTCTGTGTTCCAGGAAGATTCTTTACTGACTGAGTTACGAGGGAAACCCATGAATATCTGATTGTCCCTAAAAAATTTGTTTCAAAGATTATACTATGGTGCTTCTTTAAAGCAAAAATTATTGTGGAAACCAATGATTCTCTGTTGCAAGCCTAGCAAGTCAGTTTAGGAAGTAGGAATAACTAAGCCCCTTTAGACTATCAGAGATTTTACAAAGCTTGGAAAGATTGAAGGTTTATTGATGTGTCAAGAAAAGCAATCACTCAAGCATTGAATAGACATCTGTCAAAAGCTTCCAAATGGCATTTTAAGAGAAGTTAATTTCTGGCATTGAAAAAAAGAGGATGGGGGTTTACTAAAGAGAAAATGCACATAAAATTCTAGAATTCTTTGATATACTGTAAGACGATAATTCTTCAAGCTGCAAATAATTTCAAGATATTGAACATGTAATATCAAAGTAGAAATCACTTGATGTGCACACTTTTGATGGTGATTCAGAAGAGCATTTAGACTAGATAAGGAAGACATTTAAACTTTTGATATGAAAGTTTAAGATGGTCTGTAGTTACATGGAAACACATGCTCTGTTGCAGTTGTCATTTTTAATGATTTTTTGTTTAAGGTAACACTTTATTCTTCTCACTGAGCTTCCAGAAAATGGATGATGTGTCTTATAATTAATAGAGTCTATGAATTGAGAAAATATGGTCCTTATATTCACAAAGCAAAATCTCAGCTCAAATAATATTTTACTAGTAAGTGCTTTTACTAAAATGATTGATATCACATGTGCTACCTTGAAAAGGCAGACAATTTTCATATGACTTGTTATCTATTTATCTGTGTAGCAAAACAAGGCATGGGTAAACTTTTATTGAACTTCATCTTTATCTTATTATTACTAATTCAGTAACATTTTCTTTTTCTATTTCTTTAGATGCATCCTTCAAGTTATGAAGCCTATATTATTCTCTGTTACTGTATGTTTCTTATTGTAATAACTGGGCCACACTATAACCCTTTTAGAAGTTCTCAACCTCAGCACCAATAACATTCTGAGTCAGATAATTCTTTGTTGTAGGGGATTGTCCTGTGCATTATAAGGTATTTAACAGTGTGTCTGGCCTCTACCTGGGCTTTCCAGAAGGCTCAGTGTTAAAGAATCCACCTGCATTGCCGGAGCCATAGGAGACATGGATTCGATCCCTGGGTCATGAAGATCCCCTGGAGTAGGAAACGGCAACCCACTTCAGTATTCTTGCCAGGATAATCCCATGTACAGAGGACCTGATGGGTTACAGTTCATGGGATCTCAAAGAGTTGGACACTACTGAGCAAGAAGGCACACACGACTGGCCTCTACTCACTAGATATCAGCAGCAAATTCCCCGCCTCCCAGCTGTGACAATCCGAAGTATCTCCCCACATTGCAAAGTGTTCTCTTGGGAGCAAAATTGTTCTGACTGAGAGTCTCTGATCTACTGTAACGCATAAAGACTAGATAAAGTTCACCAGTGGAACTATGATTCAAAACCCGGATTTATCCATTACTTATAGTTTGTGTGATATTGGGCCTCATTTTTATGACCTCTGAAATATACATAATATATTTCTTATAGAATTATTAGAATTTGATGGAATNTTTAAATAGTTAAATTGAAAATTCAGACTCTTCTACAAAAGTTCAATTTAATCCAACATTCTTCAGCTATTTTTCCTTCCATTTCACTAACTGGAGAAGAGTTTTTGAAAAGAGCTCACAAAAATGTTTTCAAATAATCCCTACATTTGGTGATTTAACACAGTGAAGCTTCAAACATCAGTAGGATGATGAGTTTGCTTTCAATCAGAAGCAAAGAAGATGATATTTTGAAAGATTATTTTAAATTAAAGATTTCTAATTCCATATTTATAGTTTGCCTTTACATCATGTAATCATGTAATTTATGAATTAGTTCTATGGAAAAAACCTATTAATATAAAATACAATTTATGTAGCTGTAATATGAAGTATAGATACACACATACATATAATAAGCTCATAGAACTTAATGTATGAATTTAAATAAAAGTTTATCTGTAAATCTCACAGTTCCTTTGAATCTGTCCTATCAGAGAGATTTTTTTTCCCTTTCCTGGGTTAAAAAGGTCATTCCCATAATATTCAGCTCAATATCAGCTGAATAACAGAGTCCTATACTACTACTTAACTCACTAACATGACCTCACTTCAGTAATAAAAGTGACCAGCCTCATGTCATAAAGAAAACTTTGAACTTGCTTTAAAGCTAAAACTTCTTCCTCATCTAAAAGAGGCTTCTGCTAATGGAAACAGGAGAAAGAATACAAGGTACTTCTTTCACTTTTTTCCTTAGTTTAAGTTTCAATCATTCCTCTTTTGTCAGGGACACTTCAGTTTCTAACTTGTCTCGAGATAAAGCAACAGGACATTAAAAAGCAAGAATGAAAGTTTATTACTGTACTTACAGTGTTTGTAAGATGACAATGTTTTCTTTGTCTGGTAGCAGTTCTAAGCTGATAGATTTCATAGAAGACTTTTTCCCCTCTCACTTATTTTTTATTTTATTTAAAATAGCAAATGAATGAAATTGTATATATTATTTAATAGACAGTGCAAGCATAAGTCCTTGCTATATCATTAGTATTTTTGTCTGTCTCTTAATTTTTGTACAAACACATTCATCTTTTACTCACTTCGAAGTATTTGAAATTCATAAAACCATCCCAAAGTAAAAGAAATGCAAGAAGGCAAAGTGGTTGACTGAGAAGGCTTTACAAATAGCTGAGGAAAGAAAAGAAGCAAAAAGCAAAGGGAAAGAGAAAGATATCCCCAATTGAATGCACAGTTCCAGAGAATAACAAGGGGTGATAACAAGTCCATCTTAAATGAGCAATGCAAAGTTGTAGAGGAAAACAATAGAATGGGAAAGACTAGAGATCTCTTCAAGAAACTTGGAGATATCAAGAGACCATTTCATGCAAGGATGGGCACGATAAAGGACAGAAATGGTGGCAAGAATACACAGAAGAAGTATCCAAAAAATTCTTAATAACCTAATCATGATGGTGTTCTCACTCACCAAGAGCCAGACATCCTAGAGTGTGAAGTCAAGTGAGACTTAGGAAGCATTACTGCGAATAAAGGTAGTGGAGGAGACGGAATTCCAGCAGACCTATTTCAAATCAACAACCTCAGATATAAAGATATCACTCTAATGGCAGAAAGTGAAGAGGAACTAAAGAGCCTCTTAATGAGGGTGAAAGAGGAAAGTGAAAAAACTGGCTTAAAACTCAACATTCAAAAAATGAAGATCATGACATTGAGTCCCATCACTCATGGCAAACAGATGGGGGAAAAGTGGAAGCAGTGACAGATTTTATTTTCTTGGGCTCCAAAATCACTGCAGATGGTGTTTGAAGCCATGAAATTAGAAGACACTTGCTCCTTGGAAGGGAAGCTATGACCAACCTAGACAGCAAATGAAAAAGCAGAGACATCACTTTGTTGACAAAGATTTGTCTAATCAAAGCTATGGTTTTTCCTGTAGTCACCTATGCATGTGAGAGTCAGACCATAAGGAAGGCTGAGCACTGAAGAATTGATACTTTTGAATTGCAGTTCTGGAGAAAACTCTTGACAGTCCCTCAGATTGCAAAGATAGCAAACCAGTCAATCCTAAAGGAAATCAACCCTGAATGTTCATTGGAAAGACNTTGACTCTTTGCAGACCCCATGGAATGCAGCATCCCAGGCTTCCCCATCCTTCATTATCTCCTGGAGTTTGCTCAAACTCAAGTCCATTGAGTTGGTGATGGCATCCAAACATTAGCTGATGTTAAAACAAATTCAAAGGAGAATTTGAATATATATTTTATAGAAATGCTAAAATTAATTTGCAGTTATACAAATTGTTAATACTTAAATAGCAATAAGTAGTAATACTTGAAATCATCTTTTCTTTAAGGCAAAAATCAATTGTATCTCTATATACCAGACAAAACTCATTTGAATTATTATGGAAAAGATGATTTGAATGACTATCAATTTTCTTCACCTTGACTTATACCCCTATACAATTGTAAAACAATTTAGCCAAAGGAAATATTATAAAGGAAATACACTTGTCAATCCCTAAAGGGTTTGCTAGCAGATGCCTAAAACTCAGTAACCTTCTTGTCCATTTCTAAATCTCTGACTTTTTTTCCTGACATGAAAGAGAACTCTCAGTTTTAAATTCTTAAGCATTGAGGAAGCCAGTGAAAAATAACCTGAAAACAGGGAATAATCCAAGAAAAAAAATAATATATGTGTCAAGAAGGTGATTCTTCCAGTTTCAGGGCTCGATTGCTGCAGGAAAGCAGAAAAGCTCCAAGATGATGGCCAAGCATCAGTCACAGCAGGAAACCAACCATTAAGAGCAATGTGAATAAAGAATAAGTGCAGTTATATGTTATGTATATATCGGGTCTCTGGAGAAAATTATTCCTATATTTTAACAAATCTGCTGATGTATTTAGAAAAGCAAACAACAACAACAACAACAACAAAAACAGTATATACCTAGAAAACTAAACAAATGAAAAACTGCAATTATTTATGCCAGGGAAAAACACTATTTTATATGAAGATAAAAATATTTGCAATACAACGTTGGATTGATAATAAGACAGGTAACTATACTGGGCTATTGGATATTGGGGCTATTGGTTGCTGAGATGTGCTGAAATAAAAGAGCTAAAACCATTGTATGGTAGAAAGCTAACAAATGATGTCAAAATTTGATAGATTAGGAAAAAAACCTTAGAACATTACTTTTTAAAAATATACTATTTTTAAATGTAAATAATGAAACACTTGAAAATTTGTCTTGGGGGAGAGGATCTAGGTTGAGTGAGAATTGAAGAGCATGCTCTTTGTTTTCGTGAAAAGTCTTTCAGTTTTATTTGATGTCTCAACTATGTGTATTTATAATAACAAAAATGTAAAATGATTTAAAATAAAGTGAACAAAGATGTAATTGCACAGTGTGTGTGTGTGTGTGTGTGTGTAGTAAAACCAGGATTAATACATGTAGGTGAAGTTAGGAAATTATTTTTAGTTGAGATTAAGATTTGATTTGGTATCTTTTGAGATTCAACATTTTCTTGATGGAAAAGAGAAGTTTTTCAGTATAGAAAATATTATGTGAGCTGGCCTCTACCATTCAAATAAGTTTATTGAGTTATGGATATAGCTGAGTTGTGAATATAATTCTCTATTTAATTACCTCTGACATTTCCAGACTACTTACATAAAACGTATATCTATATATAATGAAATACATTAAAATTACATAAATTTAATTCCTTGTATCCTTGCTTCAGGTGTGTTACATAGATTTGTCAGTGTCTGCTTTTCTGATGTTCTAACTTGTTCAGGAGAGAACAAAGAGAGAATGAATTACATGTGCATTGACATGAAGAACTTCCACATTCTTGTACAGAAAGCAAATCTTTAATATATGCAAGCATATATTTTCTTATAAGCAGATGTTGACATTACCAAATAACAAGTAATTGAGCGCAGATGGTGTGCTTGGCATACTAAAAATGCTTAAAGGAGAGCACTTAGCAGAAAGCACAGATTTTCTTTTCAGTTGAGATTCTTTCGGCTTTAAATATTCCAGATTTCTTTCTCAGTTAATGCCTTTTTTGCAAAGGAAGTGTTCTGAACCAGTTTGAAAATAGTAATATGCTGAATATTAATGATAGATATAAAAGTGTTTTTTTATTCCAAATTAACCTCATGAGAATGATGGTACATAGTTTACAGGTAAATGGTAATTAACATCAATATTATGTATAAATTACATTTATATCTTTTATTTCCAATTTTTATTATAGTGATATGACTATTACATTCATTTGTATTAGTCATTGAATAAATTAAGTTAAAACATGCTGTGATAATAGCNATGATGGTACATAGTTTACAGGTAAATGGTAATTAACATCAATATTATGTATAAATTACATTTATATCTTTTATTTCCAATTTTTATTATAGTGATATGACTATTACATTCATTTGTATTAGTCATTGAATAAATTAAGTTAAAACATGCTGTGATAATAGCTTAGTGCTTTTGATAATTGCAGTGAATTAAACCTGCAGCAGAATAAAATAATTTCTACTTTCTCCTATTAATGGTTCCAGTTGAAATGTGTGCAACTACTTAACCAAAATACTAATGATGATAATTGAAGGAGGAAATGGGAAAAACAAAAACAAAAAACCTCTTAATTCTAACTAAGAGATAGATAATGGTTTCAAATTAGCATTGTGTGTAGCAAAAAAATGCTAATTTTCATTTTAAAATATAATACCAAGACAGCCACACCATGTTCACAGCACTGACTTTTAAAGATATTAAAAGATGTATTTGAAGTTGATTTATCCTTATAAAAGAGGAGAGAGGGCAGACTCGATCACAAATTTCTGGCTGGTGTCCACAAATTTTTATGTTCAACTGAGAAAGAACTTGCATCATGTTATGCCCCAAAGCCATTTGTTCCCTTACAAAGGTTTTACCATTGACTTCAAAGTAGGAGCCACAGGAGGGCATATTAACATTGAAATGGATGAAAAACAGATTCAAGTGTTTGAATGAGCATAGCAAATTGGAAGGCATCTAGTAGAAATAATCAGCAAATCAGTTACTCTGACAGACCATTTGAATCTCTATTAAAGTCAAATGAAAAAGATGAACATACTTTTTGCTTTGAATGTGGAAAATCTGACAGTCGAAATGCATATTCACAAGACAGGGGGAAAGGAAACATTTAACTCCTTAGATGCAATGAGCTGTGACAAAGAAGCACGCAGGATACTTTTTCACAACTCACACTAAATCTCAAGATACACAGGGATTTGGGTGACTTAACAGTTCTTAGTCATTCTCACAGAGAATTTTTAAAAAAATAAAGATTCTAGAGGAGTTAGATAATTCTGATATTCTCCTGAGTACGGGAAAAGATTGAAGGCAAAGGAGAAGGGGGCAGCAGTGGATGAGATGGTTGGATAGCATTACCAACTCAATGGACGTGAATTTGAGCAAACTCTGGGAGAGAGTGAGGACAGGGAAGCCTGGCATGCTGCAGTCCATGGGGTTGCAAAGAGTCAGACCTGACTGCACAGCAACAAGAATAACTATGTGTTAGGAACTGGTCTGGGTGCTGGGGATTCCCCAGCGACCAAATGGGAAAAGATATCTACTTGGGAAGTTTTATCGAAAGTACTGACTTCTGGATCCTGCAAAAATCAATTAACTCAGACTACCTGGGGTGACCAGCCTGAAGATTGGTACTTTGTAAAGGCTCCGCATTTAAGCTACCAATGCCACCATGGTTGAGAACCACTGTTAGGAATTGGAGCCATAGTGCTCTGTCTTCTATCCTTCTTAAATAGTTCTTCTGTTTCCATGACTGTAAGGAAGAAGACAGTAACTGTTCACAATGGATTTTAGTATACACTTTAATGATAGCTGTTTTGCATTTGGTACCATATCAGTTGACTGAACTTTAAGCTCACCTGAAACTCCGCTGGGTAAAATCCTTCACTTATTCTTGGTGCGTTCAGCTGAAGATTCCTCTGTTCAGTTTTAAGAATTTATCCAATCTCATTAATTATCTTTTTGGAGTTTTTCAAAATTGTTGTTCTGGCCTCAAATTTGCTGAATAAAACTTTTCCTTTGATTATTCTGCAGCAACTAGTTCACTAGCATAACGTATTCAATAAATATGTGATGAGTCAAGTTAATCCTTTACCCCAGAGTGAAAAGAAAATTTTGAAATGTATAGAAAGAATTTTAATCACAGCTCCCCAAAATAAATCTTCCATGATATCTATCCTCTTGACTCTTAAAAGATTCATATGAGGCAAATCTTCTCCAAAAAATATCTTATGTGCTTGTTGTTCAGTCATCAAGTCATGTCCAGTTCTTTGTGACCCCGTGGACTGAGGCATGGCAGGCTTTCCTGTCCTTCACTATCTTTCAGAGTTTGATCGAATTCATTTCTATTGAGTCGGTGATGCTATCAAATCATATCATGCTCTTTTGCCCTTTCTCCTCCTGCTTTCAATCTTTCCCAACATCAGGTCTTTTCCAATGAGCCATCACTTCTTATCAGGTGGCCAAAGTATGGGAGCTTCAGGTGCAGCAACAATATTTCCAATGCATATTCAGGGTTGATTTCCTTTCAGATTGACTGATTTTATCTCCTTGCAGTCCAAGGGACTCGCAAGAGTCTTCTCCAGCCGTAGGTTCAATCCTTGGTCAGGAAGATCCCTTGGAGGAGGAATGAACCCACTCCAGTATTCTTGCTTGGGAAATCCCATGGAAGGAGGATCCTTGTGGGCTACACCCTTTGGGGTTATGAAAGAGGCAGACTGCGGGGGGCGCTCCGCAGAAAGAGAGAGGCAGTGGAACTTCCCTCAGCAAAGCCGAGGGGTCCCGAGGAGAGGTGAGTCTGCTGTCCGCCAACCCAGCCCCTCTGCGAGCGAGAGACAATCAGATGACAGGTGTTCTGTCTGAGCCGTTCCGCTTTATTGCTGCAANGGAGGATGAGATGGCTGGATGGCATCACCAACTCAATGAACATGAGTTTGAGTAAATTCCAGGAGTTTGTGATGAACAGGGAGGACTGGCATGCTGCGTTCATGGGTCTGCAAAGAGTTGGACACGACTGAGTGACTGAATTCAACTGACTGATCATTTTTGAACAGAGTCTGGGACTTAAGTTTTCTATTCCTGAATGTAGGAGAAATGATTCACAAATGTTCTGATGGACTGTTGGACCATCAAGCTTATCTTCCACAATTGCCAACAACCTAGCTATGAAAGTTTTGAATTTAGGATTGAAGAATTCCAATTAATGAGTGCACTCAGATAAGAGATAGTAAACTCAGTAAAAAGAAAAAAAAAAGAAGCTTAGGTAATAAAGACTAGCTATTAAAATCAGCTTCACTCGTGGCTCAGAAGGTAAAGAATCTGCCTGCAATTTGGAAGATCCGAGTTCAGTTCCTGGGTCAAGAAGTCTATCCCCCGGAGAAGGGAATGGCAACCCACTCCAATATTCTTGTCTGGAGAATTCCATGGACAGAGGACCTTGACAGGTTATAGTTTATGAGGTCCCAAAGAGTCTGACACGACTGAGCAGTTAACACACATTAAAACAGCGAAACTAAAGTTCACACGCTAGAATTAGTTAATAAGAAATTCTAGTGCAAATGCAGAGTAAGAACAGCAGGAATATCTATAAAATCACTGCTTATTCTTGGTATTTTGGTTTTTGTCTAGATTGGGGATTTTTAAAGCAGAGATGAATTAAAAGCCATTACAGCGGAAGTCAATGGAAGTGGGGAATGAGGTTCCCTAAAATAAGCTTCCCTAAAAACAAGAGAGCAGGCCATGCAGGCTGACCAGGAGATCAGGAGTAGGGTCTCAGTCACAGCTCCTTTCTGGGGCTCCAATCTAATTAGTTACCCTTCGTTCATGGAGTAGGATTGAAAGCAAAGAGTGCAACTCCTGGGAAGTCCCTCCACATGGAAACAGGAGAATTGAGGATAAAGCGAGCTCTTCTAACAAAGCACTGAAGGTTTGTAATTCCTTCTTTCAGAAGTTGTTGCTGAAGATAATGAGAAAGTGCTCTCATTTCTCCGGATCCCTTCTTTTAAAGGCCTCTCTTCTCTCTCCCTCTCTCTCTGCTCCCCTTCCCCTCCACTCTCCAGTCCCCTTCCTCTCCCCTTTTCCTCCCCTTTCTCTTCCCTCTCTTCCCCTCTCCTTCTTTCCCATCACTCCCTCCCTGCTTTCTCTCCTCTCTGTCTCTCCTCTCTCCTCTATCTGTTATACAACAAATATGCCTCCCTGTTTTGGCTCCATTTCAGAGTATGGTGCTTTGCTGTCTTCCACACTAAGACTAAGAACAGACCAAGGCACTTAAGATTTTGATGAGTAAGAGGTTGCATCTTGCTGCCCTGCCTTAATAATTCACTAGAGCAGCAATCCCCAACCTTTTCAGCACCAGGGACTGGTTTCAGGATGGTTCAGGCAGTAATTCAAGCCAGCGAAGATGGGACAGCAGATGAAAAGTCCTTTGCTCGCCACTCACCTCCTGCTGAGGGAACAAAGGTTCCTAACATATTGCACTAGAATATGCCAAATAAATGGTTATTATTAGCAATAGAACTGCTCATCAAATAGTTGTTTCATTCTGATAGTAGAAAAGAATTGTCCCCTTTTCTTCATTATTACTTTCTAAGCATAAAATCTGAAAAATATGATAACCTTCCTTCAGCCCAATAGAATGGGGAGTGGGGTGTAAGCAGATGACTGAGGGTCAGCCTCAGAGGGGAATTAGGCTGGAGTTTCCTATCCTTCCAGACTCCCAGGTATAGTTTTTTTATATCTACATCTGCCAAATCTCCTCTTACCAGAAAAAAAGGTTAAGTCCACTCTCTAGGGGCTTCCCTGGTAGCTCAGATGGTAAAGTGTCTGCCTGCAATGCAGAAGTCCTGTGTTCAATCCATAGGTCAGGAAGATCCCTTGGAGAAGGAAATGGCAACCCACTCCAGTACTCTTGCCTGGAAAATTCCATGGATGGAGGAGCTTGGTAGGCTATAATCCATGGGGTTGCAAAGAGTTGGACACAACTGAGTAACTTCACTTTCTTTCTTTCTTTCCACTCCCTATCCTGTAGTTGTGAATTTTCGTTCTGAGTTTTGGATTGAGAACCCATATAGCCTTTTCTAGCTGACACAGATCTCATCCTACTTAGAGCTTTGGGTGGGTCCATTTCACTATGTTGGAAGTACTTATCCTATCTTTTTCTGTTTGTTCCTTTAGCAGCCTTCTCAGCAGCTCTGTTCACTTTAAATAGTATCAGGAAAATTAAAGAGAATATCTTTTCAATATGAAAAAACATCATAGAGAAATTTTAAAAATGTTATTGGGTTTAAACTCAGTGTTCTATGCTGATTATTTTTTAGTTTTTATATGTAGTATTTTATCCAGAAGTCTAATAAAGTATCTAGGCTGTTAATATAATAATGCAAGAGATTATATCATTAGCCTGAGACATTTTCTTCTGCTGCATGCTTCTACAATTAGTCCTTTATCAGCTTCATCATTTATGAGTAGTTTTTTCACAGTCTTTTAAAATTTTCCTTTAGAATGTTGGTTTCCTTCTTTGTAAGCTTCTTTTTATTTTTAATAATGTAATTTGCTTGCTGTGTTTTGGAATGACTTCATACCAACTGAAAGTATCTTATTAGGCAAGAATAATAAAAGCACATTTTATTGTAAGTTATTGAAAAGGTTCATAGGCAAATGGAAATGATGATCAAACACAGTGAAAATAAAATAAACAGCTATTAAAGGATATAGACTTAAATGAACCAAAAGAAAAATACGTAAAAATTAGATAATCTGGTCTTATTCCACATACATATGTTAATATTAAATGATGCTCCTTTATTTTTCACCAAGCTCAGTGTTTTGCAATGATTGCCTCTATTGTTTTGATATTGTGTTAATGCTTGTAGCATTTAGGATTGTGTTTGTTTATGTATCAGATCTATCCACAGTGGCTAAAACAAATAGGAGTTACTTTTTTCAACTAACAAGAGTCAGAAAATATGCAGTTGAGGTCAGTGCAACTGCTTAAGGAAATTATCAAGGACTGAAACTCATACTGGCTTCCTGATATACCATCCTTAGCATATAATTTTGTTCACGGCTCCACTTCCAGGGAATGTGATATAATTTTAGGCAGAAAAGAAGAACAAAAGGCAGGGCAACTCAATATATCTTTCCAAGGGACCTCTACTTATAACCTTGGCTAGAAAACAACAACCCCCCTTGCAACTATTTTTATCTGTGCATTTTAGCCAAATAAAAGCTGGGCTCTCTTAGTTCTTCCTCAAAAAATAAGACAAATCTCAAATAAACAACCTACCTTACCACTTAAAAGAGTTAGAAAAAGAAGGACAAGCAAAACCTAAAATGAGTAGAAGGAAGGAAATAATAAAGATCACAGAGGAAAAAAAAAAAAAAAAGAAAAGGAAAAGTCAGTAAAACCAAGAACCGGTTCTTTGAAAAGATAAACAAGATTGACAAACCTCTGGCCAGGTTCACAAAGCAGTAAAGAGAGAGAACACAAACAAAATAAGAAATGAAAAACATAACAACTGATACTGCAGGGGAAAAAAAAATACTGTGAACAATTATATGCCAATAAATTTGACAAGCTAGAAGAAATGGACAAGTTCTAGAAACATACAACCCACCAAAACTCAATCAAAAATAAACAGATAATTTGAACAGACTGATCATGACAACTGAAATAGAATCTGTAATTTTAAATCTCTCTACAAACAAATGTCCAGGGCCAGGTGGCTTCACAGGTGAATTCCCCCAAGCATACAAAAACTTGTACCAATCCTTCTCAAACTCTTCCAAAAAATTGAAGAGGAGGGAGCTCTTCTTAGGACATTCAATGAAGCCACCATCACCCTAATAACCAAAACCAAAGATACCACCGAAAAAGAAAATTACAGGTTAAAGTAGGACTCTCTTCTCATGGTAAGAAAATAATATATTTTCCTTTGTATTGGTTTTTGACAGAAATAGTTTATAACACTATAATGATTGCAGAAGTTTTCAAAATTAGAATGCTTAAGATTCATCTACAAAGTTTATCAGAGATGGATTTCGAGTCCTCAAAAGTAGAAACTCATTTACCAAGGGAGATTAATCTCAGTTAATTCTAATACACATTGCTCACAGACCATTCTTTGAGAAATAGTAGTAACTTCTAACAAAGTTCATTGAAGATCATCTCCATTATGGTTAGTGGAGTTCAAAAATAATTGGTATTCTAATTTATTTGGACTTTATACATCATCTTCTTATAATTGTATTTTGTATTTCCTTCAAATATCAATATTTCCATCTTTTCCTTTCTTTATTTTATATTTGAGACTGGACAATCTTACTGAAAACTCTGCCATTTCTAATTATAATAATGTTTCAGTTCAGTTCAATTCAGTTCATTTCAGTCCCTCAGTCATGTCCGACTCTTTGCAACCTCATGAATCGCAGTATGCCAGGCCTCCCTCTCCATCACTAACTCCCGGAGTTCACTCAGATTCACATCCATCGAGTCAGTGATGCCATCCAGCCATCTCATCCTCTGTCGTCCCTTCTCCTCCTGCCACCAATCCCTCCCAGCATCAGAGTCTTTTCCAGTGAGTCAACTCTTCGCATGAGGTGGCCAAAGTACTGGAGTTTCAGCTTCAGCATCATTCCTTCCAAAGAAATCCCAGGGTTGATCTCCTTCAGAATGGACTGGTTGGATCTCCTTGCAGTCCAAGGGACTCTCAAGAGTCTTCTCCAACACCGGTTCCAAAGCATCAACTCTTCGGTGCTCAGCCTTCTTCATGGTCCAACTCTCATATCCATACAAGACTACTGGAAAAACCATAGCTTTAAGTGAACTTAATAATTATTTTTCTGTCTTCATTGATTCTTAAAATATAACCAGTCTGGAAGCTGTTATATGACTTGGGGAATAAACTGTAGATCCATTACATAAGGTAAATTTTCAGACATATTTAAATATGGCAACATAATGAGAATGTTTCAAATTTGAGAGCATGCAAGCTTCAAGTCCTCAAAACAGCTGGTGAAATAAGACTCCTTTTCTGACTCCTCTCTTGATTTTGGTACTGATTTTAGCAAATATTTTTTCTGGCCTTCCATTGACTATAATGTAGTCTACCTTAAAGGAAGCAAAAAGGCTTAGTAGTTGTAAATTACTAAGCTGTTCCACCCTCCTTGCTCATATTTAGTAATAAGCTGGATCAGGTCTGTGCCTGTTAATTAGAGCCAAGTGTCAACATCTATTCCCAAATCCATTTTCCATGATGTCAGGTTTGTTGTTTGAAATTGGCCTTTGTGGGTATATTTTACACTACAGAAATCAGCAAATGCTACAAATTAGGTTTTGTTTTGCTTTGTTTTTACTAGAACATTACTTATATTGCTTTTAAATTTACTCAACTTTCCTCAGCTTCAACTCCTTAGAAATTTGAGTCTTCTTTTACATATCTAAGAAGTAGATCTGAAGGGAAAAAGAAAAGAAAAATGAAGAAAGGAAACTAGGCGAAAGGAAGGAAGGATGGCAGAAAAAGACAGAGAAAGACTTGGTGAAATCAACCAAAATTTTGGCCTGCCTTGTTCTCAGTTTCATTAAAAATTAAAAAAAAAAAAATTGGAGTCAGATGATCTGAAATAGAATCCTTCTTCATAAAATAAAATAAAAAACTTTTCCCTCCCAATATCTTAACTAGTTTCCACTAAAAAAAACTCTTGGTTATGTTAAAATTGTTATACTTATCCACCTCCAAGTGAAGAATCTAGGAATTTTTGAGGGACGAGATAGGAAGAAAGGTGTGGAATAGGTATAGAACAGTGAATCATAGAAATGATTTACTGTGCTCTGTAGGCTACAAATCATGAGTTGCTGAGGTCATCACAGTGGAAAACACTGATTTGCATATAAGAAACTTGAAAGTCAGAATTGAGTCAACCCTCAAAGAACACTACAGAATGATTCCCTATAAAATTCTACAAAGACAAGCTGCATTGTTAGGCAGCCTCCATACAACCTGGTTTTGCAAGATGCCCTTGACTGATACACAGTCAGCTATCCTTAAATCAACACAGTATATTAATAATAAAGAAATCATTTTATAATTGCTTTTGTTGGTGGGGGAGTAGTTCTACAAAATTGTCAAGGCAAATTACATACTTTAAAATGGCATAAACTACTGAACTACTCCTCCAAAAACAGCAGTCTCATATAGGTCATTGATAAATGATGTACAATACATACAATCTGGTTAAAAGTTTGTATTTTCAAGTCAATCTAAATAAAACTGGCACACCATGTAGTAGACTTGTTAAAGACCTCAACTAAGGATATGAAGTTTCGTAAGAAGAGATATGCCAAAGAGACATTGTAAAGAATGAAGTCATTATTCCTTCCAAAATAATCCAACATTATCAATCATTAAAGGTTATTCTCCTTAGCATGCCCAAATGGATTAACTGCAATGTTAGTTTAAAATAATAGACTGAAATAAATATTTTATGAACAGACAAGGCAGTCATAAGAATCTATAACTGTGTATACATACCTATTAAATGATATTATTTTGATTCTAATTTTTGTTTAAATCTGTCTGTGTCCGGTTTCATTCACTTTCATCTATACATACTGTGAAAGACATTTTTCTTCTTGGTATTGATATTTTAATATTATCAAATGTTCTTCTAAAGAATTATATATTAAATTATTGAATAAAAAGTAATTAATCCACCAAATCGCAGTGTGTATTAAACATTCACTTGGCAGAAACCTAACTCAAAGTAGAGAAATTTTAAGAATAGGCCAGTCTTGCAATAACTAAAAAGGATAGGTGTTGAGGTGACAGAAGCTCAGAGTGGACCCAGGATTCATATACTGTCCTTAGAACTCTTCCTATCTGCTCACCCTGCTTCTCTGAGTTTTTGCCCATACTCTTTGTTAATGCAATCAGGTTTCCTCCATGTGGTGGGGAAAATAGGCAAGGCCAGGGTTTAAATATACTTCCTGCACTGTGACTCCAGAAGTAAGAAAGTAACTTTTAATCCTCCTAACAAAGAAAGAATGTCCCACTTTAGTCTAAAGTATATGCTTCTTTTTGAAACCAGTCACTGTGGACAGGACAATGAGTCAGTCAGAAGGCCTAGATGAGAACCTAAACCATATATTCTCTTCTAAATCTGGGAGTAGTTGAGGTAATTTATTTCCTATGTATAAATTTATTTCATATTTGCATATACACATATATAATTTATTATATATAATATATATGTTTTATAAATAATTTATTTTTAGCTTCCCCAAAAAAGTAAGCAGAATTTTTTAAATTTTCTTCCACTCCACACAGGAATAGCTTATGAACATACATAACAGGAATAGCTTATGAACATACATAACAATATTCAGCTTACAATTCTTTTCTTCAGAGACATCATCATGATTGCTTCATATAGTTTGAGTAAGTTTTTGGCATTTGTTGGGCTTCCTTCTGGCTCAGCTGGTAAAGAATCCGTCTGCAATGTGGGAGACCTGAGTTCGATCCTTGGGTTGGGAAGATCCCCTGGAGAAGAAAAGGCTACTCACTCCAGTATTCTGGCCTGGAGAATTCCAGGAACTTTATAGTCCATGGGATCATGAAGAGTAGGACACAACTCAGTGACTTTCACTTACGTGGCATTTGTTGCTGAGAAATGAAATTTACAGGGTGCAGTGGACTTGGTTTTCTACATTTAGTTCAATTCATTACACTTGTAATTATTCTAAATGAGAAAACTGAGATTTAGAGATTTTTTTCAAACAGTCAAGGTGAATAAGGATTCTATTTCAGAATTTCAGACCTCAATTCATGTTTCTCTTCTTTTGTTTTGTTTTTCAATTGTGAATGAAATTGCAAACAAAGTAGGTCCAGATATTGATGCATTTTATCATCTTATTTATTTATTTAAATTTCTGTACTATCATTAGCCTGTCTTTTGAAGCCAACTATATCCCAAAGCCAGTAAAATTCCAAATGTGGCTTTCATTTCAATGGTCACTTATAAATTACTTTTTGGTGAATGAGAAACAATGATTCCATTTACAATATAAGACTTCCAAGTTCTTGATGAAATACTGTTAAGTGAGCATATTTCTTAATTTTCTGTTCATTTTGTGGAAGAAAATTTGAGCACCATTAGCCTAAGGCTTTATTCAAAAATACTTGACATGAGAATGTTCACAAGCACTGTCATGAAAAAGGCAAGAAAACTGTAACTGAGTTTTATTTAGCAAGTTCATTGTACACAATTGAGCTAATTTTGGAAATAGTTGGTTTCAAACTCAGTTCTAGAAAGACAGAGAAATTGTTTTGCAGATTGGTAATTTATTTGTTGGTCCATTCGAATTTCTCAAGAAGCATGAGGAGAAGGAGTTAGCGACTAAAGTCATGTGTCAGAAGGGTGGGAAGAAACAGCTGTGTGAGACACAGACCTGCCTTGATGGAAATTGTCAGTCTTTCAACCCTCTTACAATTCTATTCTAGTTTATGGAGTGTAGACTCATCTCCCTTCATTTATGTTTAGCTAACATTGTATATCTGGACTGCTATTAACATAACTCTATTAATGTACCTCAAGATTTATTTATAAGAAGATCCAGCTTTTTAAATTCCTTTTTAAAATGAGTTTCTTGGGGTCTTCCTGTCAGTCTAGTGGTTAAAACTCCCTTGCCAGTGTAGGGAACTAATCATGGACTAGGTAACTAAGATCCTACATGCCCTGTGGTACAGGATAAATAAATAAGTTATTTGTAGTTAACCTAATCAAAACCCAAATTTAACTAAATCAAAACAATTATTTAAAACCCTCTTTCACTCATTGTCACTCAATGTTATAAAAAATATTCCCTAGATAGCTTTGATCTGCATTCCAATATCAGCTATAATTGGACAATAAGAAACAGCTTCATGCATTGGAGAAGGAAATGGCAACCCACTCCAGTGTTCTTGCCTGAAGAATCCCAGGGATGGGGGAGCCTGATGGGCTGCTGTCTATGGGGTCACACAGAGTTGGAAACGACTGAAGCGATTTAGCAGCAGCAGCAGCAACAGTAGCAGGACTTGCATAATACATGAATATAACATTATACATAATTTAACACAGTAGTTAAAAGGGTGAATTAGTATACCTTAATTTGCACTCATCTCACATGCTAGTAAAGTAATGCTCAAAAGTCTCCAAGCCAGGCTTCAGCAATACGTGAACCATGAACTCCCTGATGTTCAAGTTGGTTTTAGAAAAGGCAGAGGAACCAGAGATCAAATTGCCAACATCCGCTGGATCATGGAAAAAGCAAGAGAGTTCCAGAAAAACATCTATTTCTGCTTTATTGACTATGCCAAAGCCGTTGGCTGTGTGGATCACAATCAACTGTGGAAAATTCTGAAAGAGATGGGAATCCCAGACCATCTTACCTGCCTCTTGAGAAATCTGTATGCAGGTCAGGAAGCAACAGTTAGAACTGGACATGGAACAACAGACTGCTTCCAAATAGAAAAGGAGTACGTCAAGGCTGTATATTGTCACCTGCTTATTTAACCTATATGCAGAGTAAATCGTGAGAAACACTGGACTGGAAGAAACACAAGCTGGAATCAAGATTGCTGGGAGAAATATCAATAACCTCAGATATGCAGATGACACCACCCTCATGGCAGAAAGTGAAGAGGAGCTAAAAAGCCTCTTGATGAAAGNTATATATATATATATATATATATATAAAATGCCATAATATATATCTCCTATCTTTGAACAGATGCCCAGTACATAGTGGGAATTCTTTTTCTTAATTGGGAGAGGTTTACATAATACTCTCCCTGTCCTGTGTCTCTCAACAACGTTTAATGAGAAAAAACAAGTCTTGTTTTAAAAACTCTGCATAAACTCCTTTCACCTTCTTGTTCTTGTAGAAACACTCACTATACAGGTTTGAGAAAGGTCTTCAAGGAAATACACTAGAATACTGTGGAAATGAGTGACAGAGACTCTGGGATCTCAGTCTAATCAATCAGCACACATGCACATGATCACTGGGGAAACCGTTTAATCAGACAGCCAAGCATCCCCTTGATAGGCTGCTGGCATCATCTCTGGCCAATGCTGTTTCTTTCTCCCATCTGACCGGCCTCTGAGGACAGAGCTGCTTCCTCCTGACATGTGCGGGCTCTGTCCCCCTCTTCCCGGCTCCTGGGAGGCCAAGTGATGGCTACCCAAGGGCTGGCCTGCTGGCTCCGGGCCCCGGGTCTGATGAATCACCAGGTCTCATGCAAGGGAGCCGCCACCGTGCGGAGACGTGCCTGCAGTGCCCCCGTCTATGAGCTCGAAGGGAAAAGAAGCTGAAATGCGAATAGGAAAATTTAAGTCACCTTTCAGTCCTGTGCCCCTGGAAACAAACTTTTCGCTCAGAACCTGGCCTCAGGGCTTCTGAGTCTTTTGGTTTGTGTGAGGCGTCTGGAGGGAAGCCCTGAGGGAAACGTGGTGTCCTGGGTGAGAAAGGTGGTTAGCCTGAACCCCAAACACCTCCCGCCGCCGTCCGCTCCTGAGCAGACCAGCGCTCGCCCTTACAAGCCAGACATCAGAACGCCTCTACCCAGTGAGGTTGGGACACTTACGCAGGGGTAGCGGCATCCTATTTTTAAAAGAAAAGATGGGGGATTCCTAGGCCTTGAGGGTTTGGCAAACAAATTTAGCAAAATATTTTTGATTTGGAAATGTAGAGGACAGCCTGTCCCCAGAACATTTGTCTTTTATTTCTGTTAACATAAAATGAGTTTAAAAACAACTGCTTTTAATGCATCGAAGCTCTATTCGTTCAAAAGGGACGTCAGCAAGACAAATATTAGGAAAGTAAAAGCAGGTTTATCACTAGCTGGAATTAATACAGTTGTCTATAAAAGAAAGCAAGAGAACCCACAAAAATAATTAGAAGTAATGAGTGTATGTTGTTGGCAGCTAGCTATAAAATTAATACAGAGAGATCAGTTGCTTTCCTAAAAATCAAAACCGGCCTCAAATTAAATTTGAGATTAGTCACTTACTAGCTAAGTGAATATGTTCAACCTTTCTGTGTCTTTTTATTTATCTCTAAAATGCAACCAGTAATAGTTCCTGTTTCAAGTAATTATTTTAAGAATAAGTGAATAGTATCTGTAAAACATTCAGCATCAAGCCTCCTACAGACTTGACTAATAAATATAACCTGTTAGTTTTAATAGGTTAAAAACATGAAATTAAAGTGATTTCATCCAAAATTGCCATTAAAATGTCAAAAAGTTCTTAGAACAATTTCAGGGAAAAAAAGGTAGGACTGATAAGAAAACTACTAGACTTTGCCATGGGATATCAGATGGACTTTGACTAATAAATATGCTACCTTTATAAATTAGGAGGCTTAATATTATAGTGATATCAGCTTAGATACGATCCATTGATTGACTAGGGTTTCCTGTGTGTCTGCTTCTCTATAATTCTTAGTGTGTGTCTGTATCTCAACTACATTTATATCAACTCAGTGAAGAAAGAATTATATTGCTTAGTTTATAAAAGATTTTGCATCTTAAAGAAGGAAAAAGCACAAGTCTGTACAGCTGATAATTGGAGGAATATGAAATTGAATAAAAGTGTACAATTTATTTCTAATTTGAAAAATTAACAGGGCCTTGTGAAAGTGTTAGTCACTCAATTGTTTCTGACTCTTTACAACCCAACAGACTGTAGCCCACCAGGCACCTCTATCCATGGGATTCTCCAGGCAAGAATACTGGAATGGCGTTTCAATCCTTTCTCCAGGGGATCTTCATGATCCAGGGATCGAACCCGGGTCTCCCACACTGCAGGCAGATTCTTAACCACTGAGCCACCAGGGAAGTCCCAATAGAACTTTGAAACTGCCTAGATGGTTCAAAGTTGACCTGGAAAAGATAAATCCATGAGAACAGTCAAGGGTACTTTTCAAGCAAAGAACAGCATATGTACAATCGTCTCTCCAGGTATTAAAATATAAATCATAAAAGGTAGATTAATGGTACGGAGTACCTTCAAGAAATAGGATCAAGAATAAATGATGATCGTCTTAGCTTGTTGCTTTTAAACCAAAATCTGAGATGCGTGTCTTGATCCAGATAGCTTGTTGCCTCTGGAATGGTCCTGCGGTGGGGCAGACCACTGGGAAGGCTGAAAGCAGGGCAGGGGTGAGCCGACCGAGAGATGCTCTGTCCAGGCAACGCCACAGGTCGGAGCCTGGGACGCAGTCCCACTGGGGACGCTCCAAGGAGCCACGGAGAATACAGCATCTTCATGGAGGCACAGAAGAGCTGTATGTTCATACAGTCTCCCGTCCCAGGCACTGGTCAGGGATTACCCGCGGTCAAGGGTACTGTTCACTTGGCGGCCCGGGTGTGTGCTGTGTTGCGGTGGATGAGTGGTTTCCCTAAGCATTCTATGCAGCTGAGGAAGTCCCGGGGCTGAAAGGGAGGGGGTTGTTTCCAGAGGAAGCGTGCTACAGTATGATCCTCGTCTGCTGGTGGCTGCAGCAGTGAGCAGAGTATAAAATGGGCTGAAAGATGTGCCGATGCAAGAGAGGCATTAGATACAGTGAAGTGGTTTGTAGGAAAAGTGGCACTCCAAAAGCACCAAGGAAAGAGTGTTTTATTTGGTTATAGTGTTAGGACAACTGCTTAAAAGAGGAATAAACCTGAAGTTTCCTAAGGTGAAGTTCCAGGTATAATAAGGTAAATGGTAGGAAATAAAACTACTAAAGGATTAGAAGAAAACGCAGGTGAGCCGTTTTTCTTTGTTAGTTTTAGTTTCTGTTTTCTAACCATCTTAGGGATGGAACCATAATATTTAAGGCTGAAAACCAGGGATGAAATTGTTACAGCTAATTTTTTATAGTTGTTTTTTAAAGTTAAGCCAAAATAGGTTTCGCTCTTCAAAAGTTGGCTTTTTTTCCCCCCTCCAACTAAACAGTTTTATTAAATTAAATAAACGTATCTGAATTTTGACTTTTTAGTTGCCAAGTACTCAAACCCACTCTCTGTACCAACATACTGCATGTAACATTCTGTGTTCAGCCCTTAGTCACTGAAAAACATTTGATCAAAGAGAGTATCTAAACTATCCTTTAATATATAGCTTAGATCTAGATACATTTTTTTNTGATGCTGAAGCTGAAACTCCAGTACTTTGGCCACCTCATGCGAAGAGTTGACTCACTGGAAAAGACTCTGATGCTGGGAGGATTGGTGGCAGGAGGAGAAGGGGACGACAGGATGAGATGGCTGGATGGCATCACGGACTCAGACATGAGTCTGAGTGAACTCTGAGAGATGGTGATGAACAGGGAGGCCTGGCGTGCTGCAGTTCATGGGGTCACAAAGAGTCGAACATGACTGAGTGACTGAACTGAACTGAATGTAAGCTAACATTTGAAATCTGTGTTGTTTGAATGTATTACTTGGAAAATAACATCAAAAATTTTGTTCACTGGAAACCATATAATAGGGGTCATGAAAATGTATGAGAACTAAATAACATTCATTATGGAAATACATTTTCTAATAACGTATCAGTGTAGCCTCTTCCATTGTATTAATATAATATGCTCACCTGATTTACAGGGCACCTTCTTATATAAAAGTTATCAGGTCAAACGTACTTAATAATTTAATTTATCAGCCTAATTTGAAATAACTGATTGCTTTATTGAGCAGTATAATTAAAATATGTCCATTCTGTTTTGCATTTATTAACATGGTGACAAAACATTTAAAGGTTCCCAGAGTCATCACCACAAAACGACATGGAAGGAAGAGCAAACAAGCCAAGAGGTACCTGTTTATGCACAGTGTGTTCACTGGACCCTTGTGTCTTTGGATCAGACTGGTTTTGAAAACAGAATGTTTGTTTGTCAAAATAATAAATGCAGTCACCACAACAGAGAATCTCTCTGTTTTGACAATAATAAAAAATAAAATATATCAGTTGCGTAACTTCTTCCACAACATTGCTGTAATCTGGGAAGCACAAATGTTACACCTTGTCAATATTTCATTGTCAATATGGAGACCAGTCCTGGGTGTTCATTGGAAGGACTGATGCTGAAGCTGAAACTCCAGTACTTTGGCCACCTCATGCGAAGAGTTGACTCATTGGAAAAGACTCTGATGCTAGGAGGGATTGGGGGCAAGAGGAGAAGGGGAGGACAGAGGATAAGATGGCCCGATGGCATCACTAATAAGATGGCCCGATGGCACCAATGCACATGAGTTTGGGTGAACTCCAGGAGTTGGTGATAGACAAGGAGGCCTGGCTTCTGGGATTCATGGGGTCTCAAAGAGTCAGACATGACTGAGCGACTGAACTGAACTGACTGACTCAACTGAACTGACTGACTGATACATTTTAAACAAATGTTGATATAATACATATTGTCTTTGTACCTATAAGGCATAGGAAGCCATTTCCATAAATCCAATAATTAATGTTACTCAAGTACAACTTCCTAGCATTTGGTTAAATTGAAAATATATAGCAAAATTAACTGAGGCTTGGACCAAATAGTCAATTTCTTATGAGTAAATTTAAATGTAACTTCTCTCTTGACTAAGATCTTCCCAGGAATAAATGCAGCAGATGAGTGACATTAACTGCCTCACACCAAAATAAAGTTTAAAATGTATCAAAGCTGCTGTACACCGTGGCCCGAAGCCTTCTCCCTCCTGCAGAAATCTAGTGACATTAGAGAATCTCGCGTGATGTATGGCAGAAACCAATACAATGTTGTAAAGCAATTATCCTCCAATTAAAAATAAATAAATTAAAAAAAAAAAAGGATTCTTGTCTGCATGAGAGGTTAGAAACACAGAGATTCTAGAGATCCTACTTGGTTCAGACTTTAAATCTCCCACTCATTGCCTTTGGGACTTTGGACAAACTGTTTAAATTATCTCCTTTAGTGTGCTTTTCAAATAAGAGAAATAAGAAATAAAAACCTATCTCACAGCATTGCTGTGATAGTTACATTGTTGGGTAAATGCAAAGGACTTTAAAACAGTGCCTGTTTCATAGTGTGACCTGTGTACATGTGAGTTCATATTACTGTTTAGTTCCATCCCTTTTCTAGATGTCCACAGTGTTTTTCTGTGAGGGAAATGACTTTAAATAAATATTAAGGCATAACTCTGAGCAGAGACATGGGGTCTTCCCAGTTGGCGCCAGTGGTAAAGAATCCGCTTGCCAATACAGGAGATGCAGGAGACCCAGGTTCAATTCCTGGAGAGGCAAGATCCCCTGGAGAAGGAAATGACAACCCGCTCTAGTATTCTTGCCTTGGAAATCCCATGGACAGAGGAGCCTGGTGGGCTACAGTCCATAATGTTACAAGAGTCAGACATGGTGAGCACAAGCACATACATAGAAACTGAGCAGAGACATAGAATTTGGGTGACTAACGACAAACTTGAGCATCCCAGGAAAGTAGACTCAATGATAATTTCCATCAAAATTCAACCTTTAGGATCATGCATGGAGACAAGAACGAAAGGTCAGATTTTTATATTTTTGCTCTTTTTCAGGTTATTCCTAGAGAGTAGACTACTACACAGGTTTCCCTGGTAGCTCAGCTGGTAAAGAATCAGCCTGCAATGCAGGAGACCCTGGTTTGACTCCTGGTTTGGGAAGATCCCCTGGAGAAGGAATAGGCTACCCACTCCGGTATTCTTGGGCTTCCCTGGTGGCTCAGATGACAAAGAATCCCTCTGCAATGCAGGAGATCTGGGTTTGATCCCTGGGTTGGGAAGATCCCCTGGAAGAAGGCATGGCAATCCTCCAGTATTCTTGCCTGGAGAATCTCCATGGATAAAGGAACTTGGCAAGCTACAGTCCATGGGGTCACAAAGAGTCAGACATGACTGAGTGATTAAGCACAGCACAGAGCAGTACAGGTCTGCTTTCAATGTATTAGTTCTAAATCTGTCTCCAAGAAAATACTCAGAAAATATGTGAATTTGAAAGTAATTCTAATTAGCATTTTACAGATAAAATAACTTAAAAATGATTACTTAATCTTAGTCACATAAGTAATTACAATAGTTAATCCATATTGGTAGCAACTAGTCAGGCTTCTAGTTAAACTCATAGATTAAATACTTCCATTTGGGATTTCACTATATCAATCAAACCAATCAAGGGTAAATTCAGTTTAAAAAATAAAATGGCTGAGCTTCAGTCAAATGAAAGATTTTAGCATTAGAACAGACCATGCTGTCCAGGTTGAAATAATAAGGCAAGACTTGTAATCCAGACACATAAGCAATTTTATTCTGAAGTTATCAAAACTGCATGTTTTCCTAAGTTTTGTTTGTGCTCTTCTGATGCTCTCTCTCCAGTGTTCATAAGTACCATTTTTTTCAATGTGAATGATACTACAGTGTTTCATCTTAGACTTTACCTTCTCTTGCTCCCACTTTGCAAAAAGCCCAATTATTATACTTCAAAATCCCTCTTTGTCTCCTCTCTATCTCCCATCCATCCATATCTCTAGTTCACTTCAAGATTTTACCAGTTTTGCCTAGATTGTCTCTTGATCTCCTTTCTCAATAATCTTCCCATTAAAATCTGAGTGTCAAAACCTTAGTATTATACATAAAGGCCCTACATAATGAAACCTAACCCCTTCCACCACCTCTTTACTCCTTAAGTGAAAATGTGAAAGTGAAATATATTCAGTCTGGACTCTTGGCGACCACACAGACCGTAGCCCGCCAGGCTCCTCTGTCCAAGGGCTTCTCCAGGCATGAATACTGGAGTGGGTTACCATTTCTTTGAGGGGATCTTCCTGACCCAGGGACCAAATCCCAGTCTGCCAGATTGCACGCAGATTCTTAACCGTCTGAGCCATCAGGGAAGCCCTTACTCCTTAAGATGAGTATCAAACGTTTCCTGCTCTAAATTTTCATGTTCTGGGTTGACCACTGGGTAAGTTATTGCTTTGCTATTATTGCTTCCTGCTCAGGCTTCTTTCCTTTTCCTTACCTCTCACAAACGTAAGAGGACGGATGGCCGCAGCTTGCTGGGCACAGTATCCGCACTCTACTGGCAGTGGTTACTGGTCTAGAACCGATTTATCCTGTCCAAACAGAGTCTGTTTCCAGTGTTTTTCTTATGGTACTAACAAGAAAACTCTATTGTTCTGTATACATGGAACAGGAAACATGGGATCTGGGTCGGCTCATGGCCATGTTCCCCATTACATGAAAAAGTCTGTTTGTGGGATAAGAAATGATGCTAAATGGAGGGGAAAGATGGATAGAAAAATAGTATTGCCAGAGGTGAATTCCTCGTATAAACCCTGAAGTTTCTAGAGATGCCAGGTTTGCAACAGAACTTCCTTTAACTGTGAGTCTTTTCTTTACAACATACTTCCTTTTTTGCATAAGCAAATTAACTAGGTTTCTGTCACTCACAACCACAGAGTCCTAACTATAAAAATACCCAATCCGAACCACATGATATCTGAGTACTCTCATTTTCTGTTGATTTATGTTTGTATATTTCATTCCCCAAATAAGACTGAAAATTTAAGGGATGAGACGAGAGGGTCATGCTTGGTATATGATTCTGCAAATATTAACACAATAAACAATACATAATCATTGAATAAATATGTTAGATTGTAAACTTAGCAAAGCTTCCAAAATAAAGCAAATTTAAACTCATGCACAATTATGGATTTTGAAATAATGAATTTTTATAAATCAGTTTTAAAATGTTTTCTCATAATAAAATTGTAAATTATATTTGACCACAGTACTCTTATTGCCCAATGTTACCATTTTGCAGATGAAAGATATAGGCCCCATACTGGTTAAACTTAACCAAAATCCAATCTCCTCAACCTTACACAGACATGAGGCAAAAAGAAAAAAAAAAAAGTTTTATAGCATTTGCTTGGAATATTCGAGCAAAAGTAATTCAGTGAGTTAAATTAGATAAAATTACTTAGTCATCTTTATTAGTGCCATTGCTTTGTTAATTTTATTTATTGTTTCTGCTTTTAACAACAAATTTGCAAGGAATTAAAGTTCTAGTCACTATAAAAAATAGGATGACCCAGAGAGATGATATGGGGAGAGAGGTGGGAGGGGGGTTCAGGATTGGGAACTGATGTACACCCATGGCAGATTCATGTCAATGTATGGCAAAACCAATACAGTATTGTAAAGTAAAATAAAAAATAAATAAAATAGATTTCTTTCCTTTTTGTGTACTTATGTTTATCCAACAGAGAGTAAATCAATAGTGAAAAAGAGAGTAAGTCTGTCAATATGACACTCCAGGATACATAATTGATTCTTAGCTTTTTGACATTTGCCCTAAGTATATATTGAGCATCATNATAGATTTCTTTCCTTTTTGTGTACTTATGTTTATCCAACAGAGAGTAAATCAATAGTGAAAAAGAGAGTAAGTCTGTCAATATGACACTCCAGGATACATAATTGATTCTTAGCTTTTTGACATTTGCCCTAAGTATATATTGAGCATCATTCATCAAGACCTTAAAACATTTTTTAGTTTATTATAAATAAAGAGTGAAAGTTGAGATGAAGCAATCTTACAACATTTTCTCGGAGACAGGCATCTCACAGATTACTTAGTGAGAAATGAAATATTTCAGAAATATTTGTAAATGTTTTAGTGTTAAAGCTATTAAAAATTTTACATCAAATAAAGAGCTTGTAAAATTTAAAAAGACAAAATTTTTTTTTCAGTAAAAATTATTATTTCCTTCAAGAAACCTAGTTTAAACTGTTTATGTGAAAAGTTCATCATTAATATTAGGGATTAATTTTCTGTTTAATTAAGCATCTGCAAAAGAAGAAAAAACAAAACTTCTTTTGTTTTGCTTTTATATGGCATCTAATTTTTTAGTAAAAGTCCTCTACACATCACAGTATACCCCAAACTTGCTCCCTTTTCAGCACTTTCATTTCTGTCGCACTTATTTAAGCCACTGTTTCCCACCTGAACTGTTTCGGTGGATTTTTACTGTCCTGTATACCCCATATATATAGAACAGCTTTCTGTTCTGTATACACTATCCATAGGGATCTTGTTAAAGCAAAGCTTTAATTTTGTGCCTCCCATGTCTTCCCAGTTTACCCAGAGAAGTGGTAACCTGTATGATTGACCTACCAGGCCTACACAATACAGCGGTTTCCTCTCCGATTTCCTCTTCACCATGCTTTTAACCATCCTCTCTTCTTTTCTGATCTGTAAAAACATTGTACATGCCCACAATTCAGGTTATGCACCTGTTCTTCCCTCTGAAGTGCTCTTCAACCTGTTATTTTATAATACATTTTGCTTATTTTCTTCCTTCGAGCATCTGCACAAACGTCACCTGTTCAGGGAGACATGGATTGACTATTGTACATAAAATTAGACATACTTTTATAATATGCATTTCTTTTTCATAGCAAGTTACACCAGCTAATATATTGAATATTTTTCTATCCCTATTAATATAATATAAGTTGAATGAGCACAGGGACATTGTTTTGCTCACTGACATATTCTCAGAAACAAGTGAGGGGTCAAAAATAAAGTGTGAAAGAATAGGTAAAAAAAAAATCAGTGAATCAGTGAATGAACAGAGTAATAGTATCTAAAATCTATATTGAGACATTTAAGAATGCTTTGTTTCTAACTATTGTCATTGCTTCTATAATTTTCATTTCAAAGCTTGCAATTTTTATTCCAAATAATTCAGACTGATTCTACAGTTGAAGTTAGATGTGTGACTTTAAGGTAACTAAGACATGTATTTCTTCCAAGTTAGTGCTTGAGGGCATAATCCTTCCTAATTTGAGCCTTCAGATGAGACCACCTTGATCACAATCTTGTGAGGGCTTTTGAAGAAGACCTAGCTCAGCTGTTTCTAGGCTGCCAACCTACAGAAACTGTGAAATCATAAATTTGTATTGTTTTTAGGCTGCTAAGCTTTGAGATAATTTGTTACGTACCAATAGATAAATGATCATATTAGATAATTGTATGTGAATTTCTTTGTGCATAGAACTTGAAATAATATAAAGGTTTCTGGTGTGTTCTCTAGACATTTTTTGCTCTTTTGGCAGTGCGGTAATTTATCATTAGCAAAGTATACCTTCTTCATCACTCAGGTCTTATCACTGAGATCTAAGAATAACCAAAACTTCTTGAACTTTTTCAATTTTTTTTAGTATAAAGGAGCTGTTAGAGATTTCCCCGGTGATCTAGTGGTTAAGACTCCATGCTTCCAAAGCAGGGAACACAGGTTTGATCCCTGATGGGGACTAAAGATCCCGCATGCCTCAGGGTATGGCAAAAAACAAACAAACAAGCTAAAAGAGATGTTAAAGAATTGATTTCATCATATATTATATGTAAAGAGTAAATGTGCTCTGATTTATTTATTGTGCTCAGTTTGTTTCTCACATTCCATTACGTTGTTTCTAAAGAAAGTTGCTTATCTTGTGGAACTTCCCATTCCATATCTCTCGTAGAGTCTTGACTATTTGCTTTTTGCTTTTGGCACATCTCTGAGATTTTTCTTTGCTTACATAATCTGTCACCTAATTTTATGACCAATTTTTTTCTTTGTGACTCACTACTATTTTTTTTATTTTACTGGACTTTTTTTCCTCACAGTGATATATTAACATTTCTTCTTTCACTTTATGTAATTAAGAACTTGTATTCAAACATGACAAACCAAAGCAAACAACAAATAAAACAAATAAGCAAAAATGCCACAAAGACCACAAAGGCTTTAGGGGTTACTATTATACTTCAACAAACCAGCTCAGTATATTTGTGTTACGACATAGCAGCAGATCATTTGTAAAAACAACAGCAGCTTTAAAAAAAATAGTTGAATGTAGCTAAAGTTAATAGAATTTAGAAGTCATAAAACCAGCATTATTAACCTAGAATTTCTGTCTCTAAACCTTCATGAAAGAAGTAGGTGGTCAATATCTTGATTAGCAAGAGTATCATGGGATCATATAAAATATGCTCAGTTTTCAAAAGGTGAGGATTGAAACCAGAGAGAATCTTATTATTTTAAGACAACTTCATTCTAGAAAGAAAGCAATTGCTGTGCCCTTTTCTCTTATTGGTGAGTTACTTTATATGTCTATATAATTAAACATTTACTGTAATTTGGCCTAAACCCTTCATCTCATTGTTGCTTAGTCATGTCTGACTCTTTGTGACCCTATGGATGGTAGCCCTCCAGATTCTTATGTCCATGGGGATTCTCCAAGCAAGAATAATGGAGTGGGTTGCCGTGCCTTCCTCCAAGGGATTGTCCCAGCTCAGGGGTCGAACTCAGGTCTCCCTCATTGCAGGTAGATTCTTTACCATCTGAACCACCTGTGAAGGCTATCATCTCATTAGATCCCTGCCCATCACTTGTAATATGTGTTTCTGTGTATAGCTGCAACCTGTAGCTTAATTATGTTCTAAATATAGTGCAAATCAAATTATTAATTATTTGTCCTTAGAAATCCTTTCCATCAGATACAAGGAAATAAGAAAAGGAAAACAACAGAATGACTTTTCAATCCTAAACAGCAAAAGTACTTTCTATTTTCATTTATTTTCTCACAGGAACTAGTCCTCAATTCAGTAGATACATTCTGTTGTAAATGATTAAACTCCTGATTGTAGGCATGCTCAAGTGTTAGCTTGAGCCAAATGAATGTGAAGATTTCTTAAGTGAAAAATAGTTTAATAACAGTAACTTTATATTCTTTTCCCTAGAAGGATACCTGGTGTTCAATTATTCTTTTAAGAAAGGTTTACCTATATTTGGATTATTCTTCACTTGAAAGGAGTTATTCTTTCCCACATTGTTTTTAAAATCCATTGAACACCTTTGCATGTGAGATTTTATCTTTCCCACACTCATTTATAATCATATTTTCCAGCATTTGTCTAGATGTGAGACACCACAGTATTACATATAATACCACTAGATTACCTCTCGACCCAGGTGTGGACCTGCACTGCTGCAGGCTTACATTTGTGTTTCAGTTGTCTGTAATTTTCTGAGAATGTGAAACAGCCTTTTAAAGTCCAAACTGAATTTCTTTTGTGATCAGTGGAGCATTTGGTCAAGGAGTTTTTTTTTTTTTTTTTTCGTAGATACAGTATATGCTCATGGTAAAAACCTTAGAATATATAATTGGACCACATGGAAAAAAAATTGAAACCAGTTTCTCTAGAGTGCAGTCCAACGNGAGGGATTGGGGGCAGGAGGAGAAGGGGAAGACCGAGGATGAGATGGCTGGATGGCATCACGGACTCGACGGATGTGAGTCTGAGTGAATTCCGGGAGATGGTGATGACAGGGAGGCCTGGAGGGCTGGGATTCATAGCGTTGCAAAGAGTTGGACACAACTGAGTGACTGAACTGAACTATCAAGACTTTCCTAAGGATAAAGAGTCCGGCTGCCAATGCAGGAGAACCTGTTTGATCTCTGGGTAGGGAAGATCCCTTGGAGAAGGATATGGCAGCCTATTAAGTATTCTTACTAGGGAAATCCCATTAATGGAGGAGCCTTGCAGGCCACAATCCATGGGGTCATAAAAAGTCAAACACAATTTAGTGACTAAATAACAACAACTTTCCAAGTCCTTCAAGGTCCAAAATAAGATCTTTGGCATCATGCACTTAGTTTCAAATCTGACTGTATTATCATGGGAAATATGCTTATCCTCTTTTAGTCTCAGGGTTTGTTTGTTTGTTTGTTAATCTGGATGGTTAAGATGATAATATCTATTGCAGGCTTGTGCAATTGAAATGAGATAATGTTTGCAAAGTCTCTAGTGAAATATTGACCTTCAAAAGTGTTAAGTTTCTTTCCTAACTGATTTTCCCTTCCCTACAGAGTTTCTTTAAAATTCTGCCATGCTACTTTTTAATTATAATCATCACTTCCTCTGTTTTCATGGCTGTCTGTCTGTCTTGCTTCGAGACTGCACCTGTTTTGAATCATACTTCTTTTGTCTTCACCATAGAACTAAGCATGTATTGCTTTCATTGTTAGGATCATCAAATATTAGTTGAATGGATTTTGCTAAATAAGTTATACATTCTTCCATTGAAGTATAATCTAAAAGCTTGAAAATATAAATTGTGAAGTATTTCATAGGCGCTCCTAATCTGTAGATTAAAAAAAAACCAAACCATCTAACTTCTGGTATTTAAAAAATGAACACAAAAGAGAAGAAGGAACGGAGGGCGGGAGGGAATAAGGGAGGAAGGAAGGTCAAGAAGAGCAATTAAAATGTGGTTTTTAACAAGTAAAATGGGTATACAGTTTAAGATAAGAAACTGATATGAGAGAACCAAAAGACAAGTTTTATTCTCTGCCTACCACCTTGGAGGATAATGCTTGGAGAAAAATACTTTGATGTGCTTTTGTTTTAGTATCTATAAAATGCAGTAAATTCACTTAACTCTCTTCCATGTGAATTATGATGGTAGGATGATATCATATATGGAAATCTTTTGAGATTTTTGGAAAGTTTCAATTACTGCTATTTATAAAGTGGGGTCATCATTGTGTATACTATAAATATTGTGTAGATGTAATTCTTCCAGATTTACAATATTAGTTTATTTTTTTAATTTCTTCTTGTTAGTGATGATTTCATGTTTACATAGCATTCATTTTACCTAATATGATCTACTTTCCTCCCCTCCCTCTCTTGCTGAATATGCTCCCTGAAACTGGGACCTACCTAAGTTCAGCTTCTTCAGTCATCCCTAAAGGTTGTGTACCTTAAGTTTTAGGCTAAAGCTCAAGATGTTTGTTATTATAATTAGAGTACAGTAAGCTCTCAATTATCTATGATAATGGGTTACTGGGAGAGCCTATATAAACAGATTGGTTTGGAGATTTTTCACCTTGAGTAAACTCTCCCAGGGTGTCCCCTGGGAGTGGCAAAAAGGGTAGGGTGAGAGGAAAAGGCAGGCTGACTCCCCACAATGACTGGAACTCCAGAGGGTGGCTTAACAGATAACTTCTGGAATGTTCCTGTGTCATTTATCCCTGCGGAATGAAAGGACTGACAAAACTGAAAGCCTTTAGTCAGAAACATTTGTTAAGTAAATGAGTGAGTGAGAGGATTTACTTGGTGTGGCTCCAGCAGAGAAAACTCTTCTTTTATTTCCATCACAAGTTTGGAGTAAATAAATGCACCCACGGAAGAAAGACTATGGCTGTCCAAACTCTTGTCTCAGAAAGGTAGACTTCAACAAGAGATACTCTGTCAGCCTTTCTGTAAAATATATTCACGGCAACAAAGCAACAAATAATAATGAAATATTTTAAAATCTGCTAGATATGAAATAGTACTTCTTTAAAGATTGTCTAATACTTATGACATTCAGAAACAATATTTTTTCTGCCCCTTTGGAAACTGTTGCTGATTTTCCTGTAGTTATTTTTATTCAGTCACAAAGTCATGTCCAACTCTTTGTGACCCAGTGGACTACAATAGCTTGCCAGGCTTCCCTGTCCTTCACAATCTCCTAGAGCTTGCTCAAACTCATGTCCATTGAGTTGATGATATCATCCAACCATCTCATCCTCTGTCACCCTCTTCTTCTCCTGCTTTTCAGTTTCCCAGTATCAGAGTCTTTTCTTGGAGAAGGCAATGGCACCCCACTCCAGTACTCTTACCTGGGAAATCCCATGGACAGAGGAGCCTTGTAGGCTACAGTCCATGGGGTCGCTAAAAATCACACACGACTGAGCAACTTCACTTTCACTTTTCACTTTCATGCATTGGAGAAGGAAATGGCAATCTACTCCAGTGTTCTTGCCTGGAGAATCCCAGGGAAGGGGGAGCCTGGTGGGCTTCTGTCTATGAGGTTGCGCATAGTTGGACATGACTGACTCGACTTAGCAGCAGCAGCAGCAGCAGCAGCAGGGTCTTTTCCAATGAGTCAGCTCTTCACATCAGGTAGGCAAAGTATTGGCGNAGGGGGAGCCTGGTGGGCTTCTGTCTATGAGGTTGCGCATAGTTGGACATGACTGACTCGACTTAGCAGCAGCAGCAGCAGCAGCAGCAGGGTCTTTTCCAATGAGTCAGCTCTTCACATCAGGTAGGCAAAGTATTGGCGCTTCAGCTTCAGTGCCAGTTCTTCGAATGAATATTCAAGGTTGATTTCCTTTAGCATCGATTGGTTTGATCTCCTTGCTTTCCAAGGGACTCTCAATAGTCCTGTAGTAGATACACTGAAAATGTTAACTGTTTATTGAGATAGGGAGAAGGTACACATCTTTGAATTGTAACCAGTTGTTTAAAATGACTAGTTCATTTGAATTCAACCAATATTCATGAAATACTTGGCAGGTCTAGCATTTTCTAGCAATTAAGAATGAAAAGGTAAACAAAATACTGCAGTTGTCCATTTGTTGCTTCTATGAGTATGTGATGTGAGTTACAGAGGGCTTTGATCCCAGACTCTAAAGCTTCCAGGGCTTCATGAGACTTCTCTATCAATACTGTTGTCTTTTTTTTTCCCTCAAAGAAGGAAAATATACTAAGATAAATATTCTTAGAATATTAGAATTGGGACAGTAAGTGGCAAGTTAATACAGAGACTGCAAATATTCTACTTTCCTAAAGGCAACATGAAGAAAGAGAAAAGAGTGAGGTCTGAATCTGTTATAATTCTGCCACAGGTGTCTGGAATTTTGTTCATATGAGAAACATGAAGTATAGGAACTCTCAAATTTGTCTCAGACCCTAAATGCAATAGTCGTGTCTGACTCTTTTCGACCCCATGAACTGTAGGCTACCAGGCTCCTCTGTCCATGGGATTTTCCAGGCAAGAGTACTCGAATGGGTTGCCATTTCCTTCCCCAGGGGATATTCTCAACCCAGGGATTGAACCCAGGTTTCCACATTGTAGGCAGACATTTCACCATCTGAGCCACCAGGGAAGTTGAAAATGAAAATTAAAGTGAAGTCGCTCAGTTGTGTCTGACTCTTTGAGACCCCGTGGACTATAGCCTGCCAGGCTCCTCTGTCCATGGGATTCTCCAGGCAAGAATACTGGAGTGGGGTGCCATTTCCTTCTCCAGGGGATCTTCCAGACTCAGGGATCGAACCCAGGGCTCCCGCATTGCAGGCAGATGCTTTAACCTCTGAGCCACCAAGGAAGACCCTAACTGCAATAAGAACACAATAAATATGGGATTTTTGAGAACTATGTGGATGACCAAAATAATGGATTATTTAATGTGAGGATTTGATATAGTGAAGAGTCTAAGGAGTTACAGAGGTTTCCAACTGGATAACCTATGTCTGGGTAAATGTTTTAGAGAGATTAGTTAACTATTAACTCCTTCCTGAAATGAGAAGGAAGCAGCAGCCAGGGTGATTCATATACTTAACAATTGAGCACTGATTGCCTAAGAAAACTATAATCAATCTTTTTTCTTTTCCTTTCCCTGACTTGCATGTTCTTGCTCTACCCATCTAGAAAAATTCCCCTGGCACATGCATTAAAAATTCATAACTCACTTAGCATAGAGTAAGCATACACTCTTCAAGCTTCATTTAATTTGTATCTACAAGGAATGATGAATGCTAAGCAAGGGCTGTAATTATAATTTTAAGATAGTGGAGTAAAACAGAAAGAAATGACCACCATGATCCCAGTTAATGATGGTATTAAGTACAATAAGGTGGATACGGAGACTTACAGAGCCAGTTTCAGCTGAACTTCCATGGTGACTGAGGCCCATACACAGTGCTTGTAAAAGTCTGTTTGGGATGACACATCACTGCATCAAGGCTTTAAAGTATTCAACTCACATCACATCCTTCAATTCCATTATATAAAAAAAAAGGTGCTTACTTATTTATGTGTGTATATATGAAAAGACAAGATTTCAGTTCAAAATAAATATATATTTTATCTTTTTATAGCATTTTGGGATTCTTCATCTTTAATCATTATTGATACTTTGGTTATATTGTAATAGCCACGTAATTTTTTCCTGTAGTATTTTTATTACTTGAATCTCAAAAATAACTTATACGATTTGCTAAAGTAATCTTTACTTTTTGTTAATGTGACATGGAGATAGAGATCGGAGTTGGTCTCTTTCCAGCTGTTTCTAGCTGTTTCATAACTATCATCTATTTCCTCATGTGCTGAAGTCACATACTGCCTCCTTCCTAGCTCAATTAAACTGAAGTAACATTAGAGAAAGATGGTCAGTAGCCTTTGTTTCTTTGGAAATTGGGGTTTTGATTATGTCTTTCGTGATGTTATCTGTTATGAAATAATAAGGTAAGGCAAAATGTACTATACATAGAATAGTGTGTATTTGTTCAGTAATGTTTTTTGAGGAATGAAAGAAACACTACATGTTATAACATTTTTGGCCAACCATTGTATCACCAACGTTTCTGTTATAACAAAAGAGCAGGTCAGTCTTCCTCTTAAGAACTCCTATTTTGTTCTAAATCACAAAGTATTGACAATTATGACTACTTCATATGTGCCTATGGAGAAGGCAATGGCAACCTACTCCAGTACTCTTGCCTGGAAAATCTCATGGCAGGAGGAGCCTGATAGGCTGCAGCCCATGGGGTCGCTAAGAGTCAGACACGACTGAACAACTTCACTTTGACTTTTCACTTTCATGCAGGTGGAGAAGGAAATGGCAACCCACTCCAGTGTTCTTGCCTGGAGAATCCCAGGGACGGGGGAGCCTGGTGGGCTGCCGTCTATGGGGTCGCACAGCGTTGAACACGCACGACTGAAGCGACTTAGCAGCAGCNTTTCATGCAGGTGGAGAAGGAAATGGCAACCCACTCCAGTGTTCTTGCCTGGAGAATCCCAGGGACGGGGGAGCCTGGTGGGCTGCCGTCTATGGGGTCGCACAGCGTTGAACACGCACGACTGAAGCGACTTAGCAGCAGCAGCGTATGTACATAAAATCCTGGTTTCATAACAAATATTTATGAACTTGATCTCATTATCTTGAGAAACAGAGAATGTAAACACTCTGTAATAGCTTGATTCCTTAACATAATTGAATATTATTGGAAATTAATTTTTCCTAACAGTCAGATGTTTTTGAAAAATTGTCATTTGGTGTCTGAGAGATATTCTGCACCACACATAATTCATTCACACCAACATTTCTTAACTTTGAAAATTTTGTGGTCTATTTTGAGATTCTAGGCAACTTTTGCTGCCTTTAATTTTATGAATACACAATCCCTTCATAACTGTCTCAATGACCAAGTATAATGAAACTTTATCTTATTAATTTCATTAAAATTTTGGTTGTTGCTTCAAATTAATTATAAATGTAGTCATTCTCCAAGAAAGGATTATATATTACTAATAAAACTTGTATTTGTATTTCAATTTATAGCTCTATTTCCATTTTTTTTTTTGGTACAAAATTTTAATTTTCATGCTGGATTGTAGTCAAGTATGTTAAATGAAATTTTACAGTGTAGTACAAACTGTGTAAATAAATAGCTGAAATGACAAATGGGATGAATAGATGGACACTTTGTAAATAATCACCCAAAACTGACAGCAAAAACTGTAACATAACCTACTCTCCAACCCGATGGGCATTTAAATTTTTTTGACATAAATGAAATGATACATGATTATTTCATTATCTTTAACATATTAAAAAATAATAAGATGGAGAACATATTGTTGTAGTAATACTTGCTGCAATTAAAAAAGGCCTACAGGTGCCACGCTCGGTATTTTTCATGCTACATCATTTATCCTTAAAGCATTACAAAAATTCAGATATTGTTATCTCAGTTTTTTAGTTGAAAAAATTCAAGCACAAAAGGCTTGAGCAATTTGATGAAAATCATGTAGGAAAGCAGCCTGAAATCCAAATTGAACAGAATTGACCTGGCTTCTTGAGTGAAAACTCAGGTATTTTATGATGGAAGAAATCATATTTAATTTGAGCTAATAAAACACAACAGGTTGGATAGTTTATAATTCACAATGTGCAAGTCTACTTACTCGCCTCTTTGAGGAAAAGAGTATGAGACACATAAAAAAATACCTGCAGTACTTATATGTCAACAGTAGCCCCCACAATAGTTTAATTTCTTCTATCATTTTCACTTCATATTACATGCTGTTTGAAAGTGATACAATAAGGGCTCTGTCCTTGGGCACCTGCCATCTCTGGAGCTGCCTTTTAACAAATTTAGTGTCTGTTTTCAGACTGCCTTTGACTTCAGACCCAAGAACTGTTTAGATCTTTCCTAAGCCAATGATCTCTCTTAGTCAATTTGAGAATACTTGCTCCTCACATCCTTTGTTTTAGCATAGTAAAGCCTTTAGTTACTCACCAGCCCTGCTAGAATTAATAAACCACAATTGAATGTTGTTGCTTTAGAAACATTAGGGTAGCTGTTTAATAGCACAAAAATTGGGGCTACGATTTAGACCTCCTTTAGTCCAATTCTCCAGGGTGAAGTTTAGGAATTTTCAACAAGCATTCTTTGTGAGTCTGTTGTGGAAATAGGTTTGGGGAATTACTTCAGAAAGCTTCACAGTTCAGAATGCCTAAAAAGTTAACCCTCCAATCCAGGGCATATTCCTCCCTACTCTGACATACTTTTGAGTTATAAATCCCAGTTAGCATTACCATGCTTCATCCCAGGGAAACTGCTGTTCCTCTCAGGATTGACATTTGTCATGATATAATCTTTTGGAAGATGACCTCAGGAGTGGGTAGTGTGAGTAGATGTTGAAAAGGGGGTAGTTAGCTTTCCTGTCCATCTTTGGGCTCTTTCTCCTTAAGGTAATTTAGCTTTTTGTCAATACTTGAAAAATCAGAAAAAATATTGGCAAGAAAATCAGAAAAATTATTGGCAATCACTCTGTCAAACACTTGCACTTGCTAGAGGATTGATTCATGAAACTCACATATGCAAAAGGTAATGCTAAGAAGCATTTCAAAGTCTTAGTTTCAGTTCTGAAATGGTATAAAACTCTCTCCTTTCTCTTGTGTGAGGTATGACAAATGCTACTTAGAATGAAAAATAAACGTTAAAAATAGGACTCAGAAGGGAAAAACGTTACCTTGAATGTGCCTCTGTATAAGTGCCAGTGTATTTGTACTGAGTGATAGACATTATGATATAATCTTTCCAAGATACTTAAATTATAATAAGAAAATTATTGGATAGAAATTTCACATTTTGCATTACTTACAAAATAATAGTTAACATTTATAGAACAGCTTTTATGGTCTAAGAACTGTGCTAGAACTCTTAGTTACATATCTGATTTTACTAAAAAATTTTTGGTAAATACTAGGTGTTAATATCTGTTAGATTCTGGAGCAATATAAATATAAATAATACAGGCTATTTTTCTGTCCAACTCTATATCCAGCATAGTTTTTCTGTTCTGGAAACATAAATGATGTTCTTTTTCCCTGGCCACGTATTGTTTAATTAACATAACCATGACTCCTTTGTCAACCAAGGGCCATGCTAACAGCTCTACAACCCTGTTCTAACTAATTTGGAAAGAGATGAGAGTGAAAATATTGGGAAAGGCAGAATTTTTTGTTTTACCTCCTTATTTCGTCAATGGGTTACTTTGATTTAACCTTGCAGAGCGGCTGCCAGAGATAAAAGAAAGAGAACAGAGCCAAAACCAAGAAATATATCTAGTGTTTGTTGTCATTTACCAAAGCCAATGAATGCGTTATCTTACATAATTTAATCAAGCTAGAAAGAACCATTGCTTTTGTTGTTTAGTTGCTAAGTCATGTTCCTCTCTTTGCAAAATGGACTCTGGCTTACCAGGCTCCTCTGTCCATAGGATTTCCCAGGCAAGAATACTGAAGTGGGTTGCAATTTCCTTCTCCAGGGGATCTTTCTGACCCAGGGATCAAACCTGTGTCTCTTGCTTTGGCAGGTAGATTCTTTACATTCAGCCACCAGAGAAACCAAATGTGGATTAGCAAATTTTTTTTTTAACTTTTCATTTTCTTTTAAAAGATTATTTTATAGGTAGGAATTTTATATTCTGGGATTCAGAAGGTTTGCTTATAGCATTCAGGCTTTCTGTTCCCAGTTGGTTAATCTTATTATTCAGCACTCTAGCTGTTTGATGTACATGAAAGTCTCTAAAAAGTCTCAGAAAAAAATCTAAGAAAGTCAGAGGGATATTCTATTATGTACAGAAAACACTTCTAATGTCTTTAGGTTATGATGTGTATATATGAAGTATATTGTGAACCAAATTTTCGCCTTAATACAAAAACTCTTAGCAAAAAATATGCATCTTCATTTTTTTATGAATTTGTTATTTGGAATGCATTTTTTAAAAAACAGAATTGGTCAATATACATTTTGACAACATATTAAAAAACAGAGACGTCACTTTGCCAACAGAGTCCGTATGGTTTTTCAAGTAGTCATATATGGATGTGAGGTTTGGACCATAAAGAAAGCTGAGTGACAAAGAATCAATATTTTCAAACTGTGGTGCTGGAGAAGACTCTTGAGAGTCCCATGGATTGCAAGGAGATCAAACCAGGCATTCTAAGGGAAATCAACCCTGTATATTCATTGGAAGAACTGATATTGAAGTGGAAACTCCAACACTTTGGCCATGTGATGGGAGGAGGCAACTCATTGGAAAAGACCCTGATGCTGGGAAAAATTGAAGGTAAAAGAAGAGGGTGGCAGAGGATGAGATGGTTAGATAGCATCACCAACTCAATGGTCATGAATTTGAGCAAACTCTGGGAGATAGTGTAGGACAGGGGAGCCTGGAGTGCTGTGGTCCATGAGATCACAAAGAGTTGGACCATATCTTAGTGATTGCAACAGCAAGAATGCATTTTTTTTAAAAACAGAATTGGTCAATATACATTTGTAATTTCTTTCTTTCAAACTATATTTTTCTATTGTATGGTCTTATAAAAACATCAGTATTAATATTTATAAATTTCTCACACAAGTAACATCTCAGAATTTATCTAATTCTTCTATTATTGGGCTTTTCAGTTCAGTTCAGTTCAGTCACTCAGTCGTGTCCAACTCTTTGCAACCCCATGAATCACAGCACACCAGGCTTCCCTGTTCATCACCATCTCTCGGAGTTCACTCAGACTCACGTCCATCGAGTCCGTGATACCATCCAGCCATGTCATCCTCGGTCACCCCCTTCTCCTCCTGCCTCCAATCCCTTCCAGCATTGGAGTCTTTTCCAATGAGTCAACTCTTCGCATGAGGTGGCCAAAGTACTGGAGTTTCAGCTTTAGCATCATTCCTTCCAAAGAAATCCCAGGGTTGCTCTCCTTCAGAATGGACTGGTTGGATCTCCTTGCAGTCCAAGGGACTCTCAAGAGTCTTCTCCAACACCACAGTTCAAAAGCATCAATTCTTCGGTGCTCAGCCTTCTTCACAGTCCAACTCTCACATCCATACATGACCACAGGAAACACCATAGCCTTGACTAGATGGATTCATAAAAACTTGATAAATACCTGAATGTATATGTGTTTTCACAAATTTTGGAATATTTCATTGCCATTTATTATGAAAAATAGGAGTACTGACTGAAAGCTGTGAATAATTGGAGTTGTTGATAGATACCAATATTTCCAAATTACTTTCTAATGTTAGTTATAACAATCACCAGGTAGAGTACAAATTCTAATTAAATACACATCTAAATCAATGGAATGCTATAGAAAGTCCAGAAATAGACCCAGAAAAACATACCAGAGATTGGTTCACCAAAAAAAGTTGGGACAGATTTATTTAGTAAGTGATGAGGGATAACTGGTAACTATCAAAATAATTCTGTTTCTAGTAACTATCAAAAAATTGTCTTTCTACTTTTGAACATTGTGGTAAACTCAATTTCAGATAGTTCAAATGTTTAAAAATAAGACATGAAACAAATANTGGGACAGATTTATTTAGTAAGTGATGAGGGATAACTGGTAACTATCAAAATAATTCTGTTTCTAGTAACTATCAAAAAATTGTCTTTCTACTTTTGAACATTGTGGTAAACTCAATTTCAGATAGTTCAAATGTTTAAAAATAAGACATGAAACAAATATAGCATACAGAACATATGATAGAAGCAGTTTTAAAATCACCTATCATGAAAAGGAAAGGCAGTTTTAAAGAATAATCCCCCCCTCCAAAAACCCTCATGTGTTATTAATGAGAAAAATACATAAATTCAAACTAAAAATTTTTAATTTTTACATTCAAATAAATAAGCAGCACACACTGTGGAAGGAATATGTTTCCAAGTCAGTTCTTAGAGAATTAATTTATTTAAAGAATAATTAGCAATGTTCATTAAATTTTTAAAAATCTATTTTTCATTTTTTAACACAATATTTCTATATCTAGCAATCTAGCCTAACAGAATTGCATTATGAGATAACAGTAAATGATTGTTAATAATAAATGATTAGAGTATACCTAAATGTCCATCAGAAGAGGACTAGTTAAACAAAATTATGATTGATATAGTGGAATTCCCTGCTACCATTGAACCTCTACATGAATAATGTAGGAATATATGTGTGTGTGTATATATATACACATATATGTGTGCATAGGTTATCTCTAAAACAATAAATAACAGTGATATTTCTGAGGAGGATATCTGGATAATTAAGTCATGGGATATAAGGGAGACTTACTTTTTCTGGGACACATTTTTTGAGTATTTGAATTATAGTAATAATAATAATTTGAATGTCATGTGTCTATTTTACTGGAAAACACATTCAATGGTATTACATATACATTAGATTTATACATATGTGATGTAGGGAGAGACTTAGTAGTCTTCTATAAAAATGTGTCTGATATTTGTATTCAGGAAAAATTCAATAAATTCCTTTAAAAATATGAAAGCATTTAGTTTTTCACTTCCTGATATGAAACTATTCATTATAGACCTTACAAATTGTGATTCTCAATTCCAAGGGTTACTGAAAACACAAGTTAATTTTAGGTTAAGAAAATGACTACTGTGTATTTTCTCTCACTACTGAGATACACTAAAACAATATTAACTTATTTCTATGTGTCACTACTAAATATTATATACAATCTTTTAAGAGCAATTTCATGGTCATTTATAAAGTGAACAAATGAGTTTCCTTATTTTTCAAATCATTATTTCCAAAATTAAAGGTAATTAAAATTACTGTTGTTTGAGAAATAAGGGTAATGACAAGCTGAATAATAGCAGGGTAGATATATACTTGAGTATTTTTATTTTTAACTGGATTTCATTATAGAAAGTAAGATAGCCATCTAGTATCCATCTAGTATAAATCCAGCCATCTAGTATAAAAGTGAGGACATTCTTTCATGATAAGTTGAGACAAATATGTATGAAACCCAAAACAAAAAGTTTTGTTAGATCATTTTGCTCTATATTCATATTGTCATGAAACGATGCCTGATACTAACTTGTGTGAGTCAACATGACAATTATATAATTTCAACTGATAAAAAATTTATTTTTAATATAGACAGGTAACACACCCAAAAAGACAAATATCACATGAAAGCACACAACTATTCCTTTTATTATTTTGGACCAGTTACACTTGAAGAAATTGTTTGTATTTTGTACTTGTTACATCAAGTTATTAAACCAATCAGGTAGTATGAAAAGAAATAGCCTAATATTTAAAAGAAATCTATATCACATTAAAAGGTATTTATCTCAAGAAAAATACATTTCAATTAAAATAATAATCCTACCTTGAAAAATTATAAAATGCAGCCACAGATATACATTTTGTCATGTACAGTAGATGTTTAAATAAATAGAAAAATAAAATTTTAATGGATTAAAATAGCTTCTACACACCAATGAAAGGCCATTTATTTATATTTTTAATGAAAAAGAGAAAATAAAATAGTTAAGATATTTCAAAGTTATTTTGTGTGTCTACCACTTAAAACCTAGCTCTATAAAATATTTTTTATTAAATGTAAGGATGCAGTGAAAAACACCATAATTTAACCACTGATGCTTTTATAAACAAAATATTCCCATTGTTTGTAATCAGTAACTCTGTGAATTAAAAATAAAATAGAAAATAGATAGTACAGTAACATTTTTTCATGACACTAAGATGTAGTCTCTCTTCCAAAGGATTTATAAGTAGAATTGTTAACATTTTAAGTTTGTTAAGATGCATATTTATGTATAAAATGCACCAGTATAATTTACCATGTATAGAAATAATTTTTTTTAAGTTATAATCTTCTAAAATTTAGCAATTCAATTCCAGAATTGAGTAGGGGCAAAGAGATTGATTAGAGGCAGTAAGGTTAACAAGACAGACAAGTAACAAGACAATAAAAATATGTTGAGGGAGGGACGTTAGGTAAGTACATATATAAATATATGCTAAGCCAGAATATAAATGCTCCTTTATGAAAAATACACCTAAAATAATTGTGGGTTTAGAGATAATTACAATGGTTGAATAGAAAAACATGTTTCATAGAAAGAGAAAACACATTGAAAAGCTTGAAATGGATGGTATTTCAGTATATAGCAGATGGAAGAAAAATAGAGACATTTCAAGTGGGAGAATGAACAAGACACAGTCTGTGAAAATCTGTTTTGTTACAGGGAAAAATGGTCAGGTTTTGTTTGCTATTTCTAGCTTCATATAACAATTTCATAGTTAATCTGTTAGGTTACTCAAGAATTTATAAACATTTTATTTTAAAGTCTCTATAAATAATTAAAATATTAAACTTTCTATCAAGTTCTAAATTTAGAATATACATTCCCGTTTAATTTTGCATAGCTCAGTATCCAGAGATGCTGCTGCTGGGGCTGCTAAGTTGCTTCAGTCATGTCCAACTCTGTGCGACCCCATAGACAGAAACCAGCCAGGCTCCCTTGTCCCTGGGATTCTCCAGGCAAGAACACTGGAGTGGTTTGCCATTTCCTTCTCCAATGCATAAAAGTGAAAAGTCAAAGTGAAGTTGTTCAGTCGTGTCTGACTCCTAGCGACCTCATGGACTGCAGCCTATCAGGCTCTTCCATCCATGGGATTTTCCAGGCAAGAGTACTGGAGTGGGGTGCCATTGCCTTCTGCAATCCAGAGATGAGGGCACTGCATTTTACTATTTTTATTTGTATTAATATATTATTCTAAATTAGAGATTCACCATGGTAATTGATGATTTAATACTGTAATGAATCAAAGGCACAAATACATTTGTATAACAACAGAACAAGTTGAAATTCTAATGTGATTTTAAAACTCAATGGTCTTGCTTCTGGACAGAGTTTTTAACATTATTTACTGAAAAAAATAGAAGAATTGGTCCTTAGAATGCATCACTATGCTAAATTGTATAAAATCAGACATTGTATAAAATCAGACAAAGTTTCTAAAATGCCATTATCTAACTAGTTCTATTTCTTACCAGATTTGGATTCAGATAATTAATCAAATTAAATACCAGATAACAATGTTCCTTTCATTATTTTCTCACTAAAGAGTAATCCAAAGAGATCTAAAGAGATTACTTTTGAAAAACAATACTACAACTGTTTTATCTTTGATGATGATCTTCTGAGTTCAATCCAGAGAGCAGAATAATAAATATGTCAACAGCTTCCCATCCTACTGAATGATTAATGAGATATTGGGCAAATAAACTTCCCTTTCTTAAATGACTATATATAATTCCCCTCTATTTCTTTCAAATTAAACCCGTGTTTGTGTTATTACTTATTATCATACTTTCCCTACAGTGGAAATTCCTACTTTTCTTACCATGCAACTTCAGATAAGGCGTTTACTATGCAACTTCAAGTAAGGCCTTCAGCAGAATCTTAGTATGAAAAATGGTAACATTAGATACTCCCCCAAACTGAAATATTAAGAAAATTTTAAATATCTTCCCAAAGGTTGGCAAAATGTCTGGAGGATGGAGAAATTTTAAAAAAGATTAGGAAACTGAAATAAAACATATAGTACAGTAAGCATAAAGATAAAAAGGAAAGAAATGAGAAATACTGAGAATCTTAACCAACATCCACATATTAAAACTAAGTAAAATAATCTTTCTATCTACTCACATGTGAGAAAGTTGTTAGCGAAAAGAAAAATGAATTGCAGCTGTATTCATGCAATAGTACAACAAAACAGTTTTAATATGATTATGTCATGTGTTCAATAGCAGGAAATAAGTCAGGGAAAGAAGGAGATAAGAGAGAGAAAGAGAAAGAAAGGAACTTCCTAACTAAAAACCAAGCCAAACCAAGCCTCTTCTGGCACTACAATGATTGTCAGTCAAGACAGAATCTAAGTCATCTATCCAATTTGTTGGATACTTACTTTCAGGCTTGAGAGTGGGCTAGAGCAGAGCTACTTTTGTTTGTTTGTTTGTTTGTTTGCACCTTAGATGAAGGACCATATAGACAATCTGAATTATAGTGTAGCAGGATAAAAGGTTTTTGTTCACATGACTTCCTATCTCTATTTTCATAGGAAAAATACTAATATTTATGGGTGTTTTTGTGTGTGTGCCAAAGTTGCTTCAGTCGTGTCTGACCCTTTGTGATCTTACAAACTGTAGCCCTCCAAGTTCCTCTGTTCATGGGATTCTCCAAGCAAAAATACTGGAGTGGGTTGCCACGCCCTCCTCCAGGGGATACTTAAGGTACATGGAACTCTATTTTACCCACACAAAGGACCCCAAGCTGCATCTCTTCGCCTTTTTTAGATAAGGTATAATCAAATAGGACTATGACCCTGTGATTTTTCTCTGTAACCCACACCATATCTCACTCAAAGAATGAACCTGCACAGATGACTGATTTGATCTAAAGGTTTGCATATCAGATAGAGAAACCACATAAATATCTCTTATTAATTTTCAGCTTTTTTAGAAAAGTTGCTGTTGTCTGCAAAACTTGGCTTTTCTTATTTATACCACTGTCTGATGCACTGATGGTATTTGTACATGTCCCAATAACGACCCTTTCATCTCCTGTAATCTAAACCTAAACAGGTAGAGGGGTTCAGGAAGTGATAGAGATGCTATACATTCTAAATAGCAAGGAAATGAACAACTATTTGAATTAATACAGTTACAATAGAAGAGTTATCATATACTTCACAGATTATAAAATACCAATGATATGGTGTTGAAAACTCTATAACAATATATCTTAATTTTACATGTTCACGTGTATAGTTTCAATATATTGACGTCTAATATTAAGAATTAGTTTGAAGTTTGAATAAATCACTTCTCATAGAAACAGATTATAATTCCCATCAAATTATTTCTCTGTTATATACCTACAAGCTATTTTTGCTGCATTCCTAATAAACAGCTCATTGTTTGAACTTGTAATAATTAGATAACACTGGAACTCTTAAATCAAAAACAAACCAACAAACAAAATTCTCTAGTTCTTACTAGCTACTGAATTCCTTAACATTATTTATATTTTCCTCCAGAGTGGAATATTTAAAATTTCCTATTAAATTAAACAAACACAAACAATATTAAAGTAGGTCAGAGTGAAGCCATTTAAATTACGTTGACAACAGCACCACATCTCTTGCAGTTGTTTCCGAGTCCTGACTGTGGTTAGAGCTGATACCAGTGTCTGAGTCTGTGTCATTTGTATACATGTTAAATAATCTCTGAGTAAAAGGAGAAACCACCCCATTGCTGGTGGGCACCTCAGATTCCTTTCCTCTGTTTTCCTTCAGCTGGCATTCATCTGCATTGCTGATATGAAGGGAACTGAACTCCTTGGCGAGGAGCTCGTATTCCTTCGCTTTCATCTGAAGCAATGAGTCACTGTATTTAATCTCTTTCTGGATGCCACTCAAGTGAGAGTGGATTTTCAAACCAGCTTTCATGCTTTTCTCCAAATCACACTTAACACTCTCTAAATTAGAGCTTTCAAGTTCACTGGCAGCTGCCCCTTCTGCATCTTCATTTATCTCCATGCAAACACTTTTTACTTCTTTTTCTATTTCGGCAGAGAGCTTATCAATGAGCTTTCTGTAGTAGCTCAGTCGTTCCTCCAGCTGTACAATTCCATCATTTTCTCTCAGGTCCTCCAGAATCTGCCTTTCATCATATTCCAAGCCTAGCTTTTGCTCAACTTCACTGAAACTGGGCATCAAATATGCATCCTGAACATAATTTTCTCCATTATTTTCTACCCGATCAAGATGAAATTTAGCTTCACACTTTTCAATTTCCAGATCCAGCTCTTTCATTCTCTTGACTTGTTGATTAATAGTGTGATCCTGGGAAATAATCAGATGAACTAATGTCTCCATACTATCTCGCTCTTGGGAAACTGTGTCCTGCTTAATTTTAGCCAGTTTCCGGAAAGTTTTCCTGACTATTCTTTTTTGTTTATCTGGTGGTAATGTCTTCATGTAATTTGCCGGGCTGAGCTCCCACAGTTTTTCTGTGTTTTGCACTAATTTGGCTTCAGCTGTCCGCCACAAGGGAACTGGAAGAAAAGCATCTGCTTTAACCAAAACAAACTGCATATTAGGCTGCTCGTCTCCCCATGCTTTCCAAAGCTTCAGGATTCTAGTTAGGGGAGGAAGAACCCGTTCAGAGCCTCTCCACTTTTCTATGATGCAGTAATCACTGGGCTTTCCCAGAAGAAATCGTTTCTCCCCAAATGCAGTCTCGTGTTCCTCAAGCAAAGCCTGGATGACGTCGGCAGAGGTGGTGCGTTTGGTTAGCCCACAGATGATCTTCTCTTCTTGGCAAACCCAAACCACAATTTCCTTCTCTTCTGAATCCATTTCTTTAGTTGGAGACCTAAAAGAAAAACAAAGTACATTATACTACTGTCATCACTTGTATAAACTCAGAAAGATGGTTTAATTTTAACACCCTCTCTAAATCTTACCCTTAGTGAGAGATGCATTTTGAGGTGAGACTACATAAGAATCAGACGTTTTATGGTAATAAAGAAAATTTAAGGGAATAAAATTTCTTTCATTAAAGAAAATTTAATAAAAAATATCTTAGTTTTCTTTTTAACTCCTATTGGGCTCTGGAACAAGCAAATTGTCATCAAAGATACTGGAGGCTGTTTTATCTTTAGAAAGCCAGACACAATATAACTGCAGTTAGAATGACCAGAGTTAAGACCATAATCAAAGTGGTGATGAATAAGAGGTAGAATAAGACTATTCTGGGGCTTCCCAGAGTGGTGCTAGTGGTAAACAACCTGCTTGGCAATGCAGGAGACATAAGAATTGCCGGTTCAATTCCTGGGTCAGGAAGATCACTGGGAGGAGCACGTGGCAACCTACTCCAGTATTCTCACCTGGAGAATCCCATGGGCAGAGGAGCTACAGGTCATAGGGTCACTAAGAGTAGGACACAACTGAAGTGACTTAGCATGCACACACAAGAGTATTTTGCTGGAGACATAGGACTAGGGAATAACCATGGAAATGTAAATAGAATGTTAATAGAGTAAAATAATTGAAAATAGTCCATTATTGAAATTAGTGATTATTTCATCCTGTATGTCAACCATGTGCCAAATATGTCTGAAGATGCTAAAGATATAGCAATAAGCAAGGGAGACAAGGACATGGGCATAAATGTGTAATTAATATGTGATAGTGGTAAATGCTTGGAAGAGAATTAAAGAGGATGAAGTGATAGAGAACGACTTGGAAGAGGACAGGTCTACTTTATTTAGAGAGCTCAGGAGAGACTTCTCTAAGAAGGTGACATGTGAAAAGGAACAAAGTCACACAGTTAGTAGTGACAGAGTGAAGATTCAACCTAAGCACAAAAGCTGACTGGAGTGTACTTTTAATTGATGCACCGTAAAAACAAGTTTATGAGTTTAATGGCTTAGACATGTGGATTAAATTGGAAGAAAAATCATAAATTACTTCTTAAAGAGGAACTTTATCACATAGATTAGCCTTTGATAGCAGTGGAACCATACTGTCTCATTAGAGCACCCAACTGGTCAAGGAAGGACATTTCCCAATAGCCAGCCATGGAGAAAAGTATGTGGAAATGTGTTACCTTCTATGCCTTTTTCTTATTAATCTTGTTCCTGCTTTCATACAGCAATATAGGATTTTGACTGGCCTGGATGCCTCCCTTAGCTGACAAAACTCTCATAAATAAAAAAGCCCTACTGCTAACTCCTTAGAGTAATCCTTACATCCTGTTCCATTTTCTAGATGGGAAGCATCAGTTCTGGGTCTGTAGCTAGGAATGACACATGACTTATAAACGCTTCAGCTCTACACTGCAGCTGTGAAGACTGGAACACAGGGGTCAGGGAGTCTTTATGTATGCTAGAACAATAACGACATACAAGAGAATTCCCCAGTTCTTCCATGATCCCTGCTCTAGTTGGGATTCTCTTGTTTTGGAAGGAGCAAGGCCTTTTATGCTATGGCTTCCACCAGAGATCTGATAGTTTTCAGCTCATGTGGATAATATAACCCTAACAGTTATTATGCACAATCAAGAAAGATATTATTTCCATATTATATATGAGAAATTGAGTGCCTTTATTAATAGTCTCACAGGCTAACTGATTCCAAACACTTAAGAAAAAAGTTTGCTCTAAATGTTCTTTTATTTTCTTGAGTCAATTATTCTCTAAATATTTTGAGGAATTTTTATTGTCATCATTCAAACCAGGTAATTTTCAAAACTTCTGCCACTTGACTGAGCATGTTTAAAAGTAATGACCATTCTTTATTGAATGTAGGCAGTAAATCTTCCATACTGAGTATAAGCTTCATTATGTTTAATTCTACTTTATAGCAGGCTTAGGATTTTGCAAACTATGTTCATTTCATAGTATGGCTCCAATCGAGTTTCTATTCACTCATTCATTTGACAAATATTTGTTGAGCATCTCTTCAGTGGTTGAAGCCATCATGGAAATGTGGATCACAGAAATATCTGTATGATTTATAAAACATTTGCTGTTTAGCTACTAAGTCATGTCAGCCTCTTTTAGCACCCATGGACTGTAGCCTGCCAGGCACCTATTCCATGGGATTTCCCAGGCAAGAATACTGGAGTGGGCGGTCATTTCCTTCTCCAGGGGATATTCCTGATCCAGGGATAGACTTGTCTCTTGCGTCTCCTGCATTGGTAGATGGATTTTTTTTACCACTGAGTTCCCTGGAAAGCCCAATATATAAGTATACTGCATTTATAATTATGTAGTATGAAAGTGTGTTAGTTGCTCAGTCGTGTCAGACTCTTTGTGACCCCATGAACTGTAGCCTGCCAGGCTCCTCTGTCCATGGGATTTCCCAGGCAAGAATACTAGAGTGGATTGCCATTTCCTCCTCGAGGGGATCCTGACCCAAGATTGGAACCCAGGTTTCCTGCATTGCAGGTGGATTCTTTACCACCCAAGCCACGTAGGAAGTCCTTATTATTATATACACAATATATACTATGTAATTATTTAGTATATATTGTGACCTTTCCCATACGTACACTTTAAAAAATTATATATGTATTTTATACTTTATTAAATTTGATATTATTGAATATATCTGAAGATTCTAATTAAGTATTCTGATTAAGTATTTGTTTGGGGTCCAGATTGCTGGGAGAAATAACAATAACCTCAGATATGCAGATGACACCATCCTTATGGCAGAAAGTGAAGAGGAACTAAAGAGCCTCTTGATGAAGGTGAAAGAGGAGAGTGAAAAGCTGGCTTAAAACTCAACATTCAAAAAACTAAGATCATGGCATCCAATCCCATTATTTCTTGGCAAACAGATAGGGAAACAATGAAAACAGTGACAGATTTTATTTTCTTGGGCTCCAAAATCACTGCAGAAGGCAACTGCAGCCACAAAATTAAAAGACGCTTGCTCTGTGACCAACCTAGACAGCATATTAAAAAGCAGAGACATTACTTTGCCAACAAAGATCCATACAGTCAAAGTTATGGTTTTCCCAGTGGTCATATTCTTGGCTGGAGAATCCCATGGACAGAGAAGCCTGGTAGGCTACAGTCCATGGGGTCATAAGAGTCAGACATGACTTAGCGGCTAAACCACTGCCACCATGTTTGGATGTAAGAGTTGGACCATAAAGAAGGCTGAGTGCCAAAGAATTGATGCTTTTGAACTGTAGTGTTGGAGAAGACTCTTAAGAGTCCCTTGGACTGCAAGATCAAATCAGTCAATCCTAAAGGAAATCAGTCCTGAATATTCATTGGAAGGACTGATGCTAAAGCTGAAGCTCCAATACTGTGGCCACCTGATGCAAAGTGCATTAGAAAAGACCCTGTTGCTGAGAAAGACTGAAGGCTGGAGGAGAAGGGGATGACAGAGGATGAGATGGTTAGATGGCATGATTGACTCAATGGACATGAGTTTGAGCAAGCTCCGGGAGATGGTGAAGGACAGGGAATCCTGGCGTGCTGCAGTCCATGGGGTCGCAGAGTCGGACATGACTGACAGACTGAATAACAACAACATACTCTATTTATGTTTTCAAATAATTTATAATCACAAAATATGCTTAAAAATTATTTACGTATATAGAAGAAAATAAAAAACACTCATAGTACCACAGTATCCATTTTTATCTGATGCTTTAAATTCTTTTTTGCTTTCTGAAACATTAACAAGACTTATTTGTAAAGATTTTCAAAAAAGGAATAGTAGGAGAAGGCAATGGCACCCCACTCCAGTACTCTCGCCTGGAAAATCCCATGGATGGAGGAGCCTGGTGGGCTGCAGTCCATGGGGTCCCTAGAGTCGGGTGCAACTGAGCGACTTCACTTTCACTTTTCACTTTCATGCATTGGAGAAGGAAATGGCAACCCACTCCAGTGTTCTTGCCTGGAGAATCCCAGGGACGGGGGAGCCTGGTGGGCTGCCATCTATGGGGTCGCACAGAGTCGGACACGACTGAAGCGACTTAGCAGCAGCAGCAGCAGCAGCAGGAACAGTACTTGATAATTTAAAATATGATTTCATCTTAATTTTCACTAACAATTCATTTTCACTAACTAATTCATTTTGAATTCTGATAAATTATTTTAATGTATGGAATTTATTTATAAATTTGTTTATGACTTTATAATTATAAAAAATTATAAATTTTTCTAATCAATCTTCTGTACTCATCACTGTAATACTGCTATTTATGTCTGACTCACATTTCTCACAAGATTCCTTCAAATATCAGATAAGAGAAAGAAGAAGAGTGCTTTGAAAATTGTGGAAAATGTACTGGGTAAATATAGGCTATTAACACTAATGGTAAAATTACTGTTATTATTACTTAATGCTGAGAAGGGTGTGGTATTATTCAGTAACATTACTGAGCTTGCTACAGTAGTTAACAGTATTATTTTCAAAATATTTTCCAATCCCACAATATTTTTTATCTGTTTTCAGCTAGTCAATATTTTTGCATGTACACTTCCAATATAACACAACTGTTTATCAAATAAAAGATGTTTAAAAGGATCATTAATATAACATTTGGATCACAGATGAGCTGAGAATCCTTTTAATCTTTTTCTGATTTATAACTTTCTGATTTTAATAACTTTCTGTGATAATAAAGTTTATTACACTGAAAATAAATCTATACATATATTTATATTTCATCTGACTACTCTTCTATAACTGTTTCATTACTCAGTTTTTGCCTTTTAGAGTATCTTCTTCAGACAATTAAGAAAATTTATATGCCAAATGAAACTCTTCAGAGACATGTGTTAGCCTCACAGGTACTTTTCCAGATTTATTCTGAAATAGAGTGAAAATTATATACGAGGATTTTTGCATCACCCTGTATTCAATCATGAACTTAAAAATGTCTCCACTGATAATTAGTTTTAATATCACAAAACACAGAATTAAGATGAGTTGGCTTGGAATTACATATGCAAATTCATGCAACTAAATATTTCTTCAGAAAGTTTCCATTGAGTAACTATGGTACATAAAGCAGTAGGGAATAAATCAACTATTTAAATCTGGAAATCTTAAATAAGACATTTTAATGTCAAATTGAAGATCCACAACATAAGTATTTACAGAAAAAAGATTGACTGTGAAGGCAGACAAAAATAAAGGTAAATAGATAGTATTTGGCTACCTTTATTAAGTTGTACAAAAAAAAAAAGAACTTGGGGCCCAGGAGAATAATTTTANTAAGTTGTACAAAAAAAAAAAAAAAGAACTTGGGGCCCAGGAGAATAATTTTAAAAATGATATTTCTTCCTAGTATGGTAAACATTGAAGTTTAATTGAAATTTGATATACAAAATTTATCAGGAAAACTATTTCATATTGAGTCCTTAAATAAGAATCATTAAAATGGGAAATTATTAAGAATAATTACATTATAAGATATGCTAAAACCCAGTATATGTACACTAGCAATCCATGGTATTTATAAAAAATATTTAGATCTCTGAATGCATTTTTCGAAAGAATCTACATTATAACTTTTTATTTCCTAGGCCAGCCTGGAAGTATGATACTAACATAATCTAGCTGCCATGTATAGGAGTGATTCTAAGTGAAATGTTCTTATTGCTCAACTCTGAAGAATCATATTCCATGCTTGGAAATCAAAAGCTATACTTTTATCAGTTTCAAGCAATTGGTGGAAACTCTGTCTACAAAGAGTGATGGAAGTCTCCAACAGGTTGAAGGATACAGACCTGTAAAGCTTTATGGGTATGTCGGACCTATCTCTTAGTGTGGCCTCATTGCCCAAAGACTGTTTTGTTTCTTTTTATTACCATTGCTTGTTATGTAAACCGAACACTCTCCTTCTAAACCAGTGGTTCTCTACCAGCGGTGATTTTGCCTGAAATGTGTGGGGACATTTCAGGTTTTCACATTAGGGTCTGGGGATGCTAGGAGCATGGGAATGATCTAGCCTAAAATGTCAACAGTGGTGCTGTTGAAGAACTGTGTATGTATGCATGAGTGGGCTCATTGCTTAGTCATGTCCGACTCTTTGTGACCCCATGGACATCCACCAGGCTCCTCTGTCCATGGGATTGTCCAGGCAAGAATATGGAGTGGGTTGCCATTTACTCCTCAAGGGGATCTTCCCCACCCAGGGATTGAATTTGCATCTCTTGTGGCTCCTGAACTGCAGGTGGATTCTTTACTGCTGAGTCACAGAGGAAGCCCATTGAGGAATCCTGATCCATATATACAACAAAATATACTTTCATCACAGCTTTGTTTATTCTGTTTTTTCTTACATCTTGTGGAGAATCTAACAGTAAAATATATTAAAACAAAAATAACAAATAAGTGAGACATTTCCAAAATAAGTGATACAAGTTGGCATTCTACTTAATGGATGGCCAGTGGAACTTTTTCTCCTTTCACCCTCATGACAGGGTCTTTATGGTTATTATTAATCCTGCCCAACTGGACTTCCCTCTGTTAGTCCCAGAACTGGTCCTAAAGAATACTGATAGCTGCATTAAGATGCTATAGAAACACAAATATTCAGAATAGGATTAATTTTAGTTCAAGGGAAAAAAAACAAACAAACTTGCATTCATTAAGAAATAGTAAATCTTCCTTCTTCATTAAGAAATAGTATTTGAATATCTGACCATTAAATGGGGAATGGACAGTAGGAAGAAAAGATGTGCGGATGAAATGACAGGATAGAAGTGGCCAAGGAGACTAGGGTAGTGCCAGAGGCATGGAGAGGGTTGGCAGTCAGCAGAAAGGGTTTCATTGTATTTCTCCCTTACTCTTTCTTTGCAGGTTTATGCTGCCCTGTGACAGAGTGAACAATCAAAGACCAGAATTAGGAATGAAGGTTTTGAGACACCTTCAGTTTAGGAGAAGAAGTAGTCAGGATAATATCTGCAGTCTTTACAGGACCAAAGGGAAATTCTCAGAGATAACCAGCGGAAATGAGAAAAAAATATAAATCTATCACTTAGTTAAGGCTGTGGACAGTACAGGCATGTACGACATGCCTAGACAAGTTAGAAAGCATCTTTAAAAATAACCTAGCAATAAAACTACACTGAATATAACATTTTCTTGCTTTTGTTATTCAAAGGCACCCTGGAATATAATACTGTCTTGAAGTCACATTATTCAAATGAATTGGAATACAATACTGTATTTTTAAAAATCTGGTTATTTGTGCTTTTCTGATTCCTGAATACAAAACAAAGGTTGTTATTATTCTAAATTTTATCAAACTTTTGGCCAAACTAAGATATTGTCTTAGTATTTTTTTTACATGCAGTTCAAATTAAATGAATGCTTTCCAGTCAAACTTCTCATTCTATAGAGAAGTATGAATTATCTCCTTAATATTTCTTAACACATAGTAAAATTAATTCCCTTTGAAATTTTGATTAAACCTCAAAATATATTTAAACTCCTCAAAAGACGGACATTTCTTTTTCCCTGATACCATCATGCAGTTCAAAGCCATAGCAAGGACCACAACCAGAATTAATACAACATGTGTTATTCATTTATGTATCCTGTAATAAAAATAAGAATACAGAGAAAAAATTACATGTGGCACTGAGATTCTGATCTGGTACAGAGAACAGACTTCAATGCCTCATAATAGTCAGATTTTTCCATGAAAAACATAGATGCCTGTGGAATTATAAAAATCCTTCTTATGAAGTCTGTTCTCAAAATATCTTGACCAAATAAACTATCACAGGGAATTAGATCCAGTCTATAGAACTCTTCAATGTATAACCCACTACATTTGGCACTCATATTTAAAACAAGTTGGTAAATAACACTTGGAGACAGACTAACTCAACAATGCGAGATTCAGAACTAATGATTAGGAATGGCAGCTATAATACAGTAATAAAAGAAATTCAATTTCAGGATATTTATCTCAGACTCAAATATAAAATTACCTTGTAGAAGTTTACATTGTCTTGAATAAAAGCATATAATTAATTAAAGAATAAAGATAGGTGAAGATAAAGGGCAAGTTTACTAAATCACATTCCATACCAAAGATTATAAACTGGTATTTTAACTTACAAACACAGCTCTATACCAATTATGAAGTTTAAAATACTGAGGGATGCCATACGTAATTAGTCTGGGTAGTCAAGGTTTAAATTACATGACACATCTCTTTTGAAACTAAAAGGTCAAGCTTCCAAATTTAATAGCATCTTTTCCCAATCATCAAAATTATCACAATCCAAATACTAGTTTGGCCATAACATCTTACAGAAAAACTCAAACGAACATTTTATCCAATTCAATACAATGAGTTTAGCTAATTAATTAGTTAACATTACTACTATTATGTAAGAGAGAAGTTTATATTTTGTGTACTATAATTGGGTGGCTTTGTAGTAAGAGAAAAAAAATGACCCAAACAGAAATTTCAAGACAGACTGGTAAAGATAAACATTTAAATATATGATTGAAAAAAAGTTATATGTAAATCAATTAAATCTATCCTAATAACATTCCCCAAATAAATTGTCCATTTTGAATTATAGCATATATATTTTTATAACTTGATTCAACATTCATTTCTTAACACATTACTGACCAGAGGCATTAGTTTCTGCAAAAAATCCCCTGGTCAATAATGTGTTAACAGAACTATGATTTTACTAAATATGAATAAATGATGAGGGTAAAATTCTATAGAAGATAAGATGATCTTTAAGTTCAGAAATGCATTATATAGCTAGGGAAGGAGAAAAGATATGCTTAGAGAGAAAGAGATTTTAAAAATTTAAGACCATCTTAAATATTATTGGAAATCATGAGATATTAACACATTCTGTATAAAAATGCTACAAAATTTTTAAAAAAGCAAAAATAATCAAAGTTAGGTAATATGTAATAAACCGTAATAAGACATAGAAGTTGACCCCAATATCTTCATGACATTCTCAATTCCCATAACCCTTTAAAGGCAAATTAGGTATAAGAACCTCATGTGATTTCATTTGGGACAGGATCTTGGATCCTGGATCTAAGATCCTTGGATCTTATCTGTGAGGAGGACTCTTTCAGTTTACTACTTAATATGATGAAGTTTAGGCTGGGTAGTTAAGGAACAGATACTTAGAAAATAAGTAAGGTGGCTGGGGAAAAGAACAGTGGGGCGTGTGTAAAAGGAAACATTAGATAACAATAGCTCACATTTGTTGCATGTTTTATATGTGCCAGGCATTGTTTTAAGTGCTTTATATATCTCAACTAACATAATTTCCATCACAACCCTATCAGCTATGTTCTGCAATCAAATTCATTACAAAGATTAGAAAACTGAAGCACAAGAAATTAAGAATTTGTTCAAAACCACCCTCAGTTAGTACGTGGGTGAAAATACAGATCATGTAGAAATAAGGAAAATAAGAATAATTTTGGATTAAATGAGTTAGAATTGAATCCATATTGATGAACTCCCTATTGCCTACTACAATAATCAACATATTTCATTAAGTTTTCTCTTTGGAAAAAGATACTAAATCTGAGTCAGATATAGTCATCTACTGAAGAGGGAAAAAAAAAAACAACTTTTGTGATATTATGATAAAAGTATTTTATATATTTGCTTACTACCTGCTTCTATACATTGTCAATACATACAGGATCATCTATTAATGTGATATTTAATGACTGACTTTCTTGGAAGTCTGCAGGTTTATCAGTACACAGACTCCTAATTCTTTCACCTGTTTTAAGAAGCAACTATAAAATTATTTTATAGTTCCTCTAGTAGATATCTGGGTAAAATGCTGAATTGCCCATTCAATTCAGATTTTTTTTAAAGTACTTTATTCATCCCAGCAACTAGAGAGAATTAATATTTTTTCTATACATATACTACATTTTTAGTAAGTTCTAAAGCATGACATGGTCCCTAATTATTTAAAAGCTATATTGAGAACTTCCCTGTGATCCAGTGGTTAAGAATCCACCTGCCAATGCAGGGTACACAGGTTCAATCCCTGGTCTGGGAAGAGTCCACATGCCACAGGGCAACTAAGGCTGTGAGCCTCGACTGCTGAGCCGGTGCGCTGGAGCTCACACTCCACAACTAGAGAAGCCTCCATGATGAGAAGCCCACTCGCCACAACTAGAGAGTCTGTGCACAGCAGTGAAGACCCAGCATGATCAAAAACAAACATATTTTTAAAGCTATATTGACTTTTAAAATCTATTTTGTTTGGGCTATTTTCTGTACTTAAATATTGGTTACCGTGATGCACCATGAAGGCATGTGAAGTAAAGCAAATATACTACTGATGGGATTCAATACGTGATACTTCAAAACATGGTACCTTGAGTATTTTAAGCAGAAGGAGTTCTAGAAAATGGGAGAAATGGGGAGTTCACGTGGACATTCCATTGAAGCCTCTCCCCTGAAAGTGATCCTAGCACACTCAGGTGAGAGATGCCTTTCCTATATCTGAAGGAAAGGAGCACTCATCTCTGAATACAAAGTGAAGAGAAGAATCCAAACAGACTCCATTAAATTTCTCCCAGTTTACTATACTTACTTTGTATTCTTTGACCTGTCTACCACACTTCTCCATGACTGCATNTATAGAACTCTTCAATGTATAACCCACTACATTTGGCACTCATATTTAAAACAAGTTGGTAAATAACACTTGGAGACAGACTAACTCAACAATGCGAGATTCAGAACTAATGATTAGGAATGGCAGCTATAATACAGTAATAAAAGAAATTCAATTTCAGGATATTTATCTCAGACTCAAATATAAAATTACCTTGTAGAAGTTTACATTGTCTTGAATAAAAGCATATAATTAATTAAAGAATAAAGATAGGTGAAGATAAAGGGCAAGTTTACTAAATCACATTCCATACCAAAGATTATAAACTGGTATTTTAACTTACAAACACAGCTCTATACCAATTATGAAGTTTAAAATACTGAGGGATGCCATACGTAATTAGTCTGGGTAGTCAAGGTTTAAATTACATGACACATCTCTTTTGAAACTAAAAGGTCAAGCTTCCAAATTTAATAGCATCTTTTCCCAATCATCAAAATTATCACAATCCAAATACTAGTTTGGCCATAACATCTTACAGAAAAACTCAAACGAACATTTTATCCAATTCAATACAATGAGTTTAGCTAATTAATTAGTTAACATTACTACTATTATGTAAGAGAGAAGTTTATATTTTGTGTACTATAATTGGGTGGCTTTGTAGTAAGAGAAAAAAAATGACCCAAACAGAAATTTCAAGACAGACTGGTAAAGATAAACATTTAAATATATGATTGAAAAAAAGTTATATGTAAATCAATTAAATCTATCCTAATAACATTCCCCAAATAAATTGTCCATTTTGAATTATAGCATATATATTTTTATAACTTGATTCAACATTCATTTCTTAACACATTACTGACCAGAGGCATTAGTTTCTGCAAAAAATCCCCTGGTCAATAATGTGTTAACAGAACTATGATTTTACTAAATATGAATAAATGATGAGGGTAAAATTCTATAGAAGATAAGATGATCTTTAAGTTCAGAAATGCATTATATAGCTAGGGAAGGAGAAAAGATATGCTTAGAGAGAAAGAGATTTTAAAAATTTAAGACCATCTTAAATATTATTGGAAATCATGAGATATTAACACATTCTGTATAAAAATGCTACAAAATTTTTAAAAAAGCAAAAATAATCAAAGTTAGGTAATATGTAATAAGCCGTAATAAGACATAGAAGTTGACCCCAATATCTTCATGACATTCTCAATTCCCATAACCCTTTAAAGGCAAATTAGGTATAAGAACCTCATGTGATTTCATTTGGGACAGGATCTTGGATCCTGGATCTAAGATCCTTGGATCTTATCTGTGAGGAGGACTCTTTCAGTTTACTACTTAATATGATGAAGTTTAGGCTGGGTAGTTAAGGAACAGATACTTAGAAAATAAGTAAGGTGGCTGGGGAAAAGAACAGTGGGGCGTGTGTAAAAGGAAACATTAGATAACAATAGCTCACATTTGTTGCATGTTTTATATGTGCCAGGCATTGTTTTAAGTGCTTTATATATCTCAACTAACATAATTTCCATCACAACCCTATCAGCTATGTTCTGCAATCAAATTCATTACAAAGATTAGAAAACTGAAGCACAAGAAATTAAGAATTTGTTCAAAACCACCCTCAGTTAGTACGTGGGTGAAAATACAGATCATGTAGAAATAAGGAAAATAAGAATAATTTTGGATTAAATGAGTTAGAATTGAATCCATATTGATGAACTCCCTATTGCCTACTACAATAATCAACATATTTCATTAAGTTTTCTCTTTGGAAAAAGATACTAAATCTGAGTCAGATATAGTCATCTACTGAAGAGGGAAAAAAAAAAACAACTTTTGTGATATTATGATAAAAGTATTTTATATATTTGCTTACTACCTGCTTCTATACATTGTCAATACATACAGGATCATCTATTAATGTGATATTTAATGACTGACTTTCTTGGAAGTCTGCAGGTTTATCAGTACACAGACTCCTAATTCTTTCACCTGTTTTAAGAAGCAACTATAAAATTATTTTATAGTTCCTCTAGTAGATATCTGGGTAAAATGCTGAATTGCCCATTCAATTCAGATTTTTTTTAAAGTACTTTATTCATCCCAGCAACTAGAGAGAATTAATATTTTTTCTATACATATACTACATTTTTAGTAAGTTCTAAAGCATGACATGGTCCCTAATTATTTAAAAGCTATATTGAGAACTTCCCTGTGATCCAGTGGTTAAGAATCCACCTGCCAATGCAGGGTACACAGGTTCAATCCCTGGTCTGGGAAGAGTCCACATGCCACAGGGCAACTAAGGCTGTGAGCCTCGACTGCTGAGCCGGTGCGCTGGAGCTCACACTCCACAACTAGAGAAGCCTCCATGATGAGAAGCCCACTCGCCACAACTAGAGAGTCTGTGCACAGCAGTGAAGACCCAGCATGATCAAAAACAAACATATTTTTAAAGCTATATTGACTTTTAAAATCTATTTTGTTTGGGCTATTTTCTGTACTTAAATATTGGTTACCGTGATGCACCATGAAGGCATGTGAAGTAAAGCAAATATACTACTGATGGGATTCAATACGTGATACTTCAAAACATGGTACCTTGAGTATTTTAAGCAGAAGGAGTTCTAGAAAATGGGAGAAATGGGGAGTTCACGTGGACATTCCATTGAAGCCTCTCCCCTGAAAGTGATCCTAGCACACTCAGGTGAGAGATGCCTTTCCTATATCTGAAGGAAAGGAGCACTCATCTCTGAATACAAAGTGAAGAGAAGAATCCAAACAGACTCCATTAAATTTCTCCCAGTTTACTATACTTACTTTGTATTCTTTGACCTGTCTACCACACTTCTCCATGACTGCATTCTTCATTAAACCTAGCATAAAACAATTGGGATTTAACCATTTCTTTAGATCTTCATTTCCTTAAGAAGGCTCCTGTGTCATGTAAAACTTACAATAAATCAATTTGAATGTTTTTCTCAGTCTGTTTTTGGTCGTTTAATTTTCAGAACCAGGCATGGAACTTAACAGGGTCAAGGAAAACTTTGTATTCCCCTACACTACCCATAAAAAAAAACAAAAAACAAAAAACAAAAAACTATTAAGTGACAATTTTGACTCCTTCTGTAATGTTTACACACTTCAGTTCAATTGCTCAGTTGTGTCCGACTCTTTGCGACCCCATGAATTGCAGCACGCCAGGCCTCCCTGTCCATCACCAACTCCCAGAGTTCACTCAAACTCATGTCCATCAAGTTGGTGATGCCATCCAGCCATCTCATCCTCTGTTGTCCCTTCCCCTCCTGCCCCCAATCCTTCCCAGCATCAGAGTCTTTTCCAATGAATCAGCTCTTTGCATCAGGTGACCGAAGTACTGGAGTTTCAGCTTCAACATCAATCCTTCCAATGAACATCCAGGACTGATCTCCTTTAGAATGGACTGGTTGGATCTCCAAGGGATTCTCAAGAGTCTTCTCCAGCACCATAGTTCAAAAGCATCAATTCTTAGGCACTCAGCTTTCTTTATAGTCTAACTCTCACATCCATACATGACCACTGGAAAAACCATAGCCTTGATTAGATGGACCTTTGTTGGCAAAGTAATGTCTCTGCTTTTCAATATGTTATCTAGGTTGGTCATAACTTTCCTTCCAATGAGTAAGCGGCTTTTAATGTCATGGCTGCAATCACCATCTGCAGTGATTTTGGAGCCCCCCAAAATAAGGGAATGGCTTACACACTTCAGTTCAGTTAAGTCGCTCAGTTGTGTCCAACTCTTTGCGATACACTTACACACACACAAAACAAAGTCTGAACACAATTAAAATTAATGAAGCAGACAAATGGTGAGGAATCTCTCTGCGTCCACAAGCTAAAATAATTCTGGTTATTTTACCCAGAGAATAACATGAAGCATGCCCTCTGAAGTAAATTTTTGAGATCATAGTACTGTAGTCTCAGGAACAGATAATCACAGATCATGTCAGTTACAAATAATACAAGTCTTTTAGGCTGCTATGCAAATTTGGATTACTGTTTTGATAGATAAAGCATGAAAATAGTGCTATCAAATAGTTTTCATTAAGCACAAACTATTTATTTTATTCACATTTTATTCAAATAGTTTTAAAACTGGAGTCCTTCAGAAAATTAATCATTCTATGAAAAATAGGGGCAGCAAAATATTAAAACTATTTTGAAAATTAAAATTTTATGCATACATATACATAGCAAAAATCACTAGTTCTATGCATTACTAATACCTGTTTTCATTTTCTAGGGTATAATAATATAAGTCAGTCATATAGGCTAAGAAAAACTCTAAACATTCCATCACTGCAGGGTCCTATAATACTATACATAATTCCCATAAACAGAGAAAAGGGAAAGGGATGTGTAAAGAATGTGTATAGGAGATTACTGAGGGTTAAGTAAACTAAGCTTATAGTTCAGATTCCGGAAGTTGATTATACTCGAAATGTAAATATTAACATGTAGTGTTTACCAGATGAAATGCTGAGAAAATATCTGATCTTATTGGAAATTCTAGGGCTTACTTCCAAGTGTTACCTGTGCTTCACAAATACCTAAAGTTTCCTTATTGATTTATACTTTGTAAAGAAATATTTCATAACAACAGAGCATATTCATTAAAGGAAAGTTACCCAGCCTGAATATTTAGTTTAACAATAGCTGTAGTTATGTCAACTACTAACATTCGTTTTCCTTTTGGCAGCTAAGCCCATAATTGGTTTTGCCTTCTTAGTGGAAGCTGTTTTCTAATGACGGTGATTTTCAGCTTGTATTTGCCTGCAGCCACCTACTCGTCTCTCTCTAAATGTGTTCTGAAATATGCTGGCAGATTTGAATGGCACTAGAAATATGTAAGAATTTGAATTATCCAGTAGGATAGCTGAAAACATAAGAGGAGCCCCTTTATTCCTGATTTCTACATTCTGAACATGGTCTATAATAAACAGTAATAAATTGCGACTTCCAACTGGAAGTTTTATCTAAAATAATCATCTCTTCACATTAGTCACAAATCAATTACCTAAAGAGCAACAAGTAAATTACTTGTAGAAATAAGAATATACCAGAGTCTCATGTCATTTTTTATCGATAAAAGAAAAACAACGGTCATCTATATGAGAAGTATCTTACATCCATCTATCTTCTCAAAGTTTTTAACTCTTTAATAGCCTCTGAATGTCACTGTCTCCATCTCCTCTAGGACTTTGCTTCATAATCTATCCTCTTTTATAATGTTTTAAAATAACTTCATTTTTATTTATTTGGCTGAGTGGGATCTCAGCTGCAGCACGTGGGATCTTCATTGCATCATGTGGAGTCTTTTGTTGTGACGCACAGAATTCTCTAATTGTGGAGCTCAGGCTAGGTAGCTGCAGTGCAGGGGCTCAGCTGCTCAGGGGCATGTGTGATCTTAGTTCACCAACCAGGGGGCCAAACCCCTATTCCCTGCATTGCAGGGTGGATTCTTAACCACTGGACCACTAGGAAGTCCCCAGTTTATCCCATCTTACTTCCCTTGTAGCTTGTACAGAAAAGCATCTGCTTACAATGGGGGAGACCTGGTTTCGATCCCTGGGTCGGGAAGATCCCCTGGAGAAGGAAATGGCAACCCACTCCAGTATTCACACCTGGAAAATCCCATGGACCGAGAAGCCTGGTGGGCTAAAGTCCATGGGGTCGCAAAGAGTCGGACACAACTGAGCGACTTCTCTTTACTCTTCAAACTCTTTATATCTCCTATCTTTACTTCTGGTCCTTCCTACAATCAGGTCACACAATTTGACCACATATACACCTCAACTATCTTTCCTTCACAAACTCAAATAATAACCCACAGTCACTTTCTCCAATTCACCTCTTTCCAATAACAACCACTTTAAAGTGACTTCCACCACCACACACCCACAGCAGACACATTTTTTCCTAGCTTTATTAAAGATGCAATTTCTAAATCCAATTGCTATTTTTGGAACTGATCTGACTTGACCTCTTTATAAGATTTTTGTTGTGACCTTTCCCTCTCATTTTTGCAGTAGTCTGTTCCCTTGACTTCATAACGTTACTCTTTTTGCCTTTCCCTCTCTAACTTCTTTTCAGTTCCGACGTGGCCCATGCTTCTGCATATTCAATAAATGTAGATGTCATACAGGGGTGGCAACTTTTTCTTTGCAGCTTTTTCCATTGAAACATGGAATCTATTTATTTTTCCTTGAATAGACCTTGGGACTAAGTATGGCCAACAGAATGTGATGAAAACCACATGTGCAAGTTCTAGAGTCCAGGTTTCAAGAAATCTTGCAACTTCTCCTTCTTCCTCCTGGAATGCTGTTCTGAGACTGCTGTTTAATGAAAAAACTTGAGATGAAAGACCACATGGAGAGACAGGGAGATCCAGCCATCTCAGTTGACCAGTTAACCCATTGGACTCTAAGACTTGACTAACTCACAGTGGCTCATGAGAGAGCTCAAGTAAAAACCAGAATAATGATCCCAGTTTACCCAGAAAATCAAAGCAAATAATGCATTGCTAGAACTTTCCTGGTAGTCCAATGGCTAAAACTCCATTCTCCCAATGCAAGATGCCCATGTTCGATCCTTGGTTGGGAAACTAGATCCCATATGTGGCAACTAGACCCCACATGCTGCAACTAAGACCCCATGTGGCAAAAAAAAAAAAAATGTTGTTTTCAGCCACTAATTTTTATGATGCTTTTATTATCAGTAAATGATAACTGATACGATAGGTATCTTCCAGGTTTTTAATGACTCATTTCTTGTCTCATTGTACACACAGGACTGGAAAAGGTCAGTTTTCATTCCAATCCCAAAGAAAGGCAATGTCAAAGATGCTCAAACTACCACANGTGGGAATGAGAGAGAGAGAGAGTGAGGACGCCCGGCTCCCGAACGAAGGAGCAGCCTCACTGCCGGTTCCCCCCTGCTCAGCCGCCCAGGTTGGGGTCTGCCCGGGTCTGCCCTATGGACTAGGGTGGGCGGCAGGCTCCTTTCCGTCTCTGCCCTGCTCTCTGCCCTCTCCCCTCCCCTCTTCGGAGAGCCCCTGCATCCCTTGCCCAGGGAGGAACAAGCAGGGCTCCAGGCTCTGGGGGCGAGCAATCGGGGCCCTGCCCTGCCTACACCACGCCATGACCCCCCTGCTGGTTCCCCTCTTGCTGGCCTCCCTGCTCCCCTCCAGCTCCTGTAACAAAGGTGAGTGTGGGGGTGGGGGCACAGAGGGAGGGGGTCTCAGGCCCCGCGATGTGGAGGTCGAGGTGGCAGGCGCCCTTTAAGGCTCCCTGGAATACGACAGGTGGTTCTTCGCACGATCCCCCTTTCCATCCATTTTCTCAGACCTGTCCCTTCTCTTCTTGCTGGCATCCCCAGACCCTCTCTCGTCCCTCCTCTCTGGTCCATCTCTACCCATGTGCTTCTCTTGCTCCTGGGTTGGTCCCCATTCCCATCCTGGGGTCTGTATCTTCCCCTCCACCCCCCACCCGCCTCACCATTGCTCCCTGCTGGAGCGGTCTCGGGTCTCAGAAGGACCTGTCCCTGAGGGGGGTGATGGACCTCTCTGGGCGGGTCCCAATTTCATGGGGTGTGCCGGCGCTGAGGGTGTGTGGCCATATCCATCTGGTCCCTCTCCATCTCATCCCGGGGAGGAACTGTTCCCACAGTTCAGCAATTCGGAGCACGTATGTGTCGGCGTGTTCCTCTGCATCCATCCCCTTCCGCCTGCATACACGGCTGGGCTGAGGGTTACCAGAGCTGCCCTCTCTGGCAGACAGCTGATAAATTTAGCTGGGTGAGGCTTTAGAGGGGCCAGGAGAGAGGGAGCGGGTGAGAGCCACGGGTTTAGGTAGGTGAAGACAGCAGGTAAGGGCAGGAGTGTGTGTGTGTGTGTGTGTGTGTGTGTGTGTGTGTGTGTGTNAACTAAGATGCGTCTGTTACCCAAAGTGTATTTTCCTCTAGGACATCACTGAGCATAAACACATTATATTTCAAAAGTTAGAAAATTAATTTGCCAGATTAAATTGAAGTAATAAAAAAAATTTTAAGTACAAAAAAAAAAGTCTGTTATGAACTTAGGCCATCTCAAGCTCAGGGAGTCGGTGGGAAAGTGTGTTCCCGGCAGAGGCTTAGCAGTGAGACACTCAGGATGGAGGGGAAAGGGCCACCACAGGCCAGAGGGTTTGCAGATAATCCAAACCAGGCTGTTCTAAGGATTTCTGCTCGACTGCTAAAAAAAATCATGCTGCCAGAACACGACTTCTGCCAGGAACTGAGACTTCAAAGCAAAGCTGGACACCAGGGCCCCCGTTTTAAATGAAACCATTAGATGTAAGCGGGGAGAGGCGTCCAGTGCTACACTTTTTTTGGGTCTTTTCTTTAGAGAAAAGATAGGAACCTTACCGGTTCCTTTTTAAAGGCTGCTCTCGGTGTAACAGCAATTACAGTCACGCACAAAACACCACTTGCGCTCTCAAGCCTTGTAGCGCGCCCACCGCCGCGGGAGGCTGCAGAACGCAGCCACAGAGCCTCGGTGGCCGCTGACGCGAGCCTGTGCTTCTGCCATGGGGCCGCGCTCGGCTCGCCCGGCTCACGCGGCGGCAGGGACCTCTGATCGAGGTGGCAGCTCTGCTGACCTTGCCTGGACTGGCCCATGAATGAGGTCGGAGGGCTGCGGGCGGGCCCAGGGGGGCTCAGCAGGGACAGCTGAGCTCTTGGCCCTGTGGTCTTGCATCCCGCAGCATTTGGGACCGCCCTCCCGGGTGCAGACAGGCTGAGAGAGCATGGAAACAGACAGGCCTCCTGGGAACTGCCGCCTGGCCCTGTCTGCCACATCCGTTGCCAGAACAAGTCAAGGTCAGCTCAGATGCAAGAAGTGAGGAAGCAGGCCCCACCCCACCCCTCAATGGGAAGAGCTGCAGTGTGCCTTGACAAGGGGTGAGGGGCGTGGCTGCAGGGGCGCAGCGAGGAGGGGGCGGGCGGCCTCCTCCGTAACCTACCTGGCCCTTCTCTAATCCGTTGTGTGCCCTACAAGACTGACCCCCACAGAGGCTGACCTCTATGCCTCGTTGCCCCCGCACAGTCCTGGAGACCCAATTCACTTAGACTACAGCGTGAATGACCCCCCAGGCTGTGCAGTGCTCAACTTACACAGCCATGTGGTGCTGCCCTCAGCGAGCCTGCCTGTAAAATGATGAGTCTGGGCAGCATGGTGCCTTGAGAATGCCTCCCACTGAGAATTCACAAATGCTTTACACTTCAGACCCTATGGTCTCTCTTACGACTTGCCTAAAAAGGCAGCACAGAACACACGTATGTGTGTGTGTGTGTGTTTCCATGTGTATGATGGGCACACTAGCATGCACACGGTAGGAACATAACAAATACATCGGTTACATATGTTGACATTGGAATGAAGATTAAAATAATTTTGAACAAATGTGTTGGAAATATACAAACATCCCACCCCTCTTCCTGGATTACAGAAGTATCCCACGAAAGCAAGGCTGAGAACTACCAGTTTGGTTCATAAAATGAGAAATACAGAGCTAAAGTTAGACCCCAAAAAACATAGAGAAACAAATGATCCGACCCTAACTTGGTAGAACTGAGGAGGCGAGGAAACACCAGAAATCCTACCCAAGACACACACGCCCAGGACATCCCAGACGCCCTCCCCGGGCAGACGCGGGGCTGGCGGGCCTCACCGCCCATCTGTGGCTCTGGGCCTTGCCCATGCACGAAACCCGAGACGCACGAAACCCGAGCCCCCAGCCAGCCCTCTGGCCCCTCGGGCCCGCAACTGCGCGCGCTCAGCAGCTGCGCGGGGATCTGCAGCGAAGCAGAGGACCCAGGAACCCATTCCGTGGTCCCACCGCCCCAGAAGATGGTATCCATGAGGGTGAGAAGCAAGGGCCACCAGCACCCTGAGATGGCAAGAGCCTGTCCAGCTGTGAGAATAAGGAAATACTCCCGGATGTGGGTGGCCTTAAGGTCCAAGTCCTGGCTTAGCGTTTTCCTGGACGTAGCACAAGTCTCGGGTGGTGATCTATAAAAGCATCATCTACGAGGACCTGGCCCGCAGCCAGCCTAAACACCGCCCCTCACGTCCACTCACTCACCCTCGGAGCAGCCCTCCCGGCCCTGAGGCCCAGACAGCAATGGTCAGCCTTGCCTTCCTCTCTCTCTGTCGCTCAGTTATGTCCGACTCTTTGCGACCCCATGGTCTGTAGCCCGCCAGGCTCCTCTGTCCATGGGATTCTCCAGGCAGGAATACTGGAGTGGGTTGCCGTTTCCTTCGCCCGGGGATCTTCGCGACCCAGGGATGAAACCCACGTCCCCTGTGTCTCCTGCATTGCAGGCGGATTCTTTACCCACTGAGCCACTAGGGAAACCCTAATCTTGTTTTTAGGAGGAAGAAAGTCAGGCTCAGAGAAGTCAGACAGGCTGTCCCAAGTCACACAGCAAATGGCCGATTCTGGAGCACATCCTGGGACGGCCCCACGGTACAGGCCCTGGGGGCAGAGTGGGTCTTGGGAAGCGCTGGGCCTCCCAGCACCCGATGCTGCCCTGGGCAGAGGTGAGCCCCCTGACAGCGTGCGGGACCCTGGCCACCACCTCATGACCCCCATGCAGTGCCAGCCCGAAAGTCTAGAAACAGTCCCACCAAGTGTATCACACACACACACACACACACACACACACACACACACAGGGCATTGCTTTAAATCTCAGCTTAGATGGATTCTGAGTGAACTCAGGGTCCAAAGGCCCAGGAGCCCCAGNGATTTGTAGAGTGGAGGGAGGAGAACTGGGAGCTTCCTCTTCACCTCCTCAGATGCTCCTGGTTTCTTAGCTCATTAGTAGCCGCGGCTGAAAGTTGTGCAACTGCTGCTTAACTTTGAACTGCGGGATTGTTGTGACTGCTGCACCTTTGGAGACCTGCCCAGCTTCAGCCTCCAAGAAGGCGTTTGGAGTCAGGAAAAGGAAAAAAAGAGAGAGAGAGAGAGAAAGAGAGCAAGAGAGGAAGGGAGGGGGACTGTATTGTGTTCTGTAGTTATTTGCAGACTTGCTAAACTTTAAAGGACTGCCAACCCCACAGGCATGATAATACCCACGAATGGGAATTTCACTAGATTTGGAAACCCCCATTCCCCCCGCTCTCCACACCCAACCACACAAGGTGTAGTGAACACATACAAAAGATTTAAAAGTAAATGCCCCCCCACCTCCCAGCCAGCTCCAGTCTGTGAAAAGTAATCTGACCGAGGCCAGCAGGAGTGAGGGTCAAGAATTCTTTGCCTACCGATTCGCCACAAAAATCCCTGCCTGGGGTTTCAGACTTAGAGGAGCGAAGCTGGAGGCTGGGTCCAGGTGGACTCGAAGACCACTTGGGAATCTGGGCCCCCCGAGTTCAGGAGGTTCAGAGGTTCCCCGCTCCTCCACTCTCCCAGTTCATCTTTCAAAAGTTGGAAGACCTGAAGGACCAAAGGGCTCCAGGGCTGAAAGATCGCAGCACGNCAGTTTCATCCATCTCATTAGAACCTGTCTCTTATACACATCTCCGAGTTCAGGAGGTTCAGAGGTTCCCCGCTCCTCCACTCTCCCAGTTCATCTTTCAAAAGCTGGAAGACCTGAAGGACCAAAGGGCTCCAGGGCTGAAAGATCGCAGCATGGTCACAGGAGCCAGCCAGGGTTTGGGGTCTCGACCCCGCCCCATCTTTGTCATTGACTAGCCCTTTTAGAGTTTGAAGGAAGGGCCAACTGTTTGCTCTCACCCCTGGACGAGTAAATTGAGATAGGACGCGCCGGGCACCTTCTGAGAACGGAAGTGTGTAGTGCTGGTCGAGGGGCTGGGGCTGGGGCATCTCCCGGTCCCACGTAGGCTCGAACCCGGGACCCCGGCAACACGTGGGTGCGGGGCGGGCGGAGCTCGCCTGCGCGGAGACACCGTGAGAAATAAAGCGCTGTCCAGGGCGAGGCCCTGCAGAATTTTCCCAAGACATTTTTTTCTCAGATTTCATTTCCACCTCTCTCCTCCGACTCCCCTCTCGTCTACCACCTCCTCGCGCCACCTCCTGCCCGCCCCCAGCCCCGCCGCTCTTCTGATCTTTGCTTGGAGGAAGGGAGAGGAAAAAAATAATCAAAGCACTGTGGCTTCAATCTGAGTAACACTTCAGGCTAGTGGCTCTCTAGCCGTCAGCAAAGGACATGAAAGGCTCAGACTTTCTTTGGGAGCACACTCCTGACCCTCAACAAAAGCACACCGGAAAAAGGGTGATCTCAAAGTTTTCTGTAATTTTTATATGCACTGATTTATACAGAATTCTACAGAGGTCAAAAAACTCATTTTTCCAAAATTTACTATCATAATTCTTACCTAGTCCTCTGTGCTTTATATACATATATGTATTTTATATAGCACTATTATTTAAAATTTATTATTTGTAATTGTACATAAATATTACAAGCCACATATATATCCCTAATTGTTATAAGTTATTACAATAGCCAGTGCTTTAATTCCATTCAGTGCGCTTCAGTCATTCAGTCGTGTCCAACTCTTTGTGATCCCATGGACTGAAGCACGGTAGGCTTCCCTTACCTTTTATCTACTCCTGGAAGATAGGATAATTTTTTAAAAATACAGTCATCTTTTGAATGCATCTGTGGCAACGATGCCAGAGAAAATCTTTAAAATACTAACAGTAGTAAGTATTAATGACATATTTTGTTTTATATGTTTATATATATACATATTAATTTATACCTGTGTGGGGCTTCCCAGGTGGCTTAGTGATAAAGAATCTGCCAGCCAAGCAGGAGACTCAGATTTAATCCCTAGGAAATGGGAACTCACTCCAGTATTCATGTCTGGGAAATCCCATGGACAGAGGAGCTTGGCAGGCTACAGTCCATGGAATTGGAAAGAGTCAGACATGACTTAGCAACTAAACCACCACCACCACCATACGTATGTATGTGTGTATATATGTGTGTGTGTGTATATATATATATATATACACACATACTTTACATGCAACATAAATAAAACAATCTTGGATATAATTTAGTTTCAGTCCTTAACTTTATTTTATAAGCACATCCCCCCAAAATGATGCTATCATGGAAACTTGCCCAGTTATTCTAAGTTGTTCAAATTAGAATCCCCTAAAGCTATACTGTTCACTTATTAACAATGGCTGCAGCCAAGTTGGAAAGAATTTTGCATTTAAAAATATCCTCGCGTTTCCTGTAGCTTCAGTCTTCGACCCTTATTAACATTACTTATATATGTAGTTTTCATATAAAACAATTTTTAATAGAGCAGTTTAATGGAACAAGAGGAAACAACATTATATCTTTATTAGCATAATCTTATGTTGAGTTTCAAGTTAGCACAAATGAACCTCATTTAGGATGTAATTATTCCTCACATAAAATATTCTAGTAACATTATTTATGACAAGCTCTTTGATATATGAGAATTAAACACAAAGGATTAATATCCCTCAGATATCAAAAGCTGAAAGGAATTGAAAAGATGGTCACTTTTACCTAAATAGAAATGCAAGCAAACAATAATTTGAAAGAAAATAACAAAACCATTTTTTTTAAAAAGCTATTGACCAGATATTATGTAGATAAATTGAAATGAGATTTTATTTTTCATCTACCTAATTGCCTGATTTTTAAAACGATAATGCTCAGCTCAGTCAGTTGTTGGTCAGAGTATTCTACTTGACATGAATAGTACAGATGGTTATATCCCTGATAGAAATGAATTTGACTATGTACATCAATAACCTGTAAAATATTTGAACTCTTTTATCCAAGTTTTTCCTCATAAGAATTTTTCTTAAGGAAATATTCAATTTCATAAAAAGGCTTATGCTTATTAACGCTCTGTTGAGAACTAAATATAAAATTACACATGAAGTGTTGACACCATATTAGACAAGGAACTGGGTATTTTTCTTTATTAGGTAGAAAGTACTATAAAAATGATCTTATATTGAAAATAAGGCAAACTAACGACTGCATGGCCATTCCGTGATATAGTGGAACTTTTTCTAACAGTTCTTCTCAAAGACTATCCAGTTCCCTGGAAGAATGAGGTTTTTTGAACTTACTATTTACTACTGATTAGGCCCAAACTCTGTGAAATAAGGGCTTAAGTTGTATAAGAAAAAAGAAACAGAAGAAAAGAAAGACGCAAGTAGAAAGATAACTCAAAAGATTATAGTTTTATTGCCCTGTGAGACATCAACCAGTTTCACATCTAACTGAGAACTATTTCAGCCTTCTTTCTTTAATTCACTAACTATTAATATATATGGCAGTCTTTCCTATCCGCTTTTGGACTGGCTTTACAATTCTGTTGAATTCCTCATTAATATGTTAATCATTGACACTTGCACACTATATATTAATATTTGTATGAGATTCGTACAGTTCAGATTTTTGAATAATATACTTTAGGAAAACTGTGAGCATGTATCTGTCCTTTTCTGAACCAATGGGAAATCTTCATAGCAAAAATGTGGTTAACTACCTACACAATCCTTATCTTTATTAAAAGATAAAATGTGTAAAATGTGTTTTGATGGTAGAAAATGGAATCTTCCTTTAATCATAGTTAAGTATGCAGCTCAGCCAAAATAAATAAAAAATAGTATATTTCCTTATATATTTAAATTAAGATGAAAATCAACAAGGAAGATGCTACATTATACTTAATAATAGAAGAATGAATGTTCTCCTGAATCATATGAATGCTGTCGAATCTGTGGTTAAGCTGTTATCAGAAGCTAAACAGTGTTAAAATGTATTCTGATAGAAAGGCCTGTTTTAGAAGGAGGTATGACAAGATATTTGTATGAATTTGGGGTCCAGTTTATTCAGAGCCTCTCTTCATATTAAGAAATTTTTTTTTTTTTTTGGCTGCACCATGCAGGATCTTAGTTCCCTGACCAGGGATCTAACCTGTGTTCCCTGAAGTGAAAGCATGCAGTCCTAACAATTGGACCACCAAGGAATTCCCTAGGGAGTCCTTTTTAAACTGAATTTTCCCAGTTTTATTGAGATACAATGGACATACATCACTGTATGTTTAAGGGGAATGCCATAATTGTTTGACTGACATGTATTGTGAAGTGATTACTACAATAGGTTTAGCCAGCATCCATTTTATAGATACAATAAAAAGAGAAAACAAAAAAAGAAAAAAAAATTCTTGTGAAAACTCTCAGGACTTACTCTCTTCAAGTTAGTATGCCTTTTGAAAATGCAAGTGTTAATCGCTCAGTTGTGTCTGACACTACGGGACCCCGTGGAGTGTAGGCTGCTAGGCTCCTTTGTCCATGGAATTCTCCAGGCAAGAAGACTGAAGTGGGTTTCCATTCCCTTCTCCAGGGATCAAACCTAGGACACCTGCATGCAGGCAGATTCTTTACCATCTGAGTCACCAGGGAAGCCCAATGTACTTACTTATACACCAGTGTTAACTACAGTTATCGCGCTATCCGTTGTATCCCAACATTTGTTTATCTTGTAACTAGAAGTTTGTACCACCTACCTCCAATTCCCCCTCCCTCAACCCTGTCCACACTTCTGCTGACCTTTTTATTATATGAATTTGGCTGAGTTTTAGCTTTAGCAGTGTTACTTCATTAAAAGGGTAGTAGATATGAGTACCCATTCCAGTACTCTTGCCTGGAAAATCCCATGGACACAGGAACATAGTAGGCTGCAGTCCATGGGGTCACTAAGGGTCGGACACGACTGAATGATTTCACTTTCACTTTTCACTTTCATGCATTGGAGAAGGAAATGGCAACCCACTCCAGTGTTTTTGCTTGGAGAATCCCAGGGACATAGGAGCCTGGTAGGTGGCCATCTCTGGGGTCACACAGAGTCGGACCAGACTGAAGTGACTTAGCAGCAGATATGAGTACAGCCTTCCCAGGTGGCACTAGTGGTAAAGAACCTTCCTGCTAATGCAGGGGACATGAGAGATGTGGATTCAGTCCCCGAGTCAGGAAGATCCCCTGGAGGAGGGCATGGCAACCCACTCCAATATTTTTGCCCGGAGAATCCCTTGGACAGAGGAGCTTTGTGGGCTACCGTTCATGTGGTCACATGAATGAGTGGCTAATCACTCCACTCCATATTGTAATCTGTGAAGAAATAGCATACTATATGTTATTATATTTTACTAAATATAACAGCTTGTTATAATCAATTAATTTACTGAGAATCCCACTTTCAATTAAGGGAAGAATAGAAAGACAGAGAGGACTTCTGGTACTAGTTATGAAGAACACACTTGCCAATTCAGGAGATGTAAGAGACTCAGGTCTGAGTGGGTTGGGAAGATCCCTTGGAGGAGGGTGTAGAAATCCACTGTGGTTTTCTTGCCTGGAGAGTCCCATGGACAGAGGACACTGGCGGATTGCAATCCATGAGGTCACAAAGGTGGACACAACTGAAGTGACTTAGCACAGCACAGTAAGACAGAAAACCTGTTTTATTTGGACAATGAAGAACTCAGAGATAATTAAAACTAGCCAGAAGAGTGGAATCCAAACTTGGATGAGAATCTTCAGCCAGTCAAGATGCGGCAAAAGGGCACCCTGTGGAACAGAGCTGTTTAAAGCAAAAGGTAAAAAAATCTAAAAAAAAAAAAAGTGATTGGAAGATGTGGTTAAACGGATTTTCAGAGCTATTATTACTGTTATCATTATTCCAATAAGTGTCTGTCTTCTAAAGTTCATTTCTCTCTTAAGGGTGCTCATGGAAGTAGAAAGCATGTCTAAAAAGGGGAATGGATGTACTTTTTCTCACAGAATCTTTTAAATAATGGATGTGTTATGGGTTATGAACTAACCTCTCTAAAAGTTTGAGCAAGGAAAAAGTAACAATCTTGAATGGTTGAGGAAAAGCCCAGAAGCACAGGTTCATTTCAGTTCTGGGATTCTACAGTGGCAGTGCTCTTTTGATTCTCCAAAAAGAAAAATTTTAGAATGGCACTGTGAAGCTTTTGAAGGTTTTACATAAGCACATGTCTAGTTAGTCATACAGCTTCAATAGGTGGCTTCAAGCTTTTAATTGATTAAACAGTATTTGAAAAGCTGGCTTGTTGGGTGTTGGCCAGGTACCTGTGTCCTAAATAAAAGGCCAAATTTCTTCCCTTAACAGCCATGGCTATTATTGACCCTAAATGAGATAAAGTGACAAAGCCACATAAAGAAGGCTGTTCCTAGAAATTGATCAACTTCAATGATTATGTTGTGAAACACAGATACTTTAATAAAATAAAATGGGTGTATATGAATATATAAGCATTCTCAAATGTACATTCGCCTGTTATATGAAATAATATAATTATAACATTATGTTTTAGTGTTTTACACAAAGCATTTATACACTTGATCCCAGTATGTTCAGCAAAAGAGAAAATGTTGTTTTAATTTTATAAATAAGAAAACTGAGGTGTAGAGCCATGTGATGGTTTAACTATTACTCAAAACAAAGAACAAAATGTGGAGTCAAAGATGACTTCAGTATAGGTAAGAAGCATAGCTCTAGCCTCTATTTCAAATCTCTCATTATGTAAATGAAGAAGACGAGACTCAGATATAAAGGCACTTGCTCAAAAACATGTGTTAGCATGAAGTGGAACCAAGAACAGACCTTGTTGGCTATATTAACAGCTCAAATACAGCTTTTTGATTAACATTAAAATAGAACAAAATAAAAATATACAGCCTAAATAGCATAATTAAAAACACAGACCTTAGAATTCATCTGTACAAAGGCTCATTTCACTGCTTAAGTGCAGAGGAGAGTAGATTTCCAAATTTAATGCAGTAGTAGGCTTGAAACAGAGTTCTCCCAATTCAGTATTCTTGTAAAATTATATAACTGTATGTCCTTAATCTATTTTCAAACATTTAAATGACCAATTCAAATCTCATAGGCCTAAATGACCTCTATTTCATAGTTAATAAAGAAGGAAAACTATTTTAATTCAGTGACAGGCATTTTACAAACTCATGAAGCACTAACAGTTTTTGCTGCAAAAATTATACGTCTTATAGAGATATATGTGATGTCGTATAGAGATCTTTTGTGATGTGTTTATTATGAGAAATTTACTATTCAAGTTGTAATATGCCAGAAACTAACAATTTTAACATTCAAAACTCTCCTTTAGCAAATATAATACGGAATGAATAAGAGAAGGTGATACAATATGTTTCCTGTAAGGAAATTAAACACTACTTTAGGTAGTTCAAGATAAGTGAGGTTTGATGCAGCAAATTGGTTACAAAGGTATTGGAAAGAATGGAGAAATATAAGCAGAATATCAGGAAGTTGCTACCATGATTGTATTGAAACCCATGAGCTAGCACCAGATTCTCAGCTTCTGGAGAAACTTCTTCAACTTTTTCCACTTGTGTTTTAACTATTCCTGGTGAAAATCCTGAAGTGTGCACCCCAATAGCACTGGGTCAATATTTGCAAATCTCTCAGCTTCTCCGACTTTCCAAACACTGCCCACATTTCTCAATGTTAGAATTTAAGAGAAAGTTGGCACTGAAGCCACTAGCTTGGCAAGTTCAGTTCAATCACTCAGTCGTGTCTGACATGACTGAGCTTGGCAAAGCATCTCATAAATACAGTTTGCAGGCTTCTAACCCTGTTGATGTGGGGAAATAAGAGAATGATATGGAATCAAGAATATCATACACAATTTGACATTTGGTAAATAGCATTACAGTGTGGAGCCACCAGGAAGATTTCAGAGACAAAAGACATACTTTCTATGTATGGACTAAATGAGTGAAAAAAAAAATCTAGAACATGGTCCAAAGAGCCTGAGTAAACAGGCCTACTGTTGGTATGGCCCATCTTATGACTTATATAAATAGAAAACTATACAGTGTGTGCTCAAGATGTGGTTCATAGTGTTAATGGAAGCTCCCAGTCAACATTCCCTTCTCTAAGAAAAGGGTCAAATGTTCTGAGAGAGAACTATTGTCAGGTAACATAATTTCCTAACTAATTTTAAATAGAATCCATACGCAATGTGACTACTATGAAAATTAGTATAGTAACAGAGATAACATTCAAAGTACATTATACCTGATCAATGAAAGTCAGCTCCATAAACCTGCAGTCCCTGCCACTCTGGGTGTGTATGTTCAGCTCAGTTCAGTTGTTCAGTCACGTCCAACTTTTTGCGAACCCGTGAACTGCAGCATGCCAGGCCTCACTATTCATCACCAACTCCCGGACTTTAGTCAAACTCATGTCCATTGAGTTGGTGATGCCATCCAACCATCTCATTCTCTGTCGTCCCCTTCTCCTCCTACCCTCGATCTTTCCCAGCATTAGAGTCTTTTCAAATGAGTCAGTTCTTCGCATCATGTGGCCACAGTAATGGAGTTTCAGCTTCAACATCAGTCCTTCCAATGAATATTCAGGACTGATTTCCTTTAGGATGATCTGAATGGATCTCCTTGCAGTCCAAGGGACTCTTAAGAGTCTTCTCCAACACCATAGTTGAAAAGCATCAACTCTTCGGTGCTCAGATTTCTTTATAGTCCAACCCTCACATCCATACATGACTACTGGAAAAACCATAGCTTTGACTAGACGGACCTTTGTTGGCAAAGTAATGTCTCTGCTTTTTACTGTGCTGTCTAGGTTGGTCATAACTTTTCTTCCAAGGAGCAAGCATTTTTTAATTTCATGGCTGCAGTCACCATCTGCAGTGAATTTGGAGCCCAAGAAAATAAAAGTCTGACACTGTTTCCATTGTTTCCCCATCTGTTTGTCATGAAGTGATGGGACCAGATGCCATGATCTT
>SJYV01009901.1:296386-381430 GCA_006410875.1 Neotragus pygmaeus
ATCTTCTGCTTCTGTTAGGTCCATACCATTTCTGTCCTTTATTGAGCCCATCTTTGCATGAAATTTCCCCTTGGTATCTCTAACTTTCTTGAAGAGATCTCTAGTCTTTCCCATTCTGTTCTTTTCCTCTATTTTTTTGCATTGATCACTGAGGAAAGCTTTCTTATCTCTCCTTGCTCATCTTTGGAATTCTACATTCAAATGTGTATATCTTTCCTTTTATCCTTTGCCTTTCATTTCTCTTCATTTCACATTTGCTTGTAAGGCCTCCTCAGACTACCATTTTGCCTTCTAGCATTTCTTTTTCTTTCTTGATCACTGCCTCCAGTACCATGTATGACTCAGGATCAAATTATCCCGTTGGATGGATTGTTCTTGGACAGAATTGGGGTCACCTCTTCTCTTCTCACTTCCTCAACCACTCACAAATAAAGTTGATAGAATTAAGAGCAAAAAATTAAAGTTGGTTGTCAACCTTCAGGTTTGACTAGGTTATAGTTATTATTGCTGCTGCTGCTAAGTCGTTTCAGTCGTGTCCGACTCTGTGTGACCCCATAGATGGCAGCCCACCAAACTGCGCTGTCCCTGGGATTCTCCAGGCAAGAACACTGGAGTGGATTGCCATTTCCTTCTACAATGTATGAAAGTGAAAAGTGAAAGTGAAGTCGCTCAGTCGCGACCGCANTTCAGTCGTGTCCGACTCTGTGTGACCCCATAGATGGCAGCCCACCAAGCTGCGCTGTCCCTGGGATTCTCCAGGCAAGAACACTGGAGTGGATTGCCATTTCCTTCTACAATGTATGAAAGTGAAAAGTGAAAGTGAAGTCGCTCAGTCGCGACCGCATGGACTGCAGCCCACCAGGCTCCTCCATCCATGGGATTTTCCAGGCAAGAGTACTGGAGTGGGGTGCCATTGCCTTCTCCAATAGTTATTGTTGGTAAATATTTAAAAGGAGTTAACTTTTATATGTTGAAGGTGAGAAATAGTTGGACTATTCTTCAATCAGAGCTTTTAGAAATGTTACAAAGGGCAATCATCTATTGGTTTAAGATTCTTGGATTGCCTCAAGTATTATACCCAAAATTAAAACCTTAAATCTGGGTTTCTTCTTTGAAATACATTTTGTGACTGAGAAATTCAAATTAATTTGTGGTAATTCACAGATAATTTTAGAGAATGGCAAATTTTGATGATTTTTTAACAAAGATCAAAAACAGTTAAGTTATTAGTGTTAAAAAGATACAAGCATAATCTTAATACATTTGCTAATTAGTATTTCTTCTCATTTATGTTTGGTTCATGTTTAACAAGCACATTGGCTTAAGGCTAATAAGTTCTTTGACAGAATAAATGTATATTAGACACTAGGGTATGCAAGGCACTGAATTAAAAATCTGCTCTTAAAAGGTGAGAAGGCACTGTTCTAGTTTTCAAAGAGTTTGAGTTGAATGTGAAAAACAATGGTAATATAAAGCATCATCCCTTGAATTAAGCTGTGCATAAAACACAGTGGTGATACGGGAGAGAAGCAATTAAATCTAAGGCAAGACAGAGGAAAATCACAATAGCTCTGATAACTAGGTATTATTATTTCCATCTTATGAATATTTTCAACAATAATAATTTAGAATTATAATATAATCACTTATGTGATCTTTGGAAAATTTTCCTCAGATGATATTTAATAGATACGTTATTAAGAACATTTGGCATTGTTTCCTTTTTTAAATTTAGTAAAGATTTTGTGAATGTAATTTTAGTTCACCACACTATCAGCCATCTTTCTTCATGATGTGTAGAACGTAGTAGCCTCATATGTATCAAAGCACTAATATCAGTTATTATGGACAGAATTGTGTCCTCCCCGAATTAATAAACTGAAGCTCTAACCCCCAGTGTGACTGTATTTGAACAGAGGATATTTGGGGAATCACCTAAATGAGGTTAAATGAGATAAGTGCGGAGTGCTGCTCCCATAAGGCTGGTGTCCTTATAAGAAGAGGAAGAGGCACCAGCAGCTTCTCTCACTGTAGGCATGGAGAGGAAGGTCATTAGGACAAGAGAGAAGACAGCTCTTTATGGGCCAGGAAGAACACCCTCATCAGAAGCTAAATTTGCCAGCACCTTGGTTTTGAGTTTCTAGCTTCCACAACTCTGAGAAAATGAATTTTGTGATCAGTTTGTGATATTTTGTTATGACAGGCCAAGCAGACTAATATACCAATAATATGAAGCAGATACATTTGGACTAATCTTTCTTGGGGAAGAACAAACCAGAACCTTTTGTCCCAAAGGAAAAAGCCCCCTCCTTTAATATTCCTTGTGTTCTTGGAGAAGAGGTGGGGGAGTTTGCACTTTGATCTGGGAGCCTTCTGAGAAGTGCAGGGGTCTCAGTCCACACCTTCCCTTTGAGATTTAATATTAAAGAATTTCTCAGTGAATAAAGGTGCCATTCTGGACCAAAAAGATAGCAGAATGGCCAAGGGTGATTCAAGTTCAACTTGAAGGAAGTTTTCAGGTTGTGTCTTTCTCACTAGTGTTCTATCAGAAAACTCTAGCCTGTGAGGGAAGACTTATTCTGGAAAACTGTCAAAGCACAGCCACCAATTCTACCTATGTTTGTTAGTGTAGGTTAGGAAGAAATGTGTGACCTTCCAAGCTGCCTTTTCTGCACTTGCTTTTTAGGGCAGTGGACACAGGTCTGGCTTTCTGGTTCCAGTTTTTGAGACTGTAACCTTGTGAGAGCGAAAGGGACAAAGACAATTGAAAAGCTAGAACTGCAAGTACGCTGTTCACATTTGCAAAATTTCCTTCCCAGTATTTTCTGTGAGCAGGATTGCTTTGTTTTTCTAAAGAAGGAAGAAAGTAAAGGAGAGAGGGAGAGGTGATACTAGATTTCCTCATAAATATAGGCATTTACTCAGGGGATTGATGGAAGAGATATGTTTTTAAAATGTGACTCTGTTGCTACTCCAATCTTTGTGGCTTACAATCTGTAGATTCTCAGATGCAGCAGAGCCGTAAAACCTATGACTAAAAAAAATGGTCATGTTTGTAAACAGAAAATTCATAGAAAGATTAGAGATATCCAGTGTTGTAGTGTTGAAAATATTTCCACAGGTTCTTTGATGCTCCTTCCTTCAATAAGGTGAAGCTTAATCCTCCTCCCCTTGTGTGTTGACAGGTCTTAGAGACACACTTAGTAGCCATAGGTTTGACTTCGTGACTTTCTTCTAACAAATAATGGCAGAAGAGACCATATGGCCAATTTATTATAAAAGGATATAACTCGAGAACAGCCAGATGGAAGAGACATCCAAGGCAAGGTACGGGGAAAGGACACAGAGCTTCTGCGCCCTCTCAGAGTGCTCCACTCTCTTCCCAGTTCCAAATGCAGGTGCTCTCTGAACCCCATCCTTTTAAAATTTTATGGAGCTGTTGTTACCTGTGCATGATTGATTTAATCATTAGCTATCTGTGATTGAACTCAACCTCCAGCCCCTCTCCCCTCCCTGGAGTCGATGGTGGGCAGGGGACTGACATATGTAACCCTCTACTCAAATGGGTGGTTCTTCTGGCAACTAGACCCCCATCCAAAATTCACATCATTTACATAAAAAAGACAGACCCCCATCAAAATACACATCATTTACATAAAAAAGACAGACATTGTTATCATTCACACTTAGTAAATTCCAAGGGTTTTACAACCTCTGTGCCAGAAATGGGTATGAAAATCAAATAAATATTTCTTATTATAAATCACAATGTTACACAATATTATATGGTTAGATAACTATTATAATCAGACTTACTAGATATCAGAGAAATGCTAAATAGAACAACAAAGTCAGTAACTTTTTCAACATTACATTGGCCAAATTTTAAAAATAACATTTACCAGGGTATACACATTTTGTGAGTATTTAATCAAAATGATCTGTTTGGGAAATAATTTTCCAGTGTATGCTCTATAAAAATGTAAAGTACACATATCTTTGATTCAGTGGTTCTGCTTCTAAATATCTAACCTAAAGGAGTATTTGTAAGTGTCCAAATGGTGCACTATTGTATCATTGTGTGTAATAGTGAAAAAAAAATTGTGTAATGATCACATTACATGTTAGCACATTCCTTAATTCTTTTGAGGGTCTATGCTGTAAGCTCATTTTTTACATAACTCAGTTCAGTAGTTCAGTCGTGTCCTACTCTTTGCGACCCCATGAACCGCAGCATGCCAGGCCTCCCTGTCCATCACCAACTCCCGGAGTCCACCCAAACTCATGTCCATTGAGTCTGTGATGCCATCCAGCCATCTCATCCTCTGTCGCCCCCTTCTCCTCCTGCCCTCAATCTTTCCCAGCATCAGGGTCTTTTCAAATGAGTCAGCTCTTCGCATCAGGTGGCCAACAGCTTCAACATTTATATAATTATGTCACAGATAAGGGAGATTGAAATGTGCAGAAGTGAAATAACTTCCTTGAGGTTGCAAAGCTACTGAACAGCAGGATAGAGAAGCAAAGCTATGTTCTTACCAACTTCGATAGGCTGCCTCTCATAAAAAGAAGCATTTTGAATACAGTTTAATAAGAAAGTATTTAAATAAATAATGTACTCCAATTCTAGGCAACTCTATTAAAAATAGTAAGTTAGATCTATATACAGTTTGATGAAATATATCAGAAATGATTTCCTTCAAGCTAAGCTACATATCAAGGATTGCTAAGGAAAATAGCTGAAGTTGTTAACAGCTGATTCTAATAAATACAGTGCCCTGAACAGATCTAGCAGACTGGAGCTATGTGGAATATGAGTTCCTTGGAGCTATGCTGAATGTGACTCTGTATTTCCCTGTAGCAAAGCAGTTGAGAACTTGGGCCCTTGAGCCAGATACCATGTTGAATGCCAGCTCCACTTGCTAGGTGCTCAATCTTTCTGTGAGATAGTACCTCTGTTTGTAAAACAGGGATTATAATTGTATGTACCACTTCAAAATACTGTGAGAAAATAACGGCTGAATAAATATTAGCTATTATTACTGTGCAAGCGAAGTATTAGATTACCAGAGCTTGGTGCCAGAAACCATTCTTATCATTTAGCAATCTTTGTGCTGATTTCATTCTCACAAAACAACTCTTGATTATAATAGACTTGTATAAAATGAAAGAATGTTTTGTTCTGAGGGTGTGGCAGCAGATTTTGAGGGTANACCAGAGCTTGGTGCCAGAAACCATTCTTATCATTTAGCAATCTTTGTGCTGATTTCATTCTCACAAAACAACTCTTGATTATAATAGACTTGTATAAAATGAAAGAATGTTTTGGTCTGAGGGTGTGGCAGCAGACTTTGAGGGTAGTTAGAGACCTCAGTATATATCAAGAAATTGCTCTTTCAGAGTAAATTGCTGTTTATTCTTTTTTTTTAATTAATTTTTTTTTTACTTTATTTTACTTTACAATACTCTATTGGCTTTGCCATACATTGACATGAATCCACCACAAGTGTACACGAGCTCCCAGTCCTGAATCCCGCTCCCACCTCCCACCCCGCAACATCTCTCTGGATCATCCCTGTGCACCAGTGAGTTCAGTTATCATGAATTAAGTTGTCTAGGTTTGATTATATCTAAAACTAAGACATGGTCAGTTTCTGGATCCTAAATCATGGCGAATTCACTAATATGGATACTAACCAAAGATAACTCTTGGTATCTAGGCGGTTGAAATGCTCTATTTTTTTTTCCACTGTGAGTTTTTTCTTTCAGGCTTTCTCTCTTAAAATTGAAAGGAAAAATTATGTGTCTCTTCCTCATTGTTTAATTCCCAACCTTTAACCCAGTGCTTGCCAAAAGTCACTGTTCAGTAACTATAAATGGAACGAATTAATTTAAAATGAATCAACAATTAAAAAACAATTTTCTTTGCATCAGGTGGTTTGTTGCCATTTACCTTGTTTCAATCGAAGTGTTATTTTAGAGAATGATTTCTCGTTCATTGATGGTCCCTTTTAGTTGAGTTCCAGGTATTGAGTATTTTGCTGTGTCTTTTACAATTGAAGCAGGAATTGGAGAGTGGAAAATGAGGAGTGGAAGAAAAGAAAAGCAATGAGCTATTTGAGAGAACATCTTTCATTCCTTTGATGGTAAGAGTTTGTGATAATGACTTATATACACAGCCAGTCCTGGCCACAGCAGAATACTGAATGTCAGGTTTATCTTCCTGCTATAAAAAATGAACAAAATAGGATAAAATATATGAAACACTTTTTTAAGCTTTGGGAAAAAACACAGCATATAACCATAATTCATGAAAGAAGGATAACTCCAGAATTGAGTCCCACATTCCCTTCGATTTTCTACCTGGGCACATTCAAACTGCTGCCTAAGGACGAAGAACTCCCAGAGAAGAGAGCAAAGCTGCTGGTCAAAGAAAACAGTTTTGTTGCTGCTAAAGCTGCTATATTCCATGGCATAGGCCAGTAGAGATGAGGGAGAGGCACAGAGAAGGAGCCTCAGAAATTTGCATAGTGGCCCCTCTAGATGTCTGACTAAACAAACGCATGGCAATGCCCTGCAAGACTTGCCTCCACATACAGGCACACAGTAATTGCTCAGAAAGTGAGAGCAGAGATTCTGGAAGTAGCCCAGTACTGGAAGAAATTGGGTTTCCAAACTGCCAGAGAGAAGAATCTTCAGAAGGGCCATCCTTAGAGAAAAAGGACCATGCCTTAGTGCAGCCATAGCATCATTTGTGAATTTGTTGGAAATGCTGATTATGTGACTCCAACCTGGTCTACACAATAAGGACTTTTCAGGGTGGGATCCAGCACTCTGTGGATCAGAAAGAAAACCTGCGAGTAAATTAGAAAATATTTTAAAACAAATGGTAGTGAAAATACACTTTAATTGGAATTAGTGAGAAACAGCTAAAACCATGATCTGATAAAACAATTTAAAAGTTTAAATGTTTATATTGGGGAAAAAAAGGAAGAGGTTTGAAATTAATGTTCTAAACCTAACCTTTAAAATATAGAGAAGGAAGAATAAGCCAAAAGTAGGAAAAAGGAAATAAGAATAAAGGTAAGACTGAAAATCAATAAAATAAAGATCAAATGATGGAAAAAATAAAGACAAATATAGCTTTTTTGGAAAGATGACTAAAACTAAAAAGTCTGTCACAAAATTGATCAAGAAAAAAATGAAAAAAGAGAAGCACAAGCAATATCAGCAATGAAAAAGAGAATGTTGCTGTAGAAACTGTCAGACAATAAAAAGATAGTAAAGAAATATTACTAAAAATGGTATACGAATAACTTTGATAACTTAGACAATTTAATAAAATGTATTGAAGGATACCAACTACTAAGAAAAGGATAATTCAATCAGATAGCATACATGCATTTTAAAATAGTGAAATACTGAGATAGCATCTCAAACTGATACGGTGATCATTTGTCAGATTAGTAGACAACTTCCTAAGATGACATAATGAAAGACAATTATTGAGAAGTGTTGGTGTTAGCATTTATGTTCATTTAAACTGTTGGTTATCCATGCCTTAAATAATTTGTGATGTCAGAGAAATTTACTGGGAATGTGTGCCTGTGCGTGCTAAATCCTTTCAGTCGTGTCTGATATTTTACAACCCCATGGACTGTAGCCTGTCAGGCTCCTCTGTCCGTGGGATTCTCCAGGCAAGAATACTGGAGTGGGTTGCCAGTCCCTTCTACAGGGGATCTTTCCAACCCAGGGATCAAACCCAGGTCTCCCACATTGCAGGCAGATTCTTTACCATCTGCGTCACCAGGGAAGCCTGCAATTATTATTTCTAATTTACAGATGATAATACAGGTTCAGATAATTAAAGTCTAAAGCCACAGGGAGAAAGTTATTGGAATAGGACTAAAAGCAGGGAGTAGCAGAATGGTGGATATTGAGGCTGAATTCAGTACACAGACATTTCAGTTTGCTTGGTACTGCAAAAGAGAAAATTGAAGAAAATACTTGCATTTAAAGATTGTGACATTTCCATAAGAATCTAAAATTTTGGAAAATACTGAAAAAATGGAAAATTTGCCATTTGGGGTCTATGTTTCCATGTGGAAAAAAATCATCTGAAGCTCGGTATCAAGCAGAAAGTGAATGTTAGTCTCTCAGTTGTGTCTGACTCTTTGACACCACATGGACTGTAACCCGCCAGGCTAATCCATGGGATTCTCCAAGCCAGAATACTGGAGTGGGTTGCTATTCCCTTCTTCATGGGATCTTCCTGACCCAGGGATTGAACCTGAGTGTCCTGCACTGCAAGTGGATTCTTTACCATCTGAGCCAGCAGGGAAGTCCAGTATCAAACAGATGGTCTCCTTAAATAGGACAAGTCACCTCCTTGTCCCTAAAGGCATTTGAGGCTCAGTGGTAAAGAACCCAGCTGCCAATGCAGGAGACAAAGGAGTCTCAGGTTTGATCCCTGAGTTGGGAAGAGCCTTTGGAGGAGGAAATGGCAAGCCACTCCAGGATTCTTGCCTGGAAATTCCCATGGACAGAGGAGCCTGAGCTACAGTCCTTAGTGTTGCAAAGAGTGGGACATGACTGAGAAGGCATGCATGCACCTAATTTATGACCATGTTTTTCTGAATTCAGGGCCAGAGAACACATAGGGAAAAAGGTCATATTACACTGTGAGTGGGGGGACAGAAGATCATATGAGTAAGGAATCTATGACGTAGAAGCTAAAGGATTTGTGTTTACTGAAAGAGAGCAACAAAACCTGATAATGCCCAAAGCAAGATATTATATAAAAGAACAAGACAAAAAAACAGACCTGTCCAAAATAAAAGTCCATTCTACAGTGACTAATACCCATTGGATTGTTGTGGGGATGCTGTACTATAACAGAGAGACTCATAGAAGATAAATTAATTTCTCAAAATCACTTGACTGATATTGAAGAATAACCTCCCTCTGGTATAAGAATTGAAGTTAGACTCTGTGCAATCATGACCAATGTGATGAAGAGTTGGAAAATAGAGGAGATTTGTAACTCATTTAGAATGTCTAGATCTATATTCCCTTCTCTAAAATTTAAATGTAAAACTGCTTATTAATTTGGCTTAATTCATTCTTTGGCTTCACGAATTAAGATGACATTAAAATATGACCTGATTCCCCAGAGTGCTTGTGTGGCATGTTCATACTATACATACAAGTGCCTCCACCCAGAGTCTGAAGTGGGAAGTGTCCTCCTTTTCCGATCACTCACTCCAACTCTCCACAAGCTGTAACCTCACTTAACTTCCTGATTCTTCTTCCATACTTTCTAATTTACTACCCTGGTTGAAACAATTCAATGCATGTAGAACCACTGAGATGCAACATAGCCCTTAAAATGAACCCTGTTCCATAGTAGGTTATATCACATGAAATCAAATTAATTTGGCACCATAGATTGTCACAGAGTAGATTTTCAATAAATAAATTTCAAGTTTAATCTTCAGGTTACTCTGAGGTCTGTGGTATTGGTTATGGTGGTTGTTTCTAGACTCAGAAGAAGAGGATTCTGAGATTATTTTTATGATTATTCATCTAATATGTGCAACACATCTAAACCTGGAAAGGGAGAAAAACAAGGCTAAGCTGATGAATTAGAGTCAATTTAAAAATAAAATCCAATCTGAGTTTTACTAAATGTACTTTTAGGTTAAAAGTATTAGCCAGCCCTTTATTTGGCATAGCATTTTCTATAGCATGTTAATACAAGAATTTCTTTGACTTGTACTTGGATCCAGCATTAATATTACAAAGATTAGTTGTTGCTTTAGAAATGAAAGCTTTGTTCAGTCCTATCCAAGTTCTACTTAATAAGTCTCCTTATCCTTATTTAAACTCACTATGGCCTTAGTTTTTTTAAACCAACACAATGGGAATAATATCATTCTGTGAACTCTGCTTCATAGTATGTTATGTTACATGAAATCAAATTAATCTCACACAGTGTCTATCACAGTGCAGGTTAAATCTCAAGTTTAATCTTTATATTACTCTGAGGACTGTGGTATTGGTTACAGTGGCTGTTTCTAGATGCAGAATGCTATATTGTTGGCTGTAGGCCTCTGCCTCTAACAACTTGTCCCTCTATATACTTTCTGTACAAACTGATTACCAAATTGGAAACATCAACATGTGCTTTTAGGACCACCATACTCCCACTTTTCCTTAATGATAACTTGCAAAATATTAATTGCAATTAAAAATAAAATTCAAGACTCCCCTGAAGGGACGCATTTTCTTATATCATTTGAGTAAAATTCTCTCCAAAAGAAATTTGCTTCCTGGATTTCATTGTACACAGACTGCAGAGTGAAAATGTCTTTGTGAGAGATGAGGAAAAATAGCCACGCTAAAACCATCAGGGATGGGTACTAAGAATTTTGTTAGTTCATTAATTCGTCCACTTAACAGTATTTACTGATAATGCTTTTACCATGGAAAAGCATTATTTCATGTTCTGGTAATATGAAAAATAAGACCAAAAAAAAAAAAAAGTCATGGTTTTATGCACAAAAGACAAAAATAAGTGGACAAATAAAGACTATAGAGATTGAATCAAGTAGCAGTGGAATACGTTTTAAAATAGTTGCTTCAGTCAACCATTGCCGTGAAAATGCTGCAAGCTACCCTAAAACTCAGCCACTTAAATAATTTAATTCTCTTTGTATAGTTGTGAGTTAATCAGCATGACACTGCCTTAGGCTCAGGAAGCTCTGCTTCACCACTGCAGTTTTGCAAGTTGACTAGTTCTGCTTTGCTTGATGTTTCTTCTCATTCTGGGGTAAAGCAGGGAAAGTTCTTGTGGCAGCGGCAGAGAAGCAAGAGGGCAAGTCCCCAGATGCGACTGATATTAAGTCTGTGTTTTCCTTATGTGTTCTAATATCTCCTGTCTACTAATATCTCCTTGGCTAAAGCAAGCCTCATGGCCGCAGTCATAGGCAAGGGTATGGAAGTATATTCTACCCACTCTGGGAGGGTGCACGAGATGAGTATTTGCTGAATGAAGGTCACAAAAAGTCAGACAGGACTGAGTGACTAACATTTTCAATTTCTTTCTATCTATTTCCCACATTTATTGAAGATCTCCGAAGGAAAATGTTGGCTTCTTTCGGGAAAAGTCAGAAGCCCAGTGTGCTTGAAATATACAGACAGAGAAGGAATCGAGGCCCATTCAGGATAATAAAGGTCACAGGCAGAAGTTCCTCCTAAATAAAGCAGGACGCCTTTAGAGAGTTATAAGAATAGATTTACCTAAGAAGGAAAGAAAACAAAAACAGCAAAAAACAACAAAAACCTTCTCTGCAGTGGCAGGTGGGTTCTTTACCACTAGTGCCATCTGAGAAGCCCTCAGCTGCCCTGCAGAATATAAACGCTATGATGGGTGATAGGAACCATGCTGTCTTGCCCACCCGCTGTAGCCTTGGTACCTAACGCAATGCAATGCCTGGCACACAGAAGACACTCGAATAGACATACAATTCATGAACTTTGGAGTCAGCTGCTCAGGGAGAATTGGCTAAAGAGCTTGAGGAGGAAGCTTGAGTGTTTCTCATCCCTGCTCCCCTGCCTGCTCCCAAGGCTGCCATCCCCCTGCCTGAGTGTCTCTGTGGTTTACTCGGAAGACCCTTTAGTCAAAGTTACACTAGTAGAAATGAATTGATACCCCGCTGAGAGTTTGGTGAGGATTAAATGAGATCACACAGAAAGCAATTTAGCATCACGGGGCTGTGGTAAGCACTCAGTGAGTAAATGGGCTGCTGCTGCTCAGTCGTGTCTGACCCTTTGTGACCCCCACAGACTGTAGCCCACCAGGCCCCTTTGTCCATGGGGTTTTCCAGGCAAGAATGCTGAAGTGGGGGGGCCATTTCCTCCTCCAGGGGATCTTCCTGACCCAGGGATCGAACCAGCGTCTCTTGCGTCCCTGCATTGGCAGGTGGATTCTTTACTACTGTGGCACCTGGGAAGCATGCAAGTAAATGTAAACCCCTATTAATTCTGAAGGTGACTTCTTGCTTTTCAAGACACAATTCCCTTGTTCCTATCACTCTGTCCCTTTCTCTAGCAGCGGAATTAACCCCCTTGTCGCCTGTGTCCTGGGCCTCTTTCTTACGTGTGTGCTGTTACAGTACCTCTCACACTGTTAGAATTACTAGTTTAGGAGACGCTTGCTCACCTGGTGACCTATGATCAGAGCACTCTTCCTGTTACGAGAGTCCTCCATTCACTGTAATAATTGTTTTCAACAAAGTCTCTCCTTACCTAAAAAAAAAAAAAAATGNCCAGGGATCGAACCAGCGTCTCTTGCGTCCCTGCATTGGCAGGTGGATTCTTTACTACTGTGGCACCTGGGAAGCATGCAAGTAAATGTAAACCCCTATTAATTCTGAAGGTGACTTCTTGCTTTTCAAGACACAATTCCCTTGTTCCTATCACTCTGTCCCTTTCTCTAGCAGCGGAATTAACCCCCTTGTCGCCTGTGTCCTGGGCCTCTTTCTTACGTGTGTGCTGTTACAGTACCTCTCACACTGTTAGAATTACTAGTTTAGGAGACGCTTGCTCACCTGGTGACCTATGATCAGAGCACTCTTCCTGTTACGAGAGTCCTCCATTCACTGTAATAATTGTTTTCAACAAAGTCTCTCCTTACCTAAAAAAAAAAAAAATTGTTGTCTTTTGGACAGTAAGTATACTTTAAGAAGAGCTGCTGAAGATATGATTGGGTAGGCAATGTGAGAAGTTGGAGATGCAAATTGAGGGGATATTAGTGAATAGATAGGATTCACAGCCATGAGATTTAACAAGATCAGCCAGGAAAGAATCTAAATTGAAAAAAAATAGTAAGACAAAGGAGTGGTAATAATATAGACCATTATATTCCAAATTGAGTGTCTAATATAGTCTTCAGATAAAGAAGAAAAAAGTCACTGAATCTGCTTCTGGTAAATGAGGACTCAAGTACATTTGTTCAGTGTTGTGTGTTACAAGTGATAGAGAAATCTTCTTAGAGTTTATATTAAAAAAAGAGAGAGAGACGCTTTTCTTTAAAACAAAACTCATCTCATTTTTTACTCAAAAAAATTACACTCTAATTTGTAAAACTGAAAAAAAAAAAGATGTTAAGAACTTTTCCTGTAATTCTTTCATTTTGATCTTGTCAGTCGAGTGTATTCTCTTTGGTCCTGTCTTGTCTCAACAAAGATTTGGAGTGATGGACATTAAAGCCCTCGTGTGTCATAGCTCTCGGGTCTTGGATAGACCATGTTATAGCTCTTAGATCAGTGTTACAGCTCTGTATCACAGCTTAATTTTATTTAGAAAATAGCAGGAAAATCTATCCTCGAGGCATGAACCAAAGACGCGAAGAGAAGAGAGTGGAGGAACGCAGGAAAGAGAGAGACCCCGGGCCTTCAGGTCCCCTTTTTATGATTTTCTCTCCCCCGGGCCTGCCCTATGTAAACTGGGCTCTCCAGAAGTGCTGTTTGTTCTACCTGAGGTCCTCTTTCTGGTCCTCAGACCTTCCTTTGACCTCCTTTTGTTCTATTTTCACAGGCTTTTCCCTTCCTTGTCTTTCAGCCCCTGCCATTCTGGACTCCTGTTTCCTATTCTAACTACCTAACAATCTTACTCAAAAAGGCTTATAAGGACAATTGCTGGAGCAATGTGTCCCCACATATAGAGGGGAGTAATTTTTGTGAACATATCATTTTTTTCTTTGACATGAGAAATGAGATTATGTGAGATCAGCAGAAACTACAATATGGAAAATCCTTAGTCAAATATGGCAACTCATTAACATGTGAATCCCAGGCAAAGCTTGTGTTATAATTGGAGTTCAAGTTGCAAAATATGCTTTGGCTGCAGAAATCCATCGTCAAGTTTTCCAAGTTAATTACCACTACAGATGCAAGAGCACAGACAGGAAAAGCCAAGAGGAAAGAAGCTGGGAATTTATAGGGATTACGGGCAAAGCATGATTACACATAGACTGGAAAATTGGACATTTGGTTTACATTTACCTAACTCTCCAAGGACTGGATTATACCTGCTTTGTGTGTACAATAGTATATGTGGGTGTGGGTCTGTGAATGCATTTAATTGTCTGTTTGTTTAGAAAATGGACCTTAACTGCACAGAAAAATCAATTGAGTTTACAAAGAGATTGGCATCATTGTTTGTTCAGAGGAATCACAGCTCCAGTTCCAAACCAGAGACTCATTTAGAGGAATGGAGTAAACCCACAATTTATTCACTCAACTGGTGAATGCACATGATCCCAGGTTGTATTTCTTAAATATCCTTTTAAAATTGACTCCCCCAGTCAGGGAGGACACTAATGACTAGAGTGAAGTCTGAGAGAATTGACCTCATTAGTAAAGACTCATATCAAATATTAGGATTAGTGATAACAGGGGTTCTCAGTCATTGATATTAGAGATGTGGCTGAAAGAAATGTCACAAAAGGAAACATGGAAGAACAAGTTAGAAATTTAAAATAATCAGCATTTCAATTCAATTTAGTGATTATTGGCTCAGATGGTAAAGTGTCTGTCTACAATGCGGGAGACCCAGGTTCGACCCCTGGGTTGAGACGATCCCCTGGAGAAGGAAATGGCAATCTACTCCAGGACTATTGCTTGGAAAATCCCATGTACAGAGGAGCCTGGTAGACTACAGTCCATGGGGCCGCAAAGAGTCAGACACGACTGAGCAACTTCACTATCATTATGTATTGAGTACTTACATATTGTGAACCTTGGAATAAGGGAATATATAATCATGTGTGAGCATCCTTTTTTCTAGAAGTTTACAGTTGAGTGTGTGTGCTTAGTTGCTCAGCTGTGTCTGATTCCTTGCGATCTCATGAACTGCAGCCTGCCAGGCTCTTCTGTACATGGGATTCTCCAGGCAAGAATACTGGAGTGGATTGCTGGTTCCTTCTCCAGGGGATCTTCCCAATCCAGGGATCAAACCTGGGTATCCTGCTATCTCCTCAGAATCTCCTCAGATTCTTTACCATCTGAGCCACCAGGGAAGCCCTATTACAGTTGTAGGGGAGGGGAAAAAAAATTTTCCCTCTACCCTTCCAGGTTTTCATTGAGATCCCCATCCCCACCCTCTGCACCATAGTAACTGATCAACAGTTTAAAAACGGAAGTTTAATACGAGGTACACTTCCTGCATACATGGGAGATTACCCAGAAAAACTGAGCTGCTCCCCAAAATGGTCCAAGCCACGACAATAAATATCATCTTCAGCTAAAAACAAAAGAGAGATGTTGGGGAGGGGCTTGGGGAAGGCCTATTAATGGGAGATTATCAGCAAAAGCACCGTAAACCAGGATATAATTGCTATGCAATTGGTGCCTTCTCCACTGGGAAGAGTTTTCAGAGGTGCAGTCATCCTTCCCTTCCAGGCATAGTTTAGGGAGGAAGATAACCTTATAAGTGGAGATTCTCCTTATTAAAGTAAATGTCCCTTAAAAACGGGGTAACTTCTACTCAGTTTTCAGAGCTTCTCTTGTCTCAGCTATGTCTCAAAAATAACCAGCTCAAGATAATCAACACAGCAAAGAGGCACATTTTGGGAGTGCAAATTCTACTTCCCTTCACAGTTGACCATAAACAGCTAGCAGAAACTGGAAGGAGTAGAAACAGATGAGACTTTCAGGATTCAAACTTGGAAAAGTTTACTTGGAAAAGGTAAAAAAATACAGCCTTTTTAAAATGAGAGATAATGTCAGAAAGTGAGAGACAGAGAGGTCACAGAGAAGAAAGCAGGAAGATTCCAGATGATAGAAACACTACAGGGTAAATTTTAGGTATTGAAGTATAAAAAGTTCGGAGAGTCCAGGAAGCTCTATGTAAATGGGTTACTGGAACTTTCAAAGGTAAAGGAGGAAATCATCTGAAAATGAAGAAACACTATTTATTAAACAGTTCTTGAGCTTTCCCATCTCCAAATTAAATATGTTTACAGCCCACCCTTTACAGTTGTCAATCCTTCAGGTATTTCTGTTGATTTTTTAAAAATCAATAATCAACTAATACAGGTCTGAATTAAGCCACACTAGAAACTCAGAACGAAGAAGGCAATGGCGCCCCACTCCAGTACCCCTGCCAGGAGAATCCCATGCACAGAGGAGCCTGGTGAGTCCATGAGGTAGCAAAGAGTTGGACACGGCTGAAGTGATTTAGCATTCAAGTATTCAAGCATTTAGATAAATAGATAAAACCTGTTTAGAATTAGCTGCTCCATGATGACCTCAACCTGCTGCTGCTGCTGCTGCTGCTAAGTCGCTTCAGTCGTGTCCGACTGTGCGACCCCATAGATGGCAGCCCACCAGGCTCCCTCGTCCCTGGGATTCTCCAGGCAAGAACACTGGAGTGAGTTGCCATTGCCTTCTCCAATGCATGAAAGTGAAAAGTGAAAGTGCAGTCGCTCAGTCGAGTCCGACTCTTAGCGACCCCATAGACTGCAGCCTACCAGGCTCCTCTGTCCATGGGATTTTCCAGGCAAGAGTACTGGAGTGGGGTGCCATTACCTTCTCTGGACCTTAACCTGGAAGGCCAACAAATAAAGATTGTACTCAATCACTTCAATCACATCTGACTCTTGCAAACCCATGGACTGTAGCCTGTGAGGCCCCTCTGTTCATGGGATTTTCCAGGAAAGAAAACTGGAGTGGGTTGCCATTTTCTTCTCCAGGGACTCTTCCTGACCCAGGGATGGAACCTGGGTCTCCTGCATTGCAGGGAGATTCTTTACCAACTGAGCCACTAGGGAATCCCAGGGTAATGTTCAAACTCTTCCCTAGCATTTCAAGAGCTAAATAAAAATTAGGGTTTTAGGCATAAAATCTTTAGAATAAAGATATTTCACCCATCTCCATAGAAAGGAGCCTGAAATCCTGCAAAAAAGGCATCATCGTGGTACTTCTTAAAATACTTTTAAAGGCAAATATCCACACATAACTTTCCTTTTCTTAGAACAGATAACTTAACTGGCTTTCCATAGCTTAAAGGCATTGGGGCTGAAAAACAAAGGTGTAACAGACTTTTTAAAAATACCATTTCAAGGTCAGATAATGTTTATCTATATCATAATTTTACCACAAAAGTCACATACCTTCTTTTCCCCACAAAGAAAAATAGTGTATACAATCTATCTGATTTTGAATCCTTTGACTTTTGTTTATACATTTCCCTCAATTCTTTCAGTTTATCATATTTAAAATAATTTCTACACTGACAGCTAATATTACAGTGGGTACATTTAAAACAAGGAGAAGGCAATGGCAGCCCACTCCAGTACTTTTGCCTGGAGAGTCTCATGGCAGGAGCCTGGTAGGCTGCAGTCCATGCGGTTGCTAAGAGTCGGACACGACTGAGAGACTTCTCTTTCATTTTTCCCTTTCATGCATTGGAGAAGGAAATGGCAACCCACTCCAATGTTCTTGCCTGGAAAATCCCAGGGATGAGGAACCTGGTGGGCTGCCGTCTATGGGGTCGCACAGAGTCAGACACAACTGAAGTGACTTAGCAGCAGCAGCAGCACCCTTTAAAACAAATTGAATTCCCATTATCCATTCTCCCCCTTTTTCATCTAACTAATTAGGAATAAATTTTGCCAACATTTTTCTGAGCCTCATGTATTAAAGAAATCAGTTGAGATAAATAGGAATCACACTTACTTTTTACAATCTGGCTGCTATCACACATTTGAAAAGATTAGTTTTTATATTTGCAAGTCAGAAGCTCATAAAATGACTAATTTAAATGTGATGCAAAGAATATAAAATTTCTTGCTATATTTATTAAAGTGCCCTTAAAGTATTCTGTCACAAAGATGCTCTAACAGTGAGAAGAAAGTAAGCGTAATGCTCAGAATTCTAATATGATCAGTTAAGTGAAAATAAAGCTTTTTAGACCTCTATCCCGCCCCCTAATGGCAGGAAAGCAAAAATTCAGAGTAGATATTTCACATTTCTTTGCTAGTTAATTACACTGTATACACAAAACTTTCCTCAAGCGAGTCGTGTTCAGTGCTGTGTGGCATGTAGACCTATAAAACAAACTAAAAGTAGTAAAAATATCAGCCATTGTTAAATTCCTAAATATTACATTACATGAATGACTATTTTAAATTATTATTAAAAGTTGGAAATTGGTCCTTCTTCTTAGGTGTAGGGTAAAATAGAGTAGCCAATCCCACAGACATATACTATAGGGAATAAATCAACTTTCTGTAGTAATCAAGACTTCTTTTCTAGATTGTTACTATCTGATATGTTTCAGAAGTGAGCAAGTCTCAGACCCCTTAACCTCAAATATTCACATTTCTAACAGCACCATCTTTTCAGATCATGTCATATATCCTGAAATACTTAATGCAAGAAGGAAACTTCACTCCAAAAAATATTTTGAGCAATTTTCTACTGATAACCCAGAGAGGGAATGAGTGTCATTGTAACTCATGTGAAGATGCTGTCTTAGAAGGATGACTGGTGGACAGTGGTTGTTTAGAATTGGCTCCTTTCCAGAAGTGCAGTCTCATTTTTGTAACTGTCCTGGGAGAAGATATCTGATACAATGGTGAGAGCCAGTGAGAAGGAGGTTACAGACTGAACAGAATGTGGCAGCAAGAATGAATGTCAAAGAAATGCAGACAGAAGAGGAAAGTATCAGAAAACAGCAGTCAGTGATGCAACAATTCATGCCTACTAGCACGTAAATTATTTATAGATGGATTTTGTAAACATGAAATTATTTTTCTAAAACATTCAACCATAAGTAAGCATATGTAATTCAATCATCCTTCTAGTTACTTGTATAGATTTTACTATTTGTTGGTAAATAATACTCTTCAAGCTACTAGTATCCCTTAAAATTTGTTTTCTCTCCTTTCTTGAAATTTTCTTGCTTAACCTAGTATTATAACTGATTCTCTGCTTATCTTCCACCTCCTTTCTTCTTCCAGAGCATTGGCAACAGTACATAGCAGAACTATATTATTTCTGAAACCACAAAACACTTGTTCAAAAGTGTGGATTATCAGGAAAGAATCCTAACTCTTTAACAACTTCCAAACCTAAAGAATTACTGACTTTAGCCATTCATACTGGAGATTTTGCTCACACTAGAAATAACAAATCTTACGCTTCACAATATCAGAATGACAGCTTCTTAGAGTCAGAGAATGAGAGGAAATGGGGAAAGAATAGTACTGGTAGTCCTTTTCCAGTATGCTCTGTATGGAATTGCTTTTGAATGACTCTTTTTGTGCGTCATTAATCTGGAGCAGCGGTGGCAATTAAGGGAAGATGTCACTGTTCCTGGAGGTTCAGAAGAGGGGGTGAGGTATGAGGGGACAAAGGAAAAGGGGAGGAGGAAGTGGGGTGGGTTGGAGATGAAGGGTACATCGTGAAGAGATAATCTTTGTGTACTCATGACATCATCTCCTGCATATATATATATATATAGGGAATGGTCAAAGCGTCTCTCATAGTTTAGTACTTCCAAAGTCAGCTGTGCTAGAGAGCCCCCTTCAGCCTGTCCCTGACGTTTAGGAACCTGGCTTGCTAGAAGGCTCAAGATGATGGCAGGAATGAAAATCCAGCTGCTGTGCATGTTGCTCCTGGCTTTCAGCTCCTGGAGTCTGTGCTCAGGTAAGCTCAGCTGCATTTCACAACTCCCTGAAATGATATCTTTTTCTATTTTTGCAATGTGTTGTTACTAATGTTAATGTATCTGGGGAGAAGAGTTTCTCCCTTATTCTGATTTGCTTTTTAGTGATAGAAACTGTGTATTTTCTTTCTCTGTCTTTATGATTACAAGAACTGAAATTTTTCCTTTCCCTTTTTAAATTTGCTAGGTAGTAAAAGGGATTTCAATGAGACACTTCATGTTCCCGTTTGCAGTGTAATCACTAGGAAAAAAAAATGTAAAACTTAAATCAAGCTGATCTAATGAAAAGTACAGAAGTGGTTCTTGTCAAAATGCAAACTCATAATTCAAACTGATTCTACTTGAAATGTTTTATATCATCTTCATTCATTCTCTTAAGACATGGTGGCTTCTCCCTTTCAAAAATTATTTTCTTCATAGCGTGTGGATTAAGATAAAATGAATATTGATGTTTAATGAATCAACTGAATAAAGCATTATTTGTAGAAAATGATCTCTAGGAAAATACAAAAAAATGCCAAGCTTTTTCTAAGAATATATTTTAAATAACTTTTTTTCTGTGACAAGTAGACATATTACAAATTTCACTGTTTTCTTGCATGTCATTTAAGTTAATATATAATGTAACTAGAATAATATTATTCTTATATTGATAAAAATTATTTCTCTATAGTGTATTTTGCATGTGATAATTAAGAAGAAGTCATACATTGCTAAATATCTATCAATAGCTTACCTTGAAAATAAATTTCAAATTTTAGAGAGTAATATGAAATATTAATGATTGCAATATGCTCCAATTAATGTTTGAAAAATAATTGAATGATCACATCAAGGTAAAAAAAAAAGGGATAAGTGTAGCAAAAATCATTTAACTTGTTTTATACTGTAATGTCATAAATATGACACTGAAATGTTTAATTCAGATTTCTGCTCTGATTTTCATTTAGTGTCCCCTAACTTTATTTCTATTACCTTATGTATTTTCCAGTTTTTCTTCTCTGTGAAATATTTATTAGTGGAAACTGAAAGGATGTTCTAAAAAATATCAGAAGTCCATTTTCAACACTCTTGGACATGTATTGGTGGACATCTTTACTTTTGCTTAAATGATTTTTTAATAGCCTGTGATAAAATTGCCAAGTACACATAATTCTAAATCCTTGCTTAATATAGAGAAACAAATCTTTCGAAGTGTTTTGTAAAATAGCATCTCAAATAAAATAAATCTCAGTGTCTTTCTTATTCCAAAATTATCAATAAGTAACTTCCTTTGGTTTTGTCTTTAAAAATCATCTTGTACTTACCTTTTCATTATGTTGCTTTGAAAATATTAATATGTATATACTCTCTATATATGTAAATATCAATATGTATATACTCTCTATATATGTAAACTACTGCCAGTAAAAATTAACCAGCATATTTGATGACATCTTTGTAGTATAATCAGGTTTTATTATCCTGAGATTCAGAGATTTAACAACTCCAAATCATCAAGAGCTCTCTTGGCATAAAATCATGCACCTATTTTCATAAAAGTGCTTCTATTGTTCTATTCTGTTAGCTTCAAATAAAACTATAATTGTTTTTTAAAATATTATTATAAGGAGAATAAATACATAGCAAAGACAATAAACTTCTAAGACAAAGTTTTTTGAGATTAATCTTAAGTATTCAAATTATAATTATATGATATATGGTTATATAGTAAACATGTGCTTTTGATTTTACTCAGATTCAGAAGAGGAAATGAAAGCGTTAGAAACAGATTTATNAGAAGATGTGTATAAGAGACAGACTTAAGGGTATCGCTGTGACAGAGACAGAAGTTTAGTGATATTAATCACTACATTGCAAATTTAATTAAGTAGTCACATATTATTTATGTGGAAATCCTCTCTCCATTTCAATCACACTATATATGATGAAAGATACACTGACTTCAAGTTAAATACATACATGAAAATTAAGTGACATTTTTGCCTTTTGTTTTGATATTGGGGAGAGTGAAATGGAGTTCCTAAATTAAGAATGAAAGCTTGTGAAATCCATGAAGGAAATGTGACAGAAAGTAAAGAGCAAAGACTGCAAACAGAAACCTGGAGATCTAAGCCTGCAGCTGTGACTTGTGAACAATTTGATCTTAAGCAAGGGGGCTAGTTAACAATGCTTGCCTTTGTATCCTCATTTTCAAATGTTGGGGTGGGTGTTTATGATCTCCTAGTTGTTGTTGATTAGCTGCTAAGTCATGTCCAATTCTTTTGCGACCTGTAGGCTGTAGCCTGCCAGGCTCTTCTGTCCATGAGATTTCCCAGGCAAGAATACTGTAGTGGGACATTCACATGCAGTCCTCCTCTGGATTTAAATTCTCCACATAACAGAAATGTTTGGAACCTGCTTATTGTTTGTATTGAATCAGATAAAACTTTGTACTGGACCTTATTATTCCTCTCTTGGGATCTTGAAAGCAAGGTTTTTAGACTCCAGCCTATACCTAAGAATAAAACTCAATTAGAATATCCCCAGGTACCAGGCCACTACACAATTTTGATTTACCCAGAATGAAATAATCAGAATATATCTAAATGTAGGGTTAGAGAACAGAGTTCCCAATCAAAGGATGTTTCTCAACAAAACAAAACAAAACCAAAAATCAAAAATATATTTTGAAGTGAGGCAGTCACCCTGTGTAATCACTGTTGTAACACGGGTCCCAAAGTTGAGGACTCCAGATTCCATAGATGCTGTGATTAGAAAGCAGATGTTCAGAATTCCTCCTGCCACCTCAGGTCTTCCCTAAATAGATGATGAAAGATATGCTGGGCAGATATCCAGGGCAATACCTCTAGCATATAAGTAGAATTATGTTCAATAGTGGATGTGATGGGGAAATACCCATTTGTGTGTGTGTTTAAGAGTGTGAGGCATTATTATCTGAAAGCTAACAGACATATTTTCTACTATGGTCATTAAAAGACATTTGGGTATTTCCACAATTGTCCAGATCTATAAAAGTTGAACACATTGAAACCAAATTCTACCACAACTTGTTAGACTTCCTATCACAAATGATCAAATGTTATTTAGTCATTTAAGCTCAGTGACCAAGTATATTTAACTTTAAGAAAATAGATCCTTTGGTTAATATTCAATCAGAATATCCATGACTACAATCACTTCAACTCATAAACAGGAAGACAAGTGAAGCCAATAGTCTTATTTAAGTAATGAAGCAGATTAGGATGCCTTAGTGTCTTGGTAGAGATTTTACCTTTATGATTTCAAGTTTAAATTGATAAATAAAGGTCCTAAGTAATCTCCAAAATGTGTTATGGTTCAGAGAGTGCTAGCTACTTTGCAAAAATCTGGAAGAGGTTATGATTTCTTCCCTGATGAAGATACTGCAAGGGAAAAGCAATTCCAGTATATGGTATGGTTTAGTTTTATTCTTAAGAAAAATACATAGCAAAAGTGTAGACACAATTATATATTTCTCTTTCATTCAGTTATGGAATATATCTTTAAAACAGACCATGGAAGAAAATTTGAATCCCATTGCCTCTTTGAAATAAGTAAAATACAGACTACTATGAGGAAGCACTCAGAAGTATAATTATCCCAATTTTGGTGCTAAAATGGAAACAAAAAGCTCATTTCTTGCTTTGTACAGAACTACTACCACTTATTTCTCTCTGATTCAATTCATGTTTGCTGTGGGCATTCTATGCAAATAAGAACTCTAAAATTTTGACCATTTTAAGCAAATTACTGTATTTCAATTTTTTAAAGGATAGTATTATTGACTATTAATTAGTAATACTATTAATAATTCCATTATTAAAAGCTTCCAAAAACTCCAGCTTTCCTCTTTCCACTCTAAAGGTAAAATATGTGAGCAGTTTCAATTTTAAAGTAAAACTGTTTAGACACAGAAATGTAGCAACAGAAAGTCAAGAGAAATGGCAAATTTTGACGAGAAGTGGAAGATAAAGGATTTTTTTCTCACAGTACAATTCTCTTCATTACTGATCCTAGTGCTTTGGTGTAGATTTATTAAGAAAGAGAACTATCCACAGTATGCAGAAAGGTCAAGTTCAACTCCAAATACAACAAAGGCAAGTGTGGATTTCCAGCCAAGGAGCAGGGTTGGAGTTGGGGGTGGGGGGTCAGTGTATGGAAAATTACTAAAAGGAAACTCTAAATCTAGGAGGATTCTTGCTAGACTATTCAGCAGAATTCTAGAATGATCAGATGCCAACTGTGAGGCATTTTTACGAACTTGACTCCAAAGGATTCTTGCTAAAATTGGACTCAGTTGGATGAAGGACAAAGACCAAGTTCGGGACCTCGTCAGGAAGAGGGTTCAAGGGAGCCTGACTCAGATTTCATCAAAGAGAGTCTTTGTCATTTTCTTGAGCAATTTATTTAAACCTCATAATAAATGTTCTCAAATATCAATGCCTGTCTATTTAGACACCGTATGGTCCAAAGCGCTCACTCTGCTGTACTTCCAGAGTATGACAGGGGCTAAGGTGATATTAAATAGTACTACTAAGTGTTATAGTGACTGTTTTAACTGGCAGAAGAGAGCAAGGTGCTTTACTGTTTTCTCAACCAAAAATTAATCAGACAACACAAGTCCTGACAAATAATTTATGAATAAAGCATTCTGTGGCTAATTAGTTTGAGGAGCATTGGATACGATGTTGGCACAATTGAAAAGTTGGCTTCCCTGGGGGTTCAGATGGTAAAGAATGTGCCTGCAATGCAGGAGACTTGGGTTCGATCCCTGGGTTGGGAAGATCCTCTGGAGAAGGGAATGGCTACCCACTCCAGTAGTCTTGCCTGGAGAATTCCATGGACAGAGGAGCCTCGCTGGCTCCAATCTATGGGGCTGCAAGCAGTCAAACATAACTGAGTGACTAACATACACATATATTGAAAAGTTTTAATGAATATTTGCAAGCAAAAATTCTGGGGATACTAAATTCAAGAAGCTTTTAAGTTTCCTTTAATCTCAAGTTTTCCAATTTACTTGACAGCAAAACTCCTTTTTAAAAACAGTGAGTACAAAGCTAGTGTTCTAAGGAACATATTCAGATGATCTCTAAAGAACTTTCTGGATATAAAATTGTAGCATTGCCTTAATTAGCAAGACATCAGGTGTTGCTGCCACAGAATGGAGCATGTTGCCTTTCAAGTTTCCCATGGCAGAAAAATTGAAGCAACAGGCTAATAGTCACGTTCAAGGGGCATAGGTGAAAGGGTTTCCAAACTGGTTGAAAACGTTATAAAGAATATCTTTGTACTCATAGTTTTTCATGTCCCTAGGATAAAATCTTAATCAAGAGGTATGCATATTTACAATTTTAATACATGTTGCTAAAAACACTTTTCAAGAAGTTATTGCAAGGTTTACTCAGACCAACAAATATTTAGAAGATAAAGTGTTGTTCCTCTATATTCTCATAAGTACATCGAGTGTACTTATACTTTTAGGGTCCTTGATTTGCTAGTAGCCAAGTTGAACATCATTCCACATATTTCTGTTACATATTTCTTCTTTGATGAGTGATTCTGTGCCTGTCTGCTCATATTATTTGCCTGAGGCTTAATATTTTTTATGGAGTATTCCCCGGTTTCTTTTTGTAGAACTCCTCCTGTGTTCAGTATATTACATTTTGTGACAGCTTTTACACGATATCTTGCTTTTTAGTTAAGGCTATTAGCTTTCTAGAGATAATTTACAAATTTATACATGTAAAATTATCTTTTTCTTTATGGATTCTGGTTTGGCTATTTGCTTAACAATATTTTTCCAAATTTATAAAATAAATTATATATATTTACATATTTTTATTTTTACTCATATTTAACCCATCTGGATATTGTTAGACTATAATATATCAATAAAAGTTATAACTAGATCTAAATCCAGATTTCCCCTGAACCAACTGTCTCAAGGACTTCAAATGCACACTTTGCTATGTGCTTTTCAATCATATGAACTTGGATCAAATTTTGGACATTATATTCTCTTTTGAGTTTAATATTTATTCTTGCTCTATTGATTTACTCTTTGATACAGTCCAGTTCAGTTCACTCGCTCAGTTGTGTCTGACTCTTTGTGACTTCATGGACTGCAGCACACCAGGCCTCCCTGGCCATCACCAACTCCCAGAGTTTACTCAAACTCTTGTCCATTGAGTCGATGATGACATCCAACCATCTCATCCTCTGTCGTCCCCCTCTCCTCTAGCCTTCAATCTTTCCCAGCATCAGGGTCTTTTCAAATCTGTCAGTTCTTCGCATCAGGTGGCCAAAATATTGGAGTTTCAGCTTCAACATCAATCCTTCCAATGAACACCCAGGACTGATCTCCTTCAGGATGGACTGGTTGGATCTCCTTGCAGTCCAAGGGACTCTCAAGAGTCTTCTCCAACACCACAGTTCAGAAGCATCGATCCTTCAGCACTCAGCTCTCTTTGATTGCTCTTTGATCACTCTCTGTTTACTCTCTGATCACTCTCTGATTATTCTCTGATCACTCTTTGATCACTCTCTGATTACTCTCTGATCACTCTCTGATTACTCTTTGANAGCACTCAGCTCTCTTTGATTGCTCTTTGATCACTCTCTGTTTACTCTCTGATCACTCTCTGATTATTCTCTGATCACTCTTTGATCACTCTCTGATTACTCTCTGATCACTCTCTGATTACTCTTTGATCACTCACTGATTCCTCTTTGATCATGCTCTGATTACTCTTTGATTATCCTCTGATCACTCTTTGATCACTGAGCTCTAAGGTATCTTTCAATATCTGGCAGAGTAAGTCCTGCCTCATGACCTTTTTATTTTTCTAAATTTTCTTGGTTCTCACACATTCATACTTTGAAATTAATTTCATAATTGTTTCCCTACATTCCCTCTTCTTCCAGTATCCCCATATTTTCCAGATTAGTACACAGATTTGCAATTGCACTGCATTTGGAAAATAATTCAGAGAGAATTAATGCCAATAGAATTGATACTAATATTTTTGAGTCTTCTTATCACAGCTTTGTGTTCATTACAAAAAAATTTTTATGTTCTTTAGAAAAAAATGATGCTTTTCTTCATCTGTGTCCTTTGAGGTTTATTAATTTTTATAAGTTATTTCACATTTAGTTTCTCCTAAAGTTGACAAATGAGAAGGCTGTTTACTATGGTAATAATGATTCCATATAAGGTCTTATTAGAAAAGGATAGTTATTTTAGAAAATACAATTTTCAGATAAATAAATTAGTCAGCTTTGATGGTACCTATGACAACTATTAATGTGTGGAGTAGATTTGTGGTCTCACAATACTATAATTGCCAATATTTATTAGTATCATCATAGTTGCTGTTCCATTAGACATTAACCTGAAGTATAATAAAGAGAGAGTGGTATTTGAATATTTTCACCTGTGATGTATACATATACATTTATGCATTTCTACTTACTGTAATTTCTATTTTCTTTCTTGCTTTGCTTGTGTATGTGTGTGTTTATGTGTGTTAGCTAAAGCCTTTGTTAAATAGAGGATATGAAGTATTTGGAGCTATTCAATTTTGTGATATGAAGTTACTAAGTTAATAACAGTGTTAGGCTAGAGTAACAGTTAGATCCTAAAAGGTAATGGGTTAGCACAGTAGAAATTTATTTCTAACTCATACAACACAAGGTTAATTACAATAGCTATTTCTTTCTACATTTCAGATCAGTAAGGCAAGTGTTCCCTCTTGGAAAATGAGCCTGCTGAATGTCTGCAGTCTTATAAATAACCTGAACAGCCAAGCCGAGGAAACAGGAGAGTTTCATGAGGAGGAGCTCATTACAAGAAGGAAATTTCCTGCTGCCTTAGATGGGTTTAGCTTGGAAGCAATGTTGACAATATACCAGCTCCGAAAAATCTGTCACAGCAGGGCCTTTCAACACTGGGAGGTAAAACAAAAGAAAAATATGAATATGATTATGATTATACTAGTTAACTCTCATTTATACTGATTGTTTTAATCCTGATAATTATCATAACAGGAAGACTTACAAATATTAAGGAAGAATAAACCATGTGTTGAGGTTAACATTCCTTCAGATCTTCAAAATGTTTTGCAAATATTTGAAGTTTAGCAAAATATCTCTTCTTTGGTCTTTAAAGGGGGATCTATCTTCAGGCAGATTTGATCCACATGCTTTTATTGTGGATGGCATGCTTAGGCAACTTTTGGTGCTGGTGGTGGTAGTGGCATACTGACGAAATTTAAGGAACTCAAAATGTTTCCTTAGAAACACTAAGTCCTGTGTGTTTTTCTATAAATAAACACAGAACACAAAAGATTTCATTTGTATTTGAAAATATTAGGTAAATAAAACCAGAATGATAAGTGTATATATATATATATAATTTCCACTTATACTTCTATTTCTATTTTAATTGAATGTGTGGATTGTGGATTTCAATCCTTCATTAGAAGCTGAATTTATTTGATTAGGCTAATAAAGCNGTGTATACTTATGGCTGATTTGCTTTGTTGTATGGCAGAAACCAATACAACATCATAAAGCAATTCTCCAATTAAAAAATTTAAAATGAAATAAAAAAAAAATACTACACTGGTGACTCACCACCTTTGGTTTGAAAATATTTGGAGGAGAAAAGGGAAGGGAAGTCGCTCAGTTGTGTCCAACTCTTCATGACTCCATGGACTGCAGCCCACCATGCTCCTCCACCCATGGGATTTTTACTGGAGTGGGGTTCCATTGCCTTCTCCAAAAGGAAGATGAAAATGCTTTAAGAAAATTTGTAATTTTCCCAACAAGGAAAACATTTCTTTCAGATTAACCCCTAAAAGAAATTTACTTCATGTTTCATATTCTGGGTTTACACCAACATCAGGGATCTGAGGGTATGAGGGTGCCTTTCCTGCTAATATAACCATCTCTATAACATGCTATCACAGAGATACCCTGTAGAAAAGAGGAATTGTAGTGCAGAATGTCTAGTATTTATTCTAACTTGTAAACAAAAAAAGTATTTTCCAGATTAAAATAAAACGAAAAAACTATTTTTAATTTTCCTTGCTGGATTGTTTATCCTCTAATTCTAATTCCACTTAAATGATTTTCTCTTTAAAATATTATGTCAATAAAACATGGAAAATTGGGAAATGTCAATTATGTGCGCTTTATTCAGGAAAAAAAAAACCCTTAATAAGCTATAATACACAAAAATCAGGTGCACATAAGATTGAAACTTTTCCTATTTGAAATGTTACAGAGTGATTTAAAATGAAATGATGATATTATTCAGAGTGTGGCACAAGTAATTACAGACTGTGCACAGAGAAACAAAAGATTAAGGAACTAGATTGTCTGACAGTAGCTGTTTTTCCTTCTCTGAAATNTTGAAATGTTACAGAGTGATTTAAAATGAAATGATGATATTATTCAGAGTGTGGCACAAGTAATTACAGACTGTGCACAGAGAAACAAAAGATTAAGGAACTAGATTGTCTGACAGTAGCTGTTTTTCCTTCTCTGAAATTGAATAGCTGTGGGTTGAAATAAAGTAGTTGTGATACGATCAATGCATACGGATTATGATTAAGAACTTAGTTTCCTATTAGTACTAGTTACAGTCACCCCAAAGTTTAGAAGACAATCACAAATATGAATATAATTCTTATCTTGAGCATTAGCATTGATTTGTTTAAAAATCTTATGTAAATCATGTGCAAAACTCTGGGAAGAGTTTCTAAATATTTTATGCTGGTTGAACATTTTGAATCAGAGCAGTACTATCTGAAAAAGTGTTTGTAACTAATTTTAGAATACAACGTGTTCAATGAGATATTAGGCAAGATTCTACATGAAGATTAACTCCCTTGAGTTTTTGAATGTGAACTTGATTTTAATGATTAATTAAAGAAGCACAAACTAAAGATCTTTAACACTTAAACAGGGCCTTCACATATGTTAATTCTATAACAACTGAGCACGTAGGCAGAACAAGCATTCCTCTCTCTATGACTGAGAAATGGATCTCTAGAATGGCTTTCAATTCAAATCATTAATTAACAATGGAATCTAAATTTCTATTGACCTTTGAGGCCAAACTTGGTTCACTAAATTCAGATCTCTATATTTGTTGTGACTTATGATATATTTCCATCTTTTGATCTATCCTACATTGAAGAAAAATACTGAAAGTAACATTAAGTGAATTTTTTTCATTTGGAGGTAGTAATATGGCCCTGAAAAATAAAAAAAGTTTAAAGCTAGCTTGATGAACTAGGAAGAAGACTGAACAGAGAATAAGAAAAATCATGTTTTCATCCTCTCAGCCAGCTGAAATCTACTTGTCCTCAAGCAAAACACTTAATTGCTATGAACCACATAATCCACACATGTCTTATGTCTGAATGCAAATGAGATAAAAGGTAGATGAAACACCTTGAAATGGAAGACTTTAATGCATGTAAGTTTGATTCATATTCTGTCTATCTTGCAGTTGATTCAGGAAGACATTCTTGATGCTGGAAATGACAAAAATGAAAAGGAAGAAGTGATTAAGAGAAAAATTCCTTACATTCTGAAACGGCAGCTGTATGAGAATAAACCCAGAAGACCCTACATACTCAAAAGAGGTTCTTACTACTACTGAGAGGATAAATATTTTATTTACATGTGATTGTGATTTCTTTTAATGAAATATCAAATTATATTCGTGTGGAAATGTGACAGAGCACAATTATTTTGTCTCTTCTACAGTTGTGGTTTATTAGATGTGATTTTTTTCTGCATTACTATAAATTTGACTAAATGTTTAAAAATAAATCTAGATCTTGAGCATGAAGTGTCGTGTGTAATTGGAGTAGATATTAATTAAGTCACATAGAATGTTTTGTCATTTTGCAAAGCACTTAATGGGTTGTTGAAGCAGTTAAAATGTTTGCCATTCTAAACCAAATTAAAAGAGATTAGAACAGTTTTACTGCAAAGTCTAGCCTACCTGTCATTAACCCAGAACAAAGTAATACTTGTTTTATTATTTGAATGTTTCATTGAACTGAAACACATGCTCTTTTCCAAACTCATTCATTAATCTCAGATATGGGGAAGGTAATAGCAGTAAAATAGGACCATCTTCAAAGAATGATTAATGAATTATTGTTAATTATGCTTATCTTAATGAATGATCTTAGACTGAATTTGTTTTTCTGTTAAATGAATTTAGTAGCTAATAAAAAGACAACAGCCATCAGAACTGTGTTTCTTTGCAAATTTACTTCCATTAGAATAGTTACTCTTATCCGCTTTTCCCCCACACATTCAGTAAATGATAGCTTTATTTTTAACTTCACTGAGGAATTTGTATGACTAATATGTTTCCCACTTAGGAGAACATTTTTGAGGCAAAAGGAATACTTTAAATGACTCCTCATAAATTTCCTTTAAGACTGTAGTTATGGTCTCGTAAATCCTCATAGTCCTTCCAACCCACCATTAACGGTGGTCTCCTAGATTGCTGCTTTGACAGGTGGCCTATGAGGACCTCTGTTTACAGCACTGCAACCAAGTCCCATAGTCATCTATGAAGGGAGATAACCAGGTTTTGAGTTATTCTGGAATTAAGGAGTTTTGAGAACTCTATGTCCTTTAGTTGAGAGCACTCCCTCCTGTAGGCTAAACTCCGCTTAGTAGGATTTAAGTGCAGCCCACCAATCTCCGAGTAAAATCATGATTTCTCATAACCACCTCCCCACCATCTTTTACAATCCTATCAGCTTCAACATTAAAAAGTGCCCAAGGAACTGATCCTAAAAAGGAAACTATTCCATAGTGCTTAGGAGTGTCCACTCTGGAGTCGGAACGCCCACCTTCAGCCCCACTGTTCACTAGTAGTCTTGGACACCTCTCTGTTTCCTCAACTACAAAATGTCAGATCCGGGTGAGGGCAAAGTGGTCTGATATGGCATAAAATGCTTAGAACAGTGCCTGGAATATATTAACCACACTACATTTAACAGTTCTTCTTCATACCGTTTTCCTTTCTCCTTCAAAAAACCACAGAGCATAACACAATTTCATGGTCTAACCCTTGTTGTTTTGAACAATGGCTGATCTCCTATTACTTGCTTCATTCGTTATCCATGAGAAGTTTCACCTACGTGGGCAAAATCCCTCCACAATCGCCCTCCTCAGTCCCTGACATCTTCACTTCCAATAATAAACATTTGAACCATTTCATCTCATCCCATCATTTTCACAGTCATACTATAGAACTTATTATACTCTCAATAAATTCAACTTCTCCAAAAATCTCAATTTCAAACACTCTGCTCACTCTATCCACGTCATCTCTTTTCTGTTCATATAATCTATCATTCTCACTCTATCATTTATGATCTTACTTAAGCTATTGCCACCTCTGTTCACTTTTCAACTACTAATCACACTCTCACTTTGCACTTCACTTAAATTTTATCATCCAAAACTAAAATCACTATCTTACTACCCTCAACATCCTGTCCTTCCACCTTATATGAGCCTATTGAAACACCATTAGTTAAACTGAAATCTCCCCTTGATTCTGGCCTCACCTGAGAAGCTGAACAAAGCTGGAGAAAACCCCCCAACTTGTGGATGAGACACACTTCTCCAATCTCAAGTTGGGACCTTAGTACTGCCCAATATCCCTATTTCATTTGCCTGATAAATTTTCCCTCTAATCCTCTCTNTAAATGTGAATTCATTTTAACCACACAAATGAATACCATCCTCTTGAAGATGACATTGATTGATAGAGCTTAAATCCTTTAACAATTCTGTAGACCAAATCTGCCTCACCACCCTGGATCAACCAGACTGTTACTTGAAAGAAAAATGTATTTCTAACTTATTTCAGGCACTGCATTTTCCAGCCTCCTTGCTATGCCCCAACCATTATTTTAATTGCTACAGTCTTCTCCAGAGCTTCTCATAGTTTATTTTTCACATCATTTAGATCTCTGCACATGTGATATGCATACAGTTAAGACTTTTCTTAAGTTACCTTTATCCCTGAGTCAACATCCATCTAACTTTCTTTATTTGTCCATGGCCATACTTCCCTGAATGTGTTCCATCTCATTTCATCTAACTTACTTTATTTTTCTTCATATGTGAGAAATAAAAGAAAAGCTGCCACCGACAGCAATCAACTGGGAGTTGTCCTGGCACCAGCAGCGAGGCTATGGTGCCCTCCTGTTAAATGATTTCATAGTAGAAAACTTCAGACAGGGTCATTCTAACCCTGATGGTGAAAGACAATAAACAAGACCACTCTGTAATTGTGTCTGAGCAAAATCAAAAACAAGGACACCACAAACCACAGAAATGATCAAACATCTTCCTTTCCACATAATTTGATGAGGCCATTTTAAGCTCTATTTTCTACCTCTAGCGTAAAACCACCCTCATATCTAGTCAAAAAATTACCCTCATTTTTCTGAAAACACCCAAAGCAGAGTAAAACCACACTTTCAGAATGCTCCTCAAATCACAAGTCTAAATCCTGTATAAAAAGAAAGTGTTAGTAGCTCAGTTGTGCCCGATTCTTTGTGACCCCCATGGACTGTAGTTCACCAGGCTCCTCTATCCATGGAATTCTTCAGGCAAGAATACTGGAATGGGTTGCCATTCTCTTCTCCAGAGGATCTTCCCAACCCAGGAACTGAACCTGGGTCTCCTGTAATGCAGGCAGATTCTTTACTGTCTGACCCACTAGGACCCATTCGTATACTCTTTTATTGGGATCCCATGATTTTCCACTGAAAGAGGTTTCCAGCACCGGCAAACTCAACTTTGTGGGAGTGTGCTTTCTGTGGTCTTTGGCTGGCAGGCATCAGCAAAGCACATGTCATAACGTGAAGCTATATAGCCATTTATTTGTTTACTTGTATATAGTTTCTCACCCCCACCCAAATGTATAATCTTTGTGAGGACAGAGACTTTGCCTTTCTTATTCACAGTTGAATTCCCAAGGTTGAGCACCAGTCCTGTGAAGCATTAGTAAGGATTTGTTAACAAATGAATAAATTAGCAGCAAGAGGGTTTTTCTGTTATAATAATGTGACCTAACTCAGGCCAGCTGCTCACTGCCAATAAAGAGGCCAAGCTGGTGGAAAAGGAAGTTTGCTTTATTTTGAATATGAGCAACTAGGGGAAAGAGGGAGGCGGACCTTGGTCCAAAGGCCAACTCCCTCCAACTGACAATCAGTGGGCTGATTTTATAGTCTGAGGGAGTGAGATACATGCAGAGATAGCACAGTCAGCTCTGACAGTCATCTTGAAATTGGTCATAGGTGGGCTGATCAGCATCATTTTGTTTTAGGTACACTTTATCTTCAGTTCCAGGGTCAATGTGTTTCAATTTCTTTGAGGCCAGTTCTCAGAACCGTGGCAGCTTTTGTCGTGGCCTGAGTCTGCTCATCGTGAAGTTAACTTCTCCACCTAGTGGGAGTTTCAGTGTTTATAAGATATAAGACAGCTCCCAAGTTATGGCTCAGAATATTATCTATAGCACCTGAGAAGGAACAAAAGATCCTTGACGATGCTTAATGACTACACTAATATTATTTGGTCTTTTTGGACTGTTTTCTCTTGTTTCTGCATGTTCTCATTTCTTTNTATAAGACAGCTCCCAAGTTATGGCTCAGAATATTATCTATAGCACCTGAGAAGGAACAAAAGATCCTTGACGATGCTTAATGACTACACTAATATTATTTGGTCTTTTTGGACTGTTTTCCCTTGTTTCTGCATGTTCTCATTTCTTTGCTTAACCTCATTCTTTGGGTAAAAATTTCCACAGACAAAAGGCAGGCTGAAGACATAGGGGGCAAGGACCACACGGTCCTGCTCCATTTCAGTAAGAGGTTTTCCACATAGCTTCTACATATTTTTAAGCCCCAACTTAGTGATTCCACTTTAGAGGGATTGGTTATGAGCTCAGGTATCTATACAATGTCCCTGATTTTATGTGAAACAACACAGAATCTAGGTAAAACCTCACATCCATCAGTGGCAGCCTGGGAAATTATGCCTCAGTTTTTATCTCTTAGATTCTGTTCTGAGAAGAAAACAAAAATATCAAGTGAAATTGACAGTGTTGTTGGTCCTTGAACAACATGGGGGTTCAGGGCACTGACTCCCTGTGTAGTTGGAAACTCATATATAACTTTACAATCAGCTCCTTATTTATTGCATCTTCAGGTTCAACCAACAGGGATTGTGTAGTACTGTAGAATGCTGCTGCTGCTAAGTCGCTTCAGTCCTGTCCGACTCTGTGTGACCCCGTAGACGGCAGCCCACCAGGCTTCCCCGTCCCTGGGATTCTCCAGGCAAGAACATTGAAGTGGGTTGCCATTTCCTTCTCCAATGCATGAAAGTGAAAAGTGAAAAGTGAAAGTGAAGTCGCTCAGTCGTGTCCGACTCTTCGAGACCCCATGGACCGCAGCATACCAGGCTCCTCCGTCCATGGGATTTGCCAGGCAAGAGTACTGGAGTGGGATAACATCGTCTTCTCTGAGTACTGTAGAATATATTCATTTAAAAAAATCCATATGTAAGTGGATCTGTGTGGTTCAATTTCATGTCATTCAGGGTCAACTGTAGTTAAAATGGGAAAGAATAGGTTTGTGAAATACAAAGAGAAAGAACTACTTGAATGTGGAGGAAATAATACGGGAATGTTCTCAATTATTTTGAGATGTAAAGTCAGGAAACTCACTCTGTATTTGCACTTTTTGAGATTTCCCAATCACTCTTGGGTTAATTTGAACTATGTGAGACTTAAATTTAAATCCACCCCCTGCCTGAGGTCCACTGCGATGACAGTATCAAAGGCTCCTGAACCCCTTCACCGGAAGGCATGCCAAATTTACAAGCATCCATGGAGAAGACTCTTGAGAGTCCCTTGGACTGCAAGGAGATCCAACCAGTCCATTCTAAAGAAGATCAGTCCTGGGTGTTCTTTGAAAGGATTGATGCTAAAGCTGAAATTCCAATACTTTGGCCACCTCATGCGAAGAGTTGACTCATTGGAAAAGACCCTGATGCTGGGAGGGATTGGGGGCAGGAGGAAAAGGGGACGACAGAAGATGAGATGGCTGGATGGCATCACAGACTCGATGGACATGGGTTTGAGTGAACTCCGGGAGTTGGTGATGGACAGGGAGGCCTGGTGTGCTGCGATTCATGGGGTTGCAAAGAGTCGGACACGGCTGAGTGACTGAACTGAACTAAACTGATGGAACCATTCCCTCTGAAAGAAATCAAGAAACTAGCTGGGCAACTCCTACACATTGGGCGAATGAGACTATACCACGTTGAAACAGGTAAGAAAAGCTGAGACATGCCTTGGCAGTACAACTCAATCTTGGCACCATGGCATACCATTGGGAGGAAATACCCAGCTCCTAGTGTCACCTTCAGAAGCAGAGGATTTGGACTGCACATCTGGTGCCCCTACTTTTTACAATTCCACTTGAGGGACAGGCCCCCCCAACACTCAGTCCTGAAAGCCAAGATGGTTTATGTCCATGAGACCTATAAGACTCTGGTAAACAAAGGAGCGGTTCTTAACAGGCATGCTCACACTTGTGCAGTGTTGGTTATTGGTTGATATGATTCAAAATCCACTTGTTTTTTGTTCTAACGAAGTTGTTTACGTTGAGAAAGCTGTGTCAGGATATCATCATTAGCATGAACACTCAGTAGCTCAGCTATTGACAGGTACAGCTGGGAGCTTGTTGAGAAGCACTTTGGGGACTTCCCTAAGTGGTTCAGTGGTTAAGAATCCATGTTGCAATTCAGGAGACACAGGTTTGATACCTTGTCCAGGAACAGCCCACATGCAGTGGAGCAACAAAGCCCATACACCACAACCACTGAGCCAGTATTCTAGAACCAGTGTGCCTCAACTACTGAGTCCACGTGTTGCAACTCCTGAAGCCCACCACCTAGAACCCACACTCCACAATAAGAGACACCACCACAGTGAGAAACCTGTGCACCATAATGAAGTAACCCCCACCCACTGAAACTAGAGAAAGCCTGTGAGCAGCATCAAAGACCCACCACAGCCAAAAAATTAAGTAAATAAATTTTTTTTTTAACTAAAAGAACTTTTGTGAAAGAGTGACTCTGGCTAGAGGATTTTAAGCTTTAAATATTAAGAGGTTTGACCAGCAACTGAAAAGTGTTTAGCCTAGGGAAGGCAACTTTTACTTGTTAATCAAAATAGCTTTCCAAAGACCTTGGGGTACTAGCTCCTGGCTGGGCAAGACGATTCTTTGCTGGCAGTGGTGAAAACCATGCGGAGCCCCCAAGAAGAAAATCATCTTTCCCATCAAAGCTGGCATCTTTGTACCCTAGCAACGACCCTAGCAACAACGGACTTTTGCTTTTGCACCAGCAGTTGGACATCAGCTCACGGTTAGCTAAGCCAACTCTCTCAAGAACCACACATAGAAATGTACTCCTCTACTAAATTTGGGCTTTATTCCTTTTATCTCCCCTTGCCTGAAACAATATTGTGATTAATCTGTTGATAGTTTGGAGTAGATTATTTCTTTACTGGCTTATTAAGAGACATTATCCTGTATACTATTGGCTTGTGAAATAATTAAAATTCCTGCAGTGAACCTGTGCTAGACAAGTTATTGGCAAAGCAGTCTCTGTGTCTGAACATAATTTGCTGCCAGATGAAGCATGTATTAATACTACCTATCCCCCAGGGCTCAGTAGAGGGAAAGCAGACCAAATCTCTCATCTCTCAGTCTTTTCCTAAAAGGGGTCTTCATATTCTACAAGCTCTGCCTGAGGATCTGACTTCTAATTTTAGCACACATCTAGGGCCTGACTGTGATCCTCCCCAGAGGACAAAAAAATGTGAACATTTTCCTCACCTTCTCCTTCTGGCTCTCTATAGTGATAAAACGAATATCTCCCTAGAAGGAGCTTACTCACACATCTGGTGCCCCAGACTTTGTAGCTGCTGCCTGAAGGATGGATTCCCCAAACCACACCAATGCCTATCTCTATTTTGAAAGTCAGAGATAATCTTCTACAAAATCGATGTGTTCTTTTTCCTATTTACCTTATGCCACCCAACTTGATGGTACCTAAACAGTTGGCAGCTCTCACAAACATTTTCAACATGTATGATATTTATCTTTTCACTTCGATGAAACAAGAACATTTCTAAAGCACAAAACTCTTTGTGTATATCTAACCACTCCCTAAATAATTCCAAACAAAGCTTAGCATACCCAAAGGCTAAAAGTTCTAAGGAACTGATATAAGAATATAATTCAGTATGGAGACTGAGTTAATGGCCTGGTACTTAGTATGTCAGGGGCTTCCCAGGCAGCACAGTGGTAAAGAATCAGCCTGTCAGTGCAGGAGATGCAAGAGATGCCACTGGGTTCAGTCACTGGGTCAGGAAGATCACTTGGAGTAGGAAATGACAACTTATTCCAGTATTCTTGCCTGGATAGTCCCATGTACAGAGGAGACTGGTGGGTTACAGACCATGGGGTCACAAAGAGTCAGACATGACTGAAGCCACTGAGCATGAATGCATTTTATTGATGGAGACTTATTTTCCACCTGACAATCTGTTTGACCTAATTAGACCTCCTCTGTATCAAGTTCCAGGTTAAAAGGACTTCCGTGGTGGTCCAGTGATTAAGAACCCACCTTGCAATGCAGGGAACACAGGTTTGATCCCTGGTTGGGGAATTAAGATCTCACACACTGGGAACTAGTGAGCTCACGTGTTCTGGTGCTTGCAAGCCACAACTAGAGAGTCTGTGCATCACAAGGAAAGGTCTCATATGCTGCAACTAAGACTGAATGCAGCCAGAAAAAGTTACAGGTTAAATTAAAAACTTACTATTGCCTCAAGTAAGGAGACATGATAAACTAAAGTTGTCTTAAAATTCCCTAGTCTTTCTTATGCTGCTAAGTCACTTCAGTCGTGTCCGACTCTGCGTGACCCCATAGACAGCAGCCCACCAGGCTCCCCCGTCCCTGGGATTCTCCAGGCAAGAACACTGGAGTGAACCTTTCTCATAGGGTTACAAAAATATATATACTGCTGCTGCTGCTAAGTCACTTCAGTTGTGTCCGACTCTGTGCGACCCCATAGACGGCAGCCAACCAGGCTCCGCTGTCCTTGGGATTCTCCAGGCAAGAACACTGGAGTGGGTTGCCATTTCCTTTTCCAAGGCATGAAAGTGAAAAGTGAAAGTGAAGTCACTCAGTCGTATCTGACTCTTAGCGACCCCATGGACTGCAGCCTATCCTCCATCCATGGGATATTCCAGGCAAGAGTACTGGAGTAGGGTGCCATTGCCTTCTCCAATATATACTGGAAACTCTAAAATCACTAAATAAAGTTTTATTATGCTACCCTCCATTACCATTCATACATGTAAGTAAGTTGAGGAGGGAATGGAGGATCCCATTTTAACTTATCTGCCCTGGTTTTTTACTCTGTCAAACTCCACCTCATACTAAGATGGAAAATCTGATGAGGTGCCACATCTGGAGCAGAGTTTCTTTCTGGTAACTGATTTGGTTTTCATCTGAATGATTATTGATGGCATAGAAGTACTCTTGAAGTCAAAAGAACTTGATGTAATGAATCTTTCATTTCACAGGATCAGAATATTGCAAGGTTTTAAAGTTATGTCAATGATAAAATCCAAAACTATATTGAAAATGAGTCTGAACTTTCCTTCTGCTCAGAATTCACTTAAGTGTAAAAATACCTCTAAATAAGCCATCCCACATCCAATACGGCATACACTAACACTTAGTATATGACCAATCTCTCCAGCTTCATCTTCCCTCACAGCCACACTCTGTGTGTTTACTTCAAACCACTTTATGATTTGTGATTTTTCTCTTGTGCTTTTTGCTCCACACTTTCTCTTGCTATCTATTCTACTTAACATTTACTTCTTGGCTTGTCCAAATGATCATGTCCCATTCTTTTTGAGATTGAGATAAAATCCCACTTTTTGGAAACATTTTTAACCTACCAACTCACCACCCAAAGCTTAGTTAGGTCTCCTTTGTATTTGTCCCAATAATAAGGGATTATTGCTATAATTCCTTGTGTATGTTCCTGTTAGTACATTTCCTGCACGGTATAATAATGAATTGCATGCTCCTCTGAAAATAGGTCAATGCATGCAGATCCTGGTACATTTAAGAAGATCTTTGTTGATGAATAAACCATTGTTTAGCTGAGATGGGCAGTGATTGTAACTCTTATTCTCATCTCACTCCTTTGAGGATAACCCTCTAGAAAGATGCCCCTGAGAAAGAACCAAATCTATCCCCTTGTAGATTCAACTATAACATTCTCTGTGGATACAGAAATTGTACTTGTATCAGTCATCATGTTCTTATTTCACAAGGACCATGGAGCTCTCCCCAAATTTGGAGTGTCATTAGCTTCTTAATGAGCTAATGGCTTCAGGGATTGATTTACCCAGCTCAGTATGTGATAGTTCAGTTCAGTTCAGTTTGTTCGCTCAGTAAGTGGCATACAAAATGAAGTCCTCAAGAGAGAGCAATCCTACCTGTCTGATATTCATCCAGGAAGCATCTCTGACCCATGCAGGAAGCATTGTAAGTTTGCTATCCTCTTATAGAGCCCAGCTACCCTGGACAACAGATTGGCTCCTTCTACCAGGCACTGCTACCCTGATCAAGACCAACACAAACCAGTTTTTTCTCTATTGAGAATAGCAGGCTAAATATAGTTAGGCTTGTTGTGATAGGAAACCTTTGAGTGTTCTGAAAATTTTTGCAAGGTTTTGTTAGATTGCATCTGATTTTACCTTGTTCCAATTTACTTTACTTCAGACATTTATAGGGCATTCAGTATATGGACTTTCACTTTAGGAAAATAACTCAGATGAATACTGAAATACTAGCAGCTGGAAACATGTGTAAATGAATCAAGGTAAGAGTTTTGGAGTGTTTTCAGCAAGGCCCTGGGGAAGAAGAAAGTGAGGGAATTTAAGTCATTTCTTGTGATATTGGTAACTTTTAAAGGAGGTGTGAAATAACAAAGTGTGTGACTGCATTTTCCATGACACAACCTCATGAAGACCACACATCTGGCATTTACAGGAGAAGACTTTCTGTTTCTTGATTTAAAGTCAGTAAGTGTTAAGATACCCTCTGGGTTGTGCTTGTAAAGCTTAATTTCTATTCATTTAAGAATTTCCCACGTCCTTAGTAGATAGAAGCCTGCTGTTTAACTGTCTTGAAGGAAGCAATCTGACTCACTGTTTCTAACCAATTTTTAATCAAGAGAAAGCTGCCTACAGACAGAGCAGTTCAGAGACGGTAGATATTTATTTCTTCCTGAAATGTCTTCCTGGTATCTAAAATGTGCCGAAATGAAACGGACATAGGACTGCCAAAATATTTTCATGAAATTCCTGGGAAACAGTCACAAAGATGCTAGAGTGAGTTCCAAGTCCATATCAACTTTCTGAGACCATCATTCTTTCAGGTTTANTAGATATTTATTTCTTCCTGAAATGTCTTCCTGGTATCTAAAATGTGCCGAAATGAAACGGACATAGGACTGCCAAAATATTTTCATGAAATTCCTGGGAAACAGTCACAAAGATGCTAGAGTGAGTTCCAAGTCCATATCAACTTTCTGAGACCATCATTCTTTCAGATTTAAAGTTTTAAGTTTTTTCCAAAAATTTCCCCCAGTTTTCTGATTCTTATTTTATCAGAGTTGAGTTGATAATTTGGTTACTCTTTTAATTAACAAGTATTTCCTCAGTATGTACTGTGCAAAGCACTGGCACACCAAGTTAGAGTCATGCTTCCTATTGTGTAAAAATACGTGCATGTGTGCGTGTTCAGCTGTATCTGACTCTTTGCCACCCCATGGACTGTAGCCCACCATGCTCCTCTGTCCACGGAATATTCCAGGCAAGAATACTGGAGTGGGTTGTCATTTCCTACTCCAAGGAATCTCCCCTCCAGATCCAGGGATCAAACCCACATCTCCTGTATTGGCAAGCAGGTTCTTTACCAGCTCTCCATTTAGATACAAATAATATATTCCCAAATGCTATGTCAATGTTACTGAGTTGGCCATTGGGATACAAGAGGTAGGGTTAACATGACAACTTCCTAGAATCTCCTTGAACGTACAACTGACACACAGTCTTTGTACCTTGTGTTTGATCTCTTCTCCATCCTGCCTCCTGGAATGTAAATACCATCTTGGACTTTAATATCTAGGGCAACACACAGTGTGGCATGGTGACCTGGAAGGAGTTTAAGTCCCTGAGAAGCAGAGCCAACTGACCAGCACTGAATTGTGCCCTTTCAAATTTGCAGGTGAGAAATGCTATGAACACTGGAGGCACACGGATGTTTTCATCTTTTTCAGATTTATACCCAGGGATAGTATTGCTGAGTCACATGGTAGATCTTTTTCTAGTTTCTTGAGGAAACTCCATACTGTTTTCCATAGTGGTTGCATCAATTTATATCCCATCAACAATGTAGAGGTGCTCCCTTTTCTCCACATCCTCGTCAACGTTTGTTCTGTGTAAACTTTTTGATAATTGCCATTCTGACAGATGAGGTGATACCTCACTGTGGTTTTGATTTCCATTTCTCTTATGGTTAGTGACGTTGAATATCTTTTTATGTGCCTGTTGGCCATATAGATATATTCTTTGGAAGAATGTCTATTCAGGTCTTCTGTCCATTTCTTGGTTAGGTTGGGTTTTTTGATACTGTTTTGATACTGTGTGTGCTGTTTATATAGTTTGGATATTAATCCCTTATTGGTAAAGTGATGCAAATATTGTCTCCCATTCAGAAGATTGCCTTTTATCNGGAAGAATGTCTATTCAGGTCTTCTGTCCATTTCTTGGTTAGGTTGGGTTTTTTGATACTGTTTTGATACTGTGTGTGCTGTTTATATAGTTTGGATATTAATCCCTTATTGGTAAAGTGATGCAAATATTGTCTCCCATTCAGAAGATTGCCTTTTATCAATGATTCTAATTAAGAACTTTAACAAACTAAAAAAAGAAAAGAAAAGAAAAGAAAGTTTTACAAACTGGAGAATATATAGGTAGTGAAGATAAGAATAATAAGAGTGCTTTTAAAATGAGTCATAAGGAATTGGGGGAGAAGGCAATGGCACCCCACTCCAGTATTCTTGCCTGGAAAATCCCATGGATGGAAGAGCCTGGTAGGCTGCAGTCCATGGGGTCACTAAGGGTCAGACATGACTGAGCGACTTCACTTTCACTTTTCACTTTCATACATTGGAGAAGGAAATGGCAGCTCATTCCACTGTTCTTGCCTGGAGAATCCCAGGGATGGCAGAGCCTGGTGGGCTGCCGTCTATGGAGTCGCACAGAGTCAGACACGACTGAAGCGACTTAGCAGCACCAGCATAAGGAATTGGGGCTCATATCTTTGAAAAAAGAAATTTTAAGAGGGGCATAAGTGACTTCAAATAGAGAATTTTATGCATAAGAAGTCTGGATTAACTTGATTCGCTAGTGAGTGGAGAGAATGACTCCTAGGATTCCAGCCTGAGGAATTAAGAAGCACTAAAAGACAGTGATGTTGTTTCATTTATTTTCTGTTCAGTGGTTACTGTTGAGTTTGGGGAGTGGGTAGGTAGAACAAAGTATCATGAATTAAATGGCTTAAAGAGCAGACATTTACTGTCTCACAGTCTGGAGGCCTGAAGTCTTAGCTCAAGATATCTGCAGGATAGGCACCTTCTGGGGGCTGTGAGGAAGAATCTGCCTCTTCTGTAGCTTCTAGTTGTTTGCTAGCAATTGCTGGCCCTCCTTGGCTCATGGAAACATCAGCTCAAGCCCTGCTTTCACCTTCACTGACATTCTCCTTGTGTGTGTGGCCAAATGTCCCCTTTTTATAAGGACACCATCACACTGGATGAGTGGCTCACCTTACTTCACAACTTATTACAATTAAATGAAGTATTAGTACCTCAATCGTGTCCAACTCTTTGTGATCCATGGGCTGTAGCCCACCAGATTCCTCTCTTCATGGAATCCTCCAGGGAGAAATACTGGAATGGATTGCCATTCTCTTCTCCAGGGGATCTTCCTGACCCAAGGATTGAACCGAGGTCTCTTGCATTGCAGGCAGACTGTTTACCACTGAGCAACCTGGGAAAGTTTATTGGCAATCGCCTTATCTCCAAATAAGTTCACATTCTGAGGTATTGTTGTTAGAACTTCCACATGGGATTTTTGAAGGGACACAATTCAACCCACAACAATAGGGAAGTGACAGTTCAGGAGTTGACCTTGGCTCATATTGGGTTTCATATATGTCTGAGACATCCTTCGATATACCCAAATGTAAATTGTCTGGTAAGTGGCTGAATAAAAGAGATAGCATTTTAAGGAGAGGTCAAGCTGGAGGTACAGATTGTGAAATTAAAAATCATAATTATATAGATAGTATCTGATGGCATATGCATTACTAATATTCATTAATGGACAATAATAGAGAAGAGAACTTAGGACTGTATATTGAACTTTGTTGAAGAAAAATGAGAAGAATCACATTCATTCATAATATTATTTAACTAACTGTAAGGGTATAGGGAAGTACTATATGGAAGACAGTCATGAAACTCATTAAAGGAAATGCTATAACATCCTCACCTTTCAGAATAAAATATGAAAGTGACATAGGCTGACCTTCATCCTGTTATCATGTCACTCTCTTTCTCTCATTCTCTCTCATTCCAATAACAATCAATTTAAAAATCCATTTCCTACCTAACACAGTGTGCATATTTCTATGTCAGACAGTCTGGAGTTATAGAGGGCAAGATTTGGGATAAGGGTATTTTGGATGGAAACTTTAGAAAAAATGTTTAGATTGAAGAACTGCTAGAGTTTTTCCGAACTAATCTTGTTTTCCACCAGCCACCGATGACCTTTTCATTTTTAGTTCAGTTCTTCAATCCTAGTTTGGGAAATCATGTAATAAGTTAACGTGCTGAGACCAGAGTCAGAATCTCTCTATATTTATGGACAAAGAACCAACATATATTTTGGACATTTCTGTGAACTACAAAGGAGCATGATGACTTCAAAAAATCTATGATGTGATGCAAAGGGACTACTGTGAATCTTATTTTGCTCTCTTCTCAGGAACCTAAACAGTCTTTGAAATAAGTACACAGTTCTATTTGGATCCTTCAACAAAATGCAAAGATGAAAAGTACCCAGGACATCGCTGCCTTGCTCTTTGAAAGGAATCTCTCATCTCTTTGTGGTGGGCTATACTTCGACCTGGGTCATTCCTGTGCTTTTGGCAATAGATGATTTCCGAGAATCATTCTCACTGTAGCTCTCATTGAAGCAATCAGCATGCTGCATCAATTCCGAGGAATTATGTGTAATGATGCAAAACCTTCCATTGCCGCCATTATTTGTGACTAAAAGCTAGAGAAAATAGCTCCTAGAAGTATTCTGCCTCTGCAGCAAGGTTACACTTATTAACTAAGGGGTAGAATAATAAGTTTAGCCGAATGCTCTGGCCTAGGGGTCAGAAAGATTGCCATAAATACGTAAAGGAAAATAGCTTCTGGGATTTCATAAGGGAGTAGAGAAATCAATGCCAATTTGGGAGTGATGGAATAAAGCCTTTCTCCTTTGTACAGCTCAGTGACAGGAAGTGATGAAATGGCTCAATCTTGCAATATAAGAGGAAAAGTTAATGAAATCCAAAATTTTGTATATCTTGAAGATTTTTTCTCAAATAATCAAAAGTGAACCAATTTTTACCTCCAGGTCAGGATGGCCTGAAAAGTATCAAGTTAATTGGCACTGATTACATTTACATGATATATCAGTGACGATTGAGACATTGTCAATGTATTTCACCCCAAATATTCAGTTAATGTATATATATTGCATTGCCTAGCCAAGTGTTTTTAAAATATTTACATGTAACACTAGTTCCCTGGGACATGAATGTTTGTTTTTTAAAAAAGGTTTTCAGACATTGCACATAAACAATTGTGCGTGTCCTTCAACTGCTCATTATACTCTAGGTTTAATGGAATGCCACAGTTTTGATACCTGGTCATATTTATAAGCACTTTCCTATGGATGGGGCTATAGGGAGCAATTTTATCCTAAGCTTGGATGTGAAATCCAGGAGCTTCAGCTTGCAAAAAGTAACTTTTGCACCAATGTAAGGTGATTATGCTGAGGTTTCATAGTGACATATAAGAGATTTGAAGAACACCAGAAAGACCTCTACCAGGGCAAGCAGAATAGCACCATGAGCTATTCCATTGTGTCTTCCAAGAGGAATTGGAGACTTGGGAATTCAGGTCCATCAAACATTTCCACAATCTGCTAAGGCCTGTATGTTTTCCTGAGTCTGCCATGACTTCTTTAGGATTTATTTTTCACATTGTTCATTTTTGGCAAGACTCTGGCCTGCTACTCACTAGAAATGTATGACACAAAATTTGGGAAATGCTCTGCTAAGCAATGTTAAACAACTCATTTTACTTCTGGATTCCGGGGGCATCTCTGGTAGCTCAGATGGTAAAAATTTTGTCTGCAATGCAGGGGACCCAGGTTCAATCCTGGGTCAGGAAGATCCCATGGAAGAGGGAATGGCTATCCTCTTTAGTATACTTTCCTGGAGAAATCCATAGATAGAGGAACCTGGTGGGCTACAGTTCATGGGGTCACAAAGAGTTAGAAACAACTGAGCAATTAATACACTCAGCCCTTAAATGTCACCATGAGGAAATGTAAGGTATATGATTTTCTAAAGTTATTGGACCAGAGAACTCCCTTTCATATAATATTTCTTGACATTGTCCATGTACGCATTTCAAAAAATATCAACTGCACCAACACTAACTTATTTCATGTACTCCTATTACATGCCAGACAAGGTTGTAAATGCTAGAAATCCAAGGAGAATAGCTATCCAAGGCCAGTACTCTGAGAAGTCTCATTTCTAGACCCAGGTACAAAGACAATAATAAATAAGGAAAAAAATGAATGAACAAAATAATTTAAGTCAGTAAGCAGGACTAAAAAATAAAACAAAATTATATGGAAAATTACATGTGTAACTTTAGGATGGGTGATCAGATCCACAGAAAGACATGAAATGGCTACTTCCTGGGTTAAAATTTCAACTTCAGATTCCCCATAGACTCAAATTTATTATTTAAATATTTGAAAAATTTTTGGTAGATTTTTTGACCAATTTCTATTTTCCTTGATAAGTGGAATAATATAAGAGCAAAATGAGAATAAATGTATTAAAAAAAAAGGAACCATCCCAAATTTATTCTCTGACAGACAGCACCAGCAGGTAAAAACTATAGGGATTTCTCTGTAAATCATACATTCACAAGACATTATTCACTTAACAAGTGAGAAAGCTTCTGATGTATTTTCTGTAACAATAGCCACTTCACAGTGTAAACGGGGACTACCAATGTGTTCACGTACAATCCCAGAAAGAAAGGCACAGCTTGGCAAAACAAAAATTTCTTTAGATTCTAAAGTTAACAGCCATTATTGAAAGGTAGACTTGAGAACAGTCAAGATCCACTCTTAAACATAGAAGGGCAAAGACTGCTCCACCCAGAAACGTGAGTATTTCTCTTTCCTTGTTAAATCCTCAAAAGTAATGCTTTGTTGTCTGCTTAAAATCATCTGTATAGAAAGGGAATTAAGTAAAAAAAGAATCACAACGATATCTTGAACTTCCAGCTGCTCCCACCAATACATCAGCTCTTAGGTTTCCCACAGGGCCTAGGACCACTTCAGTTCAGTTCAGTTCAGTCACTCAGTCATGCCCAACTCTTTGCAACCCCATGAATCGCAGCACGCCAGGCCTCCCTGTCCATCACCAACTCCAGGAGTTCACTCAGACTCACTTCCATTGAGTCAGTGATGCAATTCAGCCATCTCATCCTCTGTCGTCCCCTTTTCCTCCTGCCCCCAATCCCTCCCAGCATCAGGGTCTTATCCAGTGAGTCAACTCTTCTCATGAGGTGGCCAAAGTATTAGAGTTTCAGCTTCAGCATCAGTCCTTCCAATGAACACCCAGGACTGATCTCCTTTAGAATGGACTGGTTGGATCTCGTTGCAGTCCAAGGGACTCTCAAGAGTCTTTTCCAACACCACAGCAATCATCAAATAGGAAAACAGAGACTAATTACTTCAAAACTGACACAAGAATGAGGTTGATAAATTAAAGCTTTTACCTCTAGTACTTGCCTGTTCCAACTTGGTAGCATTCATGCAATAGCAGAAAGAAAGAAAAAAAAAACTTCATAAACATTTGGCATTAGTCATAATCAAGGGGATTTTAGTACAAATTAGTACATGTACTGACTCGTATATATAATAAGAAAAGACACTCTTTCTTGTGTTTCTTTCTTCAAGAATGGACACCTAGCTCTTCAACAGAGTAGGCACTGGTGAGCTAAGCTACGTCACCTGAGATTCCCTGCTCAGGTGTTCACCTCTCCTGGTTTTAGGAAAAAGAAGGCATCTGGAAAGCATCTGGAGGATTTGGCGCTCTAGGGGCACCACCTGAACTGTGTTTAAATAAGCAACAACACTCACACACTGACTCTCTAATGACTAAAATCAGTCTACTTGAAAGCATCCTATTTAAAGCTGAAAAAAATCTTGGCTTTGAAAAAGAGTACTTTCAAAAAACAAAAGAAAACTGGGTTTGGGGTTGGAAGAATACAAAACAGATCCCTAAAAAGAGCACAGGCCTTGTCCACTTACCTGCATATGCGTCCCCACAGAAGTAAGTATACAGTACCCCCAACTCAGCCCACTCCTCAGAATCTCTTCTGGGACTAACCCCAAGGATCTCATGGATGGTGCACTGCCTAACTGCCTGCACTCCAGGCCTTCTCCAGAAAGTGAGAGTGGATTCATCCTATCGGATGGAAAGTGAAAGTGAAAGTGAAGTCACTCAGTCGTGTCCGACTCTTTGCGACCCTGTGGACTGTAGCCCGCCAGGCTCCTCTGTCCATGGGATTCTCCAAGCAAGAAGACTGGAGTGGGGTGCCATTTCCTTCTCCAGGGGATCTTCCTGACCCAGGGATTGAGCCCAGGTCTCCCGCATTGTAGGCAGACGCTTTAACCTCTAATTCCCCACGGGTTGGTGGCTTCCAAGGGAGTGGGACACCCGAGTTAGGGTCAGAGACCCTGAAACTACAGCAGCAGGTGGAGAACATCCACAAGACCACCATCAACCCTAACAAATGTCTCATTTGCCACCGTGTCCTAAGCTGCGAAAGCTCCCTCAAGAGGCGTCACTGGACTCACACCAGGGAGAGGCCGTTCCAGTGTAAGATCTGTGATTGAGCCTTCTCCACGAAAGTCAGCCTGAAGACACAGCTTGGGGTCCACCCAACCAACATGCAGGTAAAGGCGCAGCATTAATGCCAAATCTGCCAGAAGAAGTTTACCAGTATTTGAATGCACACGGGCGGTGAGATTCTCAGATGCCTCTGCCAGAGAATCCCTGTAACTTTATGGGTCCTGAGCCAAGGATGATCAGGGGAAATGGCACCCTCTGATATAAGGATGTTGTCGAAGTCATCGATGTAGATGAAGTCAGTGCCCAGGAGGCCCCCGGGAGCTCCTCAAAGGTCTCCGAGTGACTTCCCGCCATCCACCTGTCATCACCTTCCTCTAGGGTTGGCCACGGTGGCATCCCTAGATGCCCCAGTGAAGGCAGGGCTCGCTACTCTTGTCCTGATGCTGCAGAGCAGCAGAGAAATGGGTTCCATGCAGAGCAATGGCTTAACCAACGACTTTTCTTCCCCAGTGATGGGGGACAAGGAGGATCCAGTATCCGAGCCGGAAGCCCAAACATCCTGGAGACCACATCCTTCCCGGAAGTCTTCCTCGCCAACAGCCAAGGGGAGAGTGTCAAGTCCAAGTCTGCTGATGATGGCGGCAACGTGGACAGCTCCCAGAGCAGCTGCACTGAGATGGTGGAAGGTTGGAGCAGTGTCCCTTCGACATGTATCCGAGCCCAGCCAACCTATGTCAAAATTGAAGTTCCTGGTGTTGCTCATTGATTCTGAGACCATGTTTCCATGGATGACAACTTACTTAGTGGCCCAGCCAAGCAACAGGGCTCAGCATCCATAAAGTCACAGGGACTCTCTGGTAGAGGCATCTAACCACTACAAATATCATCCACTCTCCGCTTGACGGACATTTGGATTCTTTTTGTTGTTTTGCACTCTAATCCTATGTTTATTCAGTACAATTATTTTACTCTACACAACAAAGTACAAATACAACATTATCTAAAATGCTACAAAGTTACAAAACTCAAAACAGAAAATTTATAGTACTGACTGTACATCAAAAGCCAAAAAAAGCAATGCACACGTTGCCAAGGTAACCTGCAGGACCACTATTAATATCAAGATGACAAGGGGTTCTGTGATGACCCTACAGAGTTGTCAACTTACCAGTTTCAGGATGGAAGGGAGATGTGGGTGTGTGTTTGCGTGTGCACAGGAGTACATGTGAAAGGAACCATTTGGGCAGGCTGGGATGTATCACACCACCTGGAATCCTTTGCTTTTCCCCACTGGCTTTGCCACTAACGTGGATTTCAGAAACTAGAAATATAGAAGCTTTCTAGCAGAAAACTGGAGGGCACCTTTATAAGCAGGATTCCCAAACCAGCAACTCCTGCAGCCAGAATTCTGCCGGCTTGAAAAGTGACAGAAGTGAGTTGGATGTGATACAAGTCACAGGGGCAGACCTCAGGTGGCCCTGCTGGTGGAGGGAAGCAGTTGAAGCTGGAGAGGCTCCTGTGCCTGTGACTGGGGGGAGGGGAGTAGGATCTCCAGCCCCCAGGGGACCTGTGGCAGCTCTCTCCCAGCAGGGCTGAATTGCCTGGGGGGATGGGCAGGCAGGTAAGGTGGGTGGCTGAGGCTGGGGGTCAGCACCGTGGTGGCAGTGATCTGGCCATCGACTTGTCCTCCATCCTTGCGCTTCAGCACCTTCTCGGCCTCATCTGGACGCTCAAATTCCACATATGCAGAGGCTTTATAGGCAGATGCGGGTTCATCCTTTCTACAGGCATGCCAATCATTTGAATCTTCTCATAGGTGGAGCTACCAGGGCTTCCCTGGTTGCTCAGTTGGTAAAGAATCTGCCTGCAATGCAGGAGACCCGGGTTTGATATTTGGGTCAGGAAGATCCCCTGGCAAAGGAGATGACAACCCACTCCAGTACACTTGCTTGGAAAATCCCATGGGCAGAGGAGCCTGGCGGGCTACATGGGATCGCAAGAGTCACACATGACTCAGCAACTAAAACACCACCAATAGGTGAAGAATATCTCTATGATGTGATCCTTGGTCACACTCCTGGTGAGCCTGCCAATGTGGGGAAGGGCTTGGCCTCTACCTTATCTCTTTTGGGACCTAGGCCTAGGGTTGCTGCTACCATGGGAAGTGCTGTGCCTCTTTCAAGTTTTATCCCTGATACTAGCTTTCTTGCTTGACTCATTCAGTTCAGTTGCTCAGTCATGTCTGACTCTTTTTTTTTACTTAATTAAAAAAAAATTTACTTTATTTTACTTTACAATACTGAATTGGTTTTGCCATACATCAACACGAATCTGCCACAGGTGTACAGGTATTCCCAATCCTGTACCCACCTCCAAACTCCCTCCCATCTCTCTGGATCATCCCAGTGCACCAGCCCCAAGCATCCTGTATCCTGAATCGAAATTAGACTGGTGATTCGTTTCTTAGATGATATTATACATGTTTCAATGCCATTCTCCCAAATCATCCCATCCTTTCCCTCTACCACAGAGTCCAAAAGACTGTTCTATACGTCTGTGTTGGCAAACATATGGACTGCAGCACGCCAGTCCTTCCTGTCCATCATCAACTCCTGGAGTTTACTCAAACTCATGTCCATTGAGTCGGTGATGCCACTCAACCATCTCATCCTCTGTCATTCCCTTCTCCTCCCTCCTTCAGTCTTTCCTAGCATCAGGGTCTTTTAAAATGAGTCAGTTATTTGCATCAGGTGGCCAGATTATTGGAGTTTCAGTTTCAGCATCAGTCCTTCCAAAGAATATTCAGGACTGATTTGCTTTAGGATGGACTGGTTGGATCTCCTTGCAGTCCAAGCGACTCTCAAGAGTCTTCTCCAATAATGCAGTTCAAAAGCTGATCACTTATTTGGCAATCAGCTTTCTTTATAGTCCAAATCTCACATCCATACATGACTACTGGAAATATTATAGTTTTGACTAGACAGGACTTTGTTGGCAAAGTAATGTCTCTGCTTTTTGATATGCTGTCTAGGTTGGTCACAGCTTTTCTTCCAAGGAGCAAGCGACTTTTAATTTCATGGCTACTGTACCATCTGCAGTGATTTTGNAGAATAGACAGTATTTAATAAATATATGTCTCGTATTAAATAATTCAGCTCTCTTGCTGATGGAGTATTTATCTCACTCATTACAAGGAACCTTCATATTGGCTGAGAATTTTGCTAGGATGAAAGAGAAAAATGGTACTAATATCAAATACTATATCCTGTCTTGAAATTTCTCACTTCACATAAGAAGAGAGGGAATCTATCACACTCAGTTCAGTTCAGTCACTCAGTCGTGTCCAATTCTCTGTGACCCCATGAACCACAGCACGCCAGCCCTCCCTGTCCATCACCAACTCCCAGAGTTCACTCAGACTCACGTCCATCGAATCAGTGATGCCATCCAGCCATCTCATCCTCGGTCGTCCCCTTCTCCTCCTGCCCCCAATCCCTCCCAGCATCAGAGTCTTTTCCAGTGAGTCAGCTCTTATCAGGTGGCCAAAGTATTGGCGTTTCAGCTTCAGTATCAGTCCTTCCAATGAACACCCAGGACTGATCTCCTTTAGGATGGACTGGTTGGATCTCCTTGCAGTCCAAGGGACTCTCGAGAGTCTTCTCCAGCACCACAGTTCAAAAGCATCAATTCCTTGGCACCCAGCTGTAACACTATGGGTAATAAAATTTGAGTTGAATGTGTGCTGACTATAAATCACATGATATAGGCTACATTTTAAAATATGAGTATTACTATTTGCTTCTTTCTTTACATGGTCATCTTACACTTAAAATTAAAATAAATATTTCCATTTAATATAAGTTTTTGTACAAAATGCATTATAAAACCACCATCTTGGAGTTGTTAACTTGTAACCTAATAGTATATAAATCTCATGTATTATACGTATGATTCTCTGATGCTTAGTGGAGAAAGAAACCCTGGAAATTATAATTTACCTAGAATACCTGGTATGTGTCCAGAGAAGTAGATCTTGGTAACACACAATGAGTCTTTACTACATATTTATTAAATAAGTGAAAGAATGACTAAATGAATAAATAAAAGGCTGGCTGGATGGGTGGAGTGGCTAACATCTTTAAAGTCTTCCTCTCCAGGAATTTAAATAATAGGCATGTAAAAATTCTCACGACTTTCCCATGAGTGGAACAATTTTTTAAAATTGCCCTTGCTTCTATGAAAGTCCAGTTATGCCTCTCCTAAGAATTCTTTGGAAAGGGTCTCCACTTAAAATGGTAGTTGTCCCTAATAGCCCACCTTGATAATTCTCTGTATATCAGGCCACTTTGGAGATATGGCAGATTTCTCTTACAGACCACTGTGATAAGTCAACTATCACAATAAAGCAAATCATACAAATCTTTTGGTTTCTCAGTGCATATAAAAGTTATGTTTATACTATGCTAATAGTCTATGAAGTGTGCAGTACAATAGCATTATATCTTAAAAAAACTGTACATAACTCAATCTAAAAATGCTCTTGTTAAAAAATGCAAACCACCATCTGAGCCTTCAGTGAGTTAGAGTGGTAACGTCACATATCAGCAGTCATAGATTACCATAACACATATAATAATAATGGAAAAGCTTGAAATATTGCAAGAATTACCAAAGTGTTACACAGAGACACAACATGAGTAAAATGCTTTTTGAGCAATTCTGCCCGTGACGCTGAAAACACTGCTGCCACAAACCCCAACATATAAAACCTCAGTATCTGTCAAGAGCAATAAAGCAAAGTGTAATAAAACTAGGTATTTCCACAATAACCTGCTAGCAAAAGCAGCAATATATAGTTTACTATAAACATATATTTATAATGATGAATGTTATCTATAGCTCAGTGCAGTGGAATCCTCCCGTGACCGATTCTGCCCTGAAATGTGGGAGCCCCATGCCATCTGCCTTGAATCCTGGAGCAAAGCCTGCAGGACTGACCTTTGGCAGGGGAAGAGACTGATGTTCAGTACCCGTTGTTGTGACTTAAGATAAACATATTGATTAAAAGCCTTAAAAACTGAAGTAAGAATGCACTGGTAAACATCTAAATTTTTGTAAGACAATTTAAAAAAGTAACAAAAGAACAAAAGAAAAGAAGAAGAATGAACAAGAGCTCCCTGTGAATGGTTGGCTTTATTATATGGTCTTTGACCAGGGAAGTCATCATCATTGCTCTACAAAAAATGAGGTATATAAATATCCAACAGCCTGCTTTGCTGAGAAGCATACAAAGAGAAAATTGTTACAAGAGCTTTAGGTTTCAAAGGTGATCGTGGTGGTATTGATGGTCTTGGTGATGATGTGGGTGAACTTATAAGCTTCTTGATGACCTTTAGTCACTAAGTTGTGTCTGACTTGCTGGGACCCCATGGACTGTAGCCTGCCAGGCACTTTTGTCCATGGGATTTCCCAGGCAAGAATACTGGAGTAGGTTGCCAATTCCTTTTCCAAGGGATCTGCCAGACCCAAGAATCAAACCCACATTTCCTGCATTAGCAGACAGAGTCTTCACTGTTGAGCCTCTTCTTGTATCTTTCTTAAAACTATTTCGCAGTACCTTCTTAATTTACTTTATTCTCTAATCCTGGCAAGCATTCACAGTGTCCTGGTGCTCTCTTTATCCTTCTAAAAGTCTCCACTGATGAACTCCTTCTTAACTTGGACATTTTTTTTTTTACAAGGTGGACTACAGTATACAATAGAAAGTGAAAGTGGTAGTCGCTCAGTCATGCTTAACTCTTTGTGACCCCATGGACTATACAGTCCGAGGAATTCTACAGGCCAAAATACTGGAGTTGGTAGCCTTTCCCTTCTGCAGGGGATCTTCCCAACCCAGGGACTGAACCCAGGTCTCCTGCATTGCAGGCGGATTCTTTACCAGCTGAGCCACAAGGGAAGACCACAGTATACGATAAGGGAAGGAAAAAAAAAACCGGCAATCCCACCATGGAAGCTGGGCCCAGGGCAGGTAAGCCATTTCCAGTGGATACATGATGCTAGGAAAGCATTTGGAGGTCCTCCCAACCAAGGGATCGAACCAGGCTCTCCTGCATTGTAGGCAGATTCTTTGCTGTCAGAGCCACCTGGGAAGCCCACCAAATGTACCTGGTCACATCACCATGGAATTTTCCAGGCAAGAATACTGGAGTGAGTAACCACTCCCTTCTGCAGGGCATCTTCCCAACTCAGAGATCAAACTTAGGTCTTTTGCATTACAGGCAGATTCTTTACCTCCTGAGCCCCCAGGGACGCCTCCATGTTAATGAGGCCCTTTTAAGTAGCATATGTGATAACTCTAAAGTGGAAACGTCTGTCAACATTTCTTCTAATAAGCCACACTAATAGAAATTGAGAATTTCAACATTAAAAAAAAAAAACTTTTAGGAAAATACTCAACAATATCTGTTTTTGAGATACTAATGACAAAATGACTAAATACTAATGACAAAGTGTCAAAATTAATTCAGAACTAAAATCCTCACTGAACTCACAGGGCTATTCTGTCTCAGATGAAAACTGTCATTGCTCTATAAATCGCAATTTGTAGTAAAATATTTTCAAACATTTTCTATTGCTGCTGGAGCAAATGTCCATGAATTCAATATCTTCAAACAATACAATTGCTCCTCTAGTGGTTCAGTGATTAAGAAATATTTAGTGGGGCTGCAGGAGATGCAGCTTCTATCCTTGGTCAGGGAAGTTCCACCTGCCATGAGGTGAGACCAAAGAAAAAGAAAAAAAGAAAGAAAAAAAAATCAAATTTGCAAACTTAAAAAAAAATACAAATGTTGTTTCTTTGTCTTTTCAGCTTCAAGTGGTGGCTTATATTCCTTGTGTGTATAGTTCTGTAGCCCTTTCTCTCATCTTCAAAGCTCATCACCCCAACTTCTGTATCCAACATCATGTTACCTTCTCTGCTGCCTGTTGCTTTGCCCGTCACCCTCTTATGACAAGTGTTGCGATGACACTGGACTCACCCAGTTAATCTAAGAGAGTCTCTTGATGGTACAATTGTTAACTTATTCCCCTCTGCAAAGTCCCACCTGCTGTATAAAACAACATTTGCAAGTTCTGGGAATATGCCATGGACATATCTGAGAGATATTTTTCAGCCTATCACTGTTCCTGTGTAGCTAAAGTAGAGAGCTATGAATATTTATTTTAGCGGCAATGATTTGGAGGTCCATTGACAACTTAATGATCATAGAGATATTTATGAAAATTTATAATTATCAATATTAATCTCCCATTCAAATGCTCAAAAGTCAAACAATAGATGGTACTTACATTTTTATGCATTTTGTTTAATTCTTACTCTCTTTTACATTTCATTTTTTACATTCTATCAAAATTGACTAAATCACAGTGCAAATTAAAAATATTCAGTTGACCATTGAAATACATGGATTTGAGCAACGTGGATCCACTTCTACACAGATTTTTTTCAGTAGTAAATATGACTACTATTACTACATGATCTGATAGATGAATGTATGAATGCAGAAGTCTGGATACAGAGGAACTGAGCATATGGAGGCCAACTATAAATTATATTAGGAATTTTAACTGTGTGGAGTGTCCATGTCCCTAAGCCCCCATGTTGTTCAAGGTTAACTGTATAATGTTTTCACATATTCTCTTGTATTTCTGCCATTTCATTTTTTGAGCAAATAAGCCCTCATAGGTTTAAAATACTTTACCCTTACTTTTATTGAAAATTCAAAACTCTAAACGATAAAGAAAGAATATGCTCAAGGGAAATAAAATGAAGAAGGAAGAGGCAGATATGAAGCATCTACATTAAGGAACAATTAAGGAAGCGTACTGTTTTTGGTGGTGTACACGACTGAGCGACTGAACAGCTGAACACTAGCACCAACACTGACTCAGCTGGCAATGAATCTGCCTGCAATGCAGGAGACGAAGGAGATGCACGTTCAATCCCTGGGTCGGGAAGATCCCCTGCAGGAGAACATGGCAACCCACTTCAGTTTCCTCCCTAAAAAATCCCATGGGGAGGTGAGCCTGTAAAGAGTCGGACAAAACTGAGCCACTAAGCACACAGCATGTATAGACAAGCATAAATATTTTTTACCACTAGGTGGTGCTCTTAACCCATAGAAATATAATGAAAAAGCTAATGATCGCATTCCTTTCAGAACTCAGGTGGGGATGATTTTTGCAACCCCATGGACTGTAGCCTGCCAGAACTTTAGCCATTTTATTATCCGTGGCCTAATTTCTAGTGAAAGATTTAGATCAATCAGTGGTTTCTGACTTAGTACCTTGCCATTGAATTTCAGTATCACATGCACATATTTTACTTTATGCAAATATGTTTTTTAAATGAAGGAATAGAACAGTTTATAGATGATGTGCTTAGTTGCTCAGTCGTGTCCGACTCTGCACCCCTGTGGTCTGAAGCTCGCCAGGCTCCTCTGTCCATGGTGATTCTCCTGGCAAGAATACTGGAGAAGGTTGCCATGCCCTCCTTCAGGTGATCTTCCCAACTCAGGGATGGAACCCAGGTAAACCCTCTGACCAACCAAGGAAGCCCTTATGGGTGATAGTTCGTCCATTTAAAAAATTAATATAATTTCTGAATTGAAGTACCATAAAGTTAGTGCAAACCAAAAAGATAGTTAGCCACTCTTTCCTTTGAGGATTCAACCAAGCATCAATACTGAGAAATTAGTGTTTTCAAAATAATAATATGTATTATATATGCTCAGATTTCAATACAGTTAAATAATTGAACCACCACCTACTTTGGTATTCCAGATAAATAATGCTTTAAACCAGATAGTAAAATATATAATATATTCCTCCAATATTTTCACACCTCTAACATAATACAGGGCCATCATATGCAGCTGACCTTTGTGTTAATGTCAGAGCACTAAATATCACATTTATATGCAAACATCTCCAAAGTATACATTTCTACAGCAATGTCAGCAGCACCACATTCTTTAGGCCATGGTGAGTGTTATCAACTTTGCCAGAAGTAAATACTTGTGAAAATGCAATTACAGATGTTGTCTCCCTGCTTTCTTTCTTTTTGGCTGTGCAGAGTGGGATGCAGAATCTTAGTTCCAGACCAGGGATTGAACTTGTGTTCCCCGAAGTGGAAGACTGGAGTCTAACCATTGGAACACCAGAGAGGTCACCGTTTATTTCGATGATGTAAGGACACACAATTCTAAAATCTTAAAAAAATTGTGTGTTACTTTTTTCTGATTCAGTTTTGTCTTTTAAATACATTGAGATGTTTCTAGCTCAAGTAGGAGACCAACAAGGTAACTGTGACTGGTCCTGTCCTGAAAAGGTTCAGAAACACTGGAACATGAAAACGAAAAGTGTGGAAGAGCTTTCAGTGAAGGCTTACCAAGATTCAGAAGAAAGAAACCCAGAAAAGTGAGCTTGATTTTGGAATTATTTCATCCTGGGGATTTTTTTCCCCCTTTAATTGCTACCCAATCCCTGGTAAACACCCCAGACATTGGCTACTCATCCCGAAGGACCACGCACTCTAAGAGCAACTTACAAGTGAACTTGAAATAGACAGGCTCTCACACGGATTGAAGCTCAGTTTAGAAACATCTTAGGGTCTTGTTGGTCTAAGAGCTAGGATTCGGAGACCTTTTGCATTATACAAACAAATATAAATCCTCTTTAGGGAAAGATAGTATCATTCTAGATCTCAAAATGTAAAGTGAGGTGAAAGTCAGTCAGTTGTGTCTGACTCTTTGCGACCCCATGGACTGCAGCCCATCAGGCTACTCTGTCCATAGGGATTCTTCAGGCAAGAATTCTGGAGTGGGTAGCCGTTCCCTTCTCCAGGGGATCTTCCCAACTCAGGGATGGAACCAGGTCTCCAGCATTGCAGGCAGATTCTTTACCATCTGAGCCACCAGGGAAGCCCAGACCTCAAAATAGCTCTGGAATTTTTCATATTCGATGCCTAGCATGTAAGATATATTAAGAAAGCACAGAAAGATTCAGAGACCTGAACAATAACTACTAGAAACAGAGACAAGGAACACGGCAGATCCTGATAACAGAACCATCATGGGAAGTTTGAAATAAATGTGTTGTGTAAGTTCCAAAAATAATAAATGAGATTGAGAATTTCAGCTTGTTTTGTTGTTCAGTTGTTAAGTTACTTCCAAATCTTTGTGACCCCATGGAATGCAGAATGCCAGGCTCCTCTGTCCTCCAATATCTCCTGGAATTTGCCAAAAAATTTTTGTCCATTAGTCTGTGATGCTATCTAATCATCTCATCCTCTGTTGCCCCCTTCTTCACCTGCCTTCACTCTTTCCCAGTATCAGGGTCTTTCCCAATGAGTTGGCTTTTCCAATCAGAGTATTGGAGTTTCAGCTTCAGCAACAGTTTTTCCCATGACTATTCAGGGTTGATTTCCTTTAGGATTGCCTGGTTTGATCTCCTTGTTGTCCAAGGGATTTGCAAGTCTTCTCTAGCACAACAAGAAGTCTGTAAAAAGTTTTTGTAAAAAAAAAAGTTAACAAACATTAAAAAATAGAATTCAAATTACAATAGGTAAAATAAAAATACAATAGATGGTTTGTAAAGTAGATTAGAAAAAGCTTTAGAGCGTAATCATAAAATTAAAGATGGGTCAGAAAAAAATATCCCAAATGAAGTACAGAGAAACAAAATTTTGAAAATTATAGAAAAGGGCAAAAGAGACACAGAGGCTACAGTTCAGTTCAGTTCAGTCGCTTAGTCGTGTCCGACTCTTTGCGACCCCATGAATCGCAGCACGCCAGGCCTCCCTGTCCATCACCGTAGANTTATGATTTTCATTAGCATTTTAGTCCTGTTAAATCCAGATTTAAAAAAAATGTGATGGGTGATATGTAACTCCATTGACTTATAATCATTTATGAAGCCAAGAACAGTATGGACCATATGTAGCATGTTAATATCCCCCACCTCTTTTTAAAAAATCAGTCTTATTTTAGGAAGAAATAATAGTAAATGAGAAAATTCTCATTTTAAAATAAATGACCTAAAATGAACATTTAGGCATGTTTCTTTTGTTACTTCCATTTATCAAGATTGTTGGAAAATTAAAGGACTAAGGGTTCAAGATTGGATGGTGCTGGTGGATACTGGGTGTAGTCGTCATCATTGGGAGCTAGAGCAGATATCTCATCTCCCTGATACTTGGGGCACTGGCAGGCTTCCTTCTGCTGACTGCCAGAGAGAACTGCTCTTGGTTAAATGAGAGCATCCTTGCCTGGGAACACCATCACATCTCAAAGCCTGCTGGCAATGACTGATTGGCAAGGGGATATAAAGGGATCTCCAGAAAAGCAGAGGACAATTAGCAGTGGGACCTCATGGTGGGACCCTCTCCCAGGTGTGAGTTTTGCTAGAGCTCTCCCCATGGGATCAAGCTGAGGCTCCTTTTCATTTGAAATCATAAGCCCATTTTCCCTGCTTTTCTCACTTTTTCATGAAAATTACTTCTCAAACAAATTGCTTGCTTAAGCACCCCCATCTCTGCTTCTAGGAAAACTGACCTAAGACAGTGAGTACCAGGAATTGTTCTAAGAAGCAGAGTCTAAAGTTGGTATTCTGGGGAGCAATCAGGGGCTGGTCAGATGGTAAAAAGAACTCCCTTAAGCGTGGTAGGTAGAGTATCAGTAATCCCAGGCATGCTGCAGCAATGGAATTGATTGTTGCCGTTGTTTAGTCCCTAAGTCGTGTCTGACTCTTTTGTGACCCATGGACTGTAGCCCGCCCAGCTCCTTCTGTCTATAAGATTTCCCAGGCAAGAATGCTGGAGAAAGTTGCCATACCCCCCAGGGGATCTTTTGCACCCAGAGATCGAACCTGTGTCTCCTGCATTGGCAGGTGGGTCCTTTATCACTGAATCACCAGAGAAGCCCATTTATAAACAACCAAGTTCTCTAGATTATTTACCTTATGTGAGACACAATCTGTAGAACAGTGAAGACAAATGGGCACTCACAGGACTGAGCAGGGAATCCACCAAGACTGCTGACGTTCCATTCTCGACCACTCCGCACACCTTGACATACACCCTCAGCACATCTACTAAGTGCTTCTTCTGTCACCAAAATGGTCCCTGGCACCACGCCACTCTGTGGCATCTCTGCTGTATTTAAACATCGGTGAAGAGGAGCTAACACTGCCTAAAGCACTTTCCCGCCATTTCTGGCCGTTCCTCCACACGGTTATAAAGCTAGTGGTGGCCACTCTCTGAAACTGCCATGCAGCCGAGCTGTCTGGAACATGAAATGTGCCCCAAACCTGGAGGCAGATATTTCTGTAGTAATCCTCTGCTGAACGAGACTGCCGGGGACCAGAGGCCAGAATCTTTGCAGTCAGGGCACACGTCTTCCATTCAGCAGCTATGCCCTCAGCATCAGTCTCACCAGGCTTCCCCACACCTGCTTCTTCCAAAATGCCCCAGACTACTGCCAGAACAACACTGGGTCTNTGCTGAACGAGACTGCCGGGGACCGGAGGCCAGAATCTTTGCAGTCAGGGCACACGTCTTCCATTCAGCAGCTATGCCCTCAGCATCAGTCTCACCAGGCTTCCCCACACCTGCTTCTTCCAAAATGCCCCAGACTACTGCCAGAACAACACTGGGTCTTCTCAGCCTTTCAGACAGGAGCAACTCACAGAGATGTGGGGGCCAGCCTGGGGCCTGGCACCTGACTTGAGTCTTCCCATCGGAGCAGGACTTGGATGTTCCTCCCAGGCAGATAAGTCATTCCTGGATGGCTAGTGGTTGATACACTTGATCCAAGATGTCTCTCAGAGCCTTCCTTGAGAGTGCTCTTTCCTTCTCAGCGGACACGTCTTCCTCAGGATTCTACCATGTCTTCCTGGACCGTGTCCTTTGCAGAATCCCAGCTGGTACGGACCTACAGTGATAGCCCCAAAATGCGTGTGCTTAGTCACTCAGCCTCCTCTGACTCTTGCGACCCCATAGACTCCCACCAGGCTCCTCTGTCCACGGGATTCTCCAAGCAAGGATACTGGAGTGGGTTGCCATTTCCTTCTGCAAGGGATCTTTCCGGCCCAGAGATTGAACCCAGGTCTCCTGCATTGCAGGCAGACTTTTTCCTGACTGAGCTATGAGGGAAGCCCCAAAAGTAGGTTCCCCAGAGACACAGGGCAAGCGACACAGAGGAGGACCTTGTAGCTCCTGTCCAGCTCCTGGGTTGCACTGAGGACAGTACCGGACACATCCCGGGGCCCCAAACTCAGTCCTGTATCTTAAAGGGACTCCAGCACCATGCAGGATATAGGGGCAGACCCCCAAGGCCACTACAAACTGCAAAACCAATTGCACAGTCCTTCGCTTTGAGACCCTAAGCATATCTGGGATCAGGAGCAGCTTCTGGTCCCAGCTCGAGGGCTTAGTTGTCCCACAGCGTGTGGTATCTGTGTTCTCTCACCAGGGATGGAACCCACCTCCCCTGCATTACAAAGCAGATTCTTAACCACTGAACCATCTGGGAAGTCTGGAGAATGCATTCTTCCCTGAATTTCTACCACTGTTTCAACTAGGCCTTCACACTTTTTGTCCTTTGGTTTCCAGAGATTTCTTCCAATGTTTAAGGAGGGTCTCTGCCTTCCTTGTGGCTCAGCTGGTAAAGAATCCACCTACAATGCGGGAGACTTGGCTTCAATCCCTGGGCTGAGAAGATCCCCTGGAGAAGGGAAAAGCTACCCACTGCAGTATTCTGGCATGAAGAATTCCATGGGCTGTATAGTACCTGGGGTCACAGGGAGTCAGATACGACTGAGCGATGTTCACGTTCACTTTTTTTTTTTTCTGATTCTCAAAATTTGCTAAAATTGTTAATAAATGGGAATCTGTCATTTTATCTCTGTTTAGCAGCATGCACCCAATCATGTAGTCTGTATAGTTACTCTTTCCTTCATATCTATCAAATAGCAGATGTTGCAGTGGTTAGTTCATCCCTTTCTACTTCATATTTGTCAAAATTTCACCCCAAATGAAAGTCTCATCAATATAAAAAGAGTGAAGGCCTGCTTGAGGCAGTGGTAAAACTTCAGTGAAGAATGCATTCGGGATTTCCTTGGTGATCCAGTGGTTAAGAATCTGCCTTGCAGTACAGGGGATTCGGGTTTGATCCCTGGTTAGGAAACTGAGATCCCACATGCTATGCAGCAACTAAGCCCTCAACCTGCAGCCACTGAAGCCTGTACCCCTCAGCTAGAGTCCCTGAAATGCAAAAGACCCTGTAAAGCACAACTAAGACCCCATGAAGCCAAATAAACTGTTGGCAAGAATTCTTCAACCCCACAATTAGAGCTCTAATAGGGAAGGATTTGAACCTTGAAACATTGTTTGAATCTTGAAATCAAGTTTGGTAGATGCGCTTGAAATCTCTCAGATTCTTCTGAATCTTCCTGTCTGTGGAAGTCTCCAGTCTTCCTCTAGAAATACACTGCTGTTAGCACATGCAGAGACCTCAAAAGTGACATGTGCCTTAGAAGTCAATGCCTGCCTTCAGGATCTGTCCTAACCTTTTTTTTTTTGACCATCAGGTCCATGTGAGCAAGCTCAGTTGCCTAGTTGTAGCTGACCCTTTGAAACCCTATGAACTGTAGTCCACCAGGCTCCTTTGTCCATGGGATTTTCCAGGCAGGACTGTGCTGCCATTTCCTCATCCAGGGGATCGTCCTGATCCAGGGATCAAACCCAAGTCTCTTACACTGGAAGGCAGATTCGTTAATACTGAGCCACCTGGGAAGTCCCATCAAGGCCATAACTATGCTGAAAACTCAGCAAAGTCTAACTGGGAAAATGCCGAGCCTGCTAAAGGAGGACAGGGATGTTATACCAAAGTGGCTGCACAGTCTGACTCACAGTGCGCAGGCAGGAGCTGGAGAATATGCCTGGAAGTGGTCCCTGGGGGTGTGGCATCAGGGGGGACATTATATAAAGCTGATGAGAGAGTTTAATTATGTAGGGCTCTCCTGTGACAGAATTAACATCTTGACGAGAGCCTCCTAAATTTCTTCTAATTTGTTGCTGGGACGGTTCTTAAAAGCATGGAAAAACTCATGGCTCACACGAAGCACAGATGCCAGAACTGCCATGACAGATTAAGGAGAAAGGGAAGAAAAGGCCCAGAGAAGGGAGCAGGCAGGAAGGAATCTACTCCCTGTGGTTAGAAAGCTCACCAGATGCCATATCCCTTGAGATGGTGCAGAGGAGACATATATTTATCAAGAGGTAAGAGATATTGTGATTGGTGGCAGAGCATTCTAGCAGAATCTTAGAGGTTCAGGGTCAGCTGTCCTCCGTAATCTAGGGCTGATAGTAGAATGTGCTGTTACCATATCTAGGCTCATAAATAGCAATGAGAATGAGAGGATCCAGAAAGAGAAGAGGCCAGGTGGTACCACTTAAATATTAGCAAAATAACTGAGTGAAATTCTCGTAATAATCAGCAGCTTGGAGTGGTGCTCAGAGGGCCACATATCGTGCCCATATATGAAACACATATGTGTACTGGTTCCTAGGGACAAGATGAACAAGCAGCCCAAAGATGTTACTTAAAATATGCAGTCTTGGGACTTCCCTTATGGTCCAGCGGGTAAGAATCTGCCTGCCAATGGAGGGGACACGGGATTGATCCCTGGTCCAGAAGATCCCTCGTGCCCCATAGCAACTAAGCTCAGGAGCTGCAACTACTGAGCCTGCGTGCCTGCAGCCCGTGCTCCACAAGAGGAGCCACCACAGTGAGGAGCCTGAGCACCACAGCTAGACAGTGGCCCACTCTCTGCAACTAGAGAAAGCCTGAGTGCAGCAGTGAAGACCCAGCACAGCCAAAATAAATAAATAAATAAAATTGTAAAATATATGCATATGATAAAAAAAGATTCAAAAATAGATGAGAGCAGAGGTCTGAGGTAAGATTGCACAATAGAAAGTCATCTTCCCACACCTAGTTTCTAGACCTGGGTTAGTGACTGGACCCAGTTATCAGAATCGGGCAACTGAATAAAAACTCTGCTGCAAATGAAAAATGTATATAGTCCATCCTCTTTTTCACCAAAGGGCTTCCAACCATTTGTTCAGACAATTGTATTCTGGGGAAATAGAATACCTGTCTCCCGAGGGTGATGTGGCACAAGTTCTAACGTGCTTACATCCTGTGAAAATCCGAGGAACTGTTACACTCTCCCTTGTTAGATAAGGGATGTGCAGAGGTCAGGTGTAATTGGAGTCCTGGCCAAACACTGTGTCATAATGGACCCAGTAATTCTGTAGAGCTACCTGGTGGTCATTTCTTCAATTCCTAAATAATTGTAATGGACCTACTTTATTGTTGGTGTAANCTTGTTAGATAAGGGATGTGCAGAGGTCAGGTGTAATTGGAGTCCTGGCCAAACACTGTGTCATAATGGACCCAGTAATTCTGTAGAGCTACCTGGTGGTCATTTCTTCAATTCCTAAATAATTGTAATGGACCTACTTTATTGTTGGTGTAATTCTCATATTGGTCTCTTGCTCATTAGAGTAAGACCTATAATAGCAGTAAAGCCCAGTGCAAACTCCTGAGTCTGAAACCCCAATCAAGATGGCAAATTAAAAACAATACTGGATCCCAACAGAAATGACAAAAAGTATAGTTGCTGCTGCTGCTAAGTCGCTTCAGTCGTGTCCGACTCTCTGAGACCCCATAGATGGCAGCCCACCAGGCTCCCCCATCCCTGGGATTCTCCAGGCAAGAACACTGGAGCGGGTTTCCATTTCCTTCTCCAAAGTATGAAAGGGAAAACTGAAAGTGAAGTCGCTCAGTTGTGTCCGACTCTTAGTGACCCCATGGACTGCAGCCTACCAGGCTCCTCTGTCCATGGGATTTTGCAGGCAAGAGTACTGGAGTGGGGTGCCATTGCCTTCTCCAAAAAGTATAGTACCACCCTTAAAATCATAAAGGATGCAAGAGTGGTGGTTCTCACTATGTGCGTGCATGCTAAGTCGCTTCAGTTGTATCCAACTCTTTGCTACCTATGTACTATAGCCTGCCAGGCTCTTCTGTCCATGGAATTCTCCAGGCAAGAATACTGGAGTGGGTTGCCATGCCCTCCTCCAGGGGATCTTTCTGACCCAGGGATCGAACCCCCATCTCTTATGTTTCCTGAATTAGCAAGTGGGTTCTTTATCACCAGCACCACCTGGAAAATCCAATTCTCTCCATAAATTTCATTTAATTCAACAGTTATATCCATGTAAAAACTGTGTGGTTCACGGCATATAACAATGAACTATCATAAACTCAACCAGTTTGTGATAGCCTCAGCTGGAACTGCAGGGCTGCATGTGACATTGTTGCTGTCGTTCAGTCCCCAGCATTAAGGTCTTCTCTTCGCATCAGGTGGCCAAAGTATTGGAGCATCAGCTTCAGCATCAATCCTTCCAATGAATATTTAGGGATGATTTCCTTTAGGATTGCTTGGTTTGGGGTCCTTGCTGTCCAAGAATCTTCTCCAGCACCACAATTCGAAAGCATCAATTCTGCGGTGCTCATGCTTATTATGGTCCAACTCTCACATCCATCATGACTACTAGAAAAACCGTAGCTTTGACTATATAGACCTTTGTCAGCAAAGTAATGTCTCTGCTTTTTATATGACGTCTAGGTTTGTCATAGCTTTTCTTCCAAGAAGCAAGTGTCTTTTAATTCTGTGCCTGCAGTCCCTGTGAAGTAGGTATTTGAGAAGAGTGTTTGTTTTATGTTTGTAGAACNCCCCACAGTTAACAGTTCAGTTCAGTTCAGTTCAGTCACTCAGTCGTGTCCGACTTTTGCGACCCCATGAGTCGCAGCACACCAGGCCTCCCTGTCCATCACCAACTTCCGGAGTTCACTTAGACTCACTGCATGCAAAAAGCTACCGAATGAATTCTATCCATCAAGATTCTATTTCCATTAGTGCCTATGGAATCCAATAAGGTACTTTAAGAAATGACCCTATATTTTAAAATATATGTCTGCATTTTTTGGTTATAGAAAGACTAGTTTCATATATTATATTGGGATAAGAATTTAAATGGAACTACATACAAATTAATACAAAATTATTACTTCTAGTGTTGGCAGGTTTGAACTTGTACATCTTACAGAACAGCTATAATTCTCTGAACTATTGGATCCATTATGGACTGTCCTTAGTTCATTGGAAGCTTTTGTTGATTGGAATAAATAGGGCTCATTTTGGTTTTATTGAAATGCCATCTAACTATATATTAGTTGTAGATATCGGGTGCTTCTGATGACCTGAGTATGTGTCTGACGTGTGGGAAACTTCATGAGTTTCCTTATCTGTCATGTAGATAATTATATATGGATATGTTGCCAAACTGACCTGGGTTCTTGAACTCTTTAAGCAATGGGAATCTAGAGGAGGAATTCAGGCAAGGCTTTACTGGGACTCATGCTGCAGCACGAGGTAGCAGGAACAAGTAACAGGTCCCTTGCTTGCTCTCAGAGGGGTGGGGATGTGGTCCATGAAAGGGGTAACAGTGGAGGTAGGTCTGCGCATTGGGCTGGGGAGGTGGCGTAGGTGGTCAGCCCACGCCTTTTGTGGTGCTTGAGCAGGGGGCATGCGCAGTACCCTGCTTTTGCTTCAGACACCTCCCAAATGGCAGTTGGGTTTTGGCCTTTCTGTAGGTTGTTCATTACTTGCTCCAACTGCACACACCTGCAGCTATCTTTAGTCCCTCAGTTTCTTTGTATTCTGTAGCTCAAGGACATGTTTGTCTAGGAGTAAGCATTGCATTAAAGGGTTTCAGGTTCCAGCCTGTCTCAGATATAGTAACAAAAATAAAAAGAGTGAGGTTTTGATTCTCTTTGACTTGAATAGTATCCCTGTATGTTGCATGAACAAAACATTTCCCTTATTTCCATCAGAGTAATATACTTGCTTTAATTCTTAAGCATAGTGAACATGATATAAATATGTATGCTGAATTATTTCAGAAAGAGTGCATTTACAGCTATTTTAAATGTGCTTTTATCTGTAAGGCATTGCTTGTTAAGAAATTGGTCGTTATCCTTACGGTTCTAATTGGATGGTAAAGGTGTTCTTAAGAATTTGAAAGTACTTTAGATTTTCCAGATTGAATGAGAGAACATTGTATAACCATCCTGCAGTTTCTTTAGTGCAGTACAATACAACTCTGAAATGTTAAAAAAAAGGGGGGGGGAAGGTGGGTGCAATATGGTATTGTGTTTTCTACACTCTAAGTGGGAACATTTCATACTACTTATAAAAATAGGATTTGTATATAAAAAATTTCATCTGAGTGAAAAAGAGAAGTGATTGGAACACTTCCAACTATGCCTCACTTTCCTAAGATATATACATATAAGTTTCAACATGCATGTGTGTGTGCTAAGTTGCTTCAGTTGTGACACTGTAGCCTGCCAGGCTCCTCTATCCACAGGATTGTCCGGTCAAGAATTCTGGAGTGGGTTGCTATTCTCTCTTCCAGGGGATCTTCCTGACCCAGGGAAGGGTCTCCTGTGGCTCCTGTATTGCAGGAGGATCCTTTACCCCTGAGCCACCAGGGAAGCCCCAAGTTCCAACATAAATAAGTTATTTTCCAAACAACTTAATATGAACAGATTTTAAAAATATTTTGAACATTTATTGTTGTTCCTTCAAGATGAATGTCAGTAAAGGCTAAAAAGATAATAGAAATGCAAGCATAGAATAAAATAGATTGCATTTTGTGTATTAAATGAATTACCCAAGTAACACTGTAAATCAGATAATGTTATATTGTGATGCTGTAACCGAAAATGTCCAGCTGCTCACTGCTCAAAAGCCAATAAACAGGCCAGATTGGTGGAAAGGAAACCTTGCTTTATTTCTGATGCTGGCAAGTGGGGGTGGAGGGAAGGGTGGTGGACATATGTTCAAAGGCAGACTTCCCTCTCCCCAACAAGCAGGGGGTGAGAGCTTTTATAGACAAAGTGGGGGTAGATGGCTACATGCAGAAATAGTACAGTCATCTCTGACAGTCATTTTCAAATTGGCTATCAGTGGTCTGACCAGAGTTATCTTGATTGTTTTAGGTAAGTTAATCTTTAGTTCCAGGGTTGGTGTGTTCCCACTTCTTTTTGGCCAGTTCTCGGAATTATGGCAGCTCCTATGCTGGGTACAGTCTGGTCATCATATAGTTAACTTCTTCCACTTAGTATTTTAATAGCTATAAGACAGCTCACAGGATATGGCTCAGAATATTATCTATAGCCCATGAGAAAGAACTCAAGGTCTTTGACTATGCTTAGAGATTATGTTATTATTATTTAGTCTCCTTTGACTCTTTTCCTTTGTTTCAGCATTTCTTACTTCTCTGATTAAACTTATTCTTTGACTAAAGTTTTCCACAGACAAAAGGCAGGCAGAGGGCGTGGTGGGGGTGGGATGTGGGTGAGGGAGGACTGTAGGATCCTGCTCCGCTTCAATGTGAATTGGAGCATATATAAACATTTTATTTTGAGTGCAAATTAGAAGCAATGTTCATTGATCATATACCTTTTTTCATCAACATATTTAATATCTGCTATGTGCCATGTACAGTGGATAGAAATATAGATAAGCTAGAGCCTCTGCCCTAAAAGAGTATATTCTGAGGAAATAGACAATGAAACATTGTTTTAAAACCTATAATGAGAATAAATAAAAGTATGGTGATGAGTGTGGAAAAAAGACACAGGGCAATGAGAATCCAAGTTTTTAAGAACTAATCTGTGTACTAATTCACTGACTCCTCACAATTGCATAATTTAAATATTATCATTTCAATTTTTACAGATAGGCAAAATAGAATCTGATCTTAAGAATGAGAAACTTGCCCAAAGTATTATGTCCAGATTTCCCTGGTGATTCAGATAGTAAAGAACCTGCTTGCAATGCAGGAGATGTGAGTTCAATCCCTGGGTCTGGAAGATCTCCTGGAGAAGGGACTGGCAACCCACTTCATTATTCTTGCCTAGACAATTCCATGGACATAGGAATGTGGCAGTCTATAGTCCATGGGGTCACAAAGAGACCAAATCTTAGATGCAGGATGTTTTAATTTGAATAACACAAAATTACCAAAAGAGACCAACAATTCTACCAAATCGTCAAAATATTATGTAATTTGACGAACTTCATAATACATTGGTACTGTTGAAACAAAAATAAAATTTAACTTGTGTAAATGTTGGAAAATATTATGTGCACATTGTGGATACTACAGACAAAACATTCTTTCCACAGTGGATAAGCTGTCAATCCAAAGTCAAAAAATGCAGCAGAATTGTAAGGAGATACAGGACCCACAATAAATAAGAACGTTTATTCTTCCAAATGTGAGTCTGTATTATTGCTTATGCTTTATTGCCTTTCGTTGTCTAAAATCAGCTATATTTATTGTTGTTGTTGTTATCCAATCACTAAGTCATATCTAACTCTTTATGACCCCACAGACTGCAGCACACCAGACCTCCCTGTCCATCACCAACTCCTGGAGTTTACTCAAACCCATGTCCATTGAGTCGGTGATTCCATCCAACCATCTCATTCTCTGTTGTCCCCTTCTCCTCCTGCTTTCAATCCTTCTCAACATTAGGGTCTTTTCCAATGAGTCAATTCTTCACATCAGGTGGCCAAAGTATTGGAGTTTCAGCTTCAGCACCAGTCTTCCAATGAATATTCAGGACTGATTTCCATTAGGGTGGACTGGTTGGATCTCCTTGCAGTCCAAGGAATTCTCAAGAGTCTTCTCCAACACCACAGTTTGAAAGGATCAATTCTTCAGTGCTTAGCCTTTATAGTCCAACTCCCACATCCATACATGACTATTCGAAAGACCATAGTTTTGACTATATGAATCTTGGCTGGCAAAGTGATGTCTCTGATTTTTAATACTCTATCTCAGTTTTTCATAGCTTTCTAAGCAGCAGGAGTGTTCATTTTATGGCTGCAGTCACCACCTGCAGTGACTTGGGAGCCAAGAAAATAGGATCTGTCACTGCTTCCACTTTTCCCCCTTATATGCCATGAAATGATGAGGCTGGATGCCATGGTCTTTGCTTTTTGAATGTTGAGTTTCAAACCAGCGTTTCCATTCTCTTTCACCCTCATCAAGAGGCTCTTAATTTCTCTTCATTTTTTGCCATTAGAGTGGTATTGTTTGTATCTATTCACGCTTGTCGTCTCCTGCTTGACTATGACCAATTTGCCTTGATTCATGGACCTAACACTCCAGGTTCCTATGCAATATCATTCTTTACAGCCTAGGACTTTGCTTTCACCACCACATGCATACACAACTAAGTATGTGTATGTATTCTGCTTTGGCCCAGCTGCTTCATTCTTTCTGGAGCTATTAGTAATTGCCCTCTGCTCTTCCACAGTAGCATATTGGACACCTTCTGACCTGGAAGTGGGGTGGGGAGGGTCACCCTTTGGTGTCATATCCTTTTGCCTTTTCATATTGTTCATGGTGTTCTTGAGGTAAGAGTATTGCAGTGGGTTGCCAATCCCTCCTCCAGTGGACTGCATTTTGTCAGAACTCTTTCCTATGACCCATCTGTCGTGGGTAGCCCTGCACCAGATGGCTCATAGCTTCATTGAGTTACCCAAGCCCCTTTGCCATGACAAGGCTGTGATCCTTGAAAGGGTCAGTTTGTCTGGCTGTTGGTGACCCCGTGGACTGTAGCCCGCCAGGTTCCTCTATCCATGGAATTCTCCAGACAAGAATACTGGTGTGGGTAGCCATTCCTTTCTTCTGTGAATCTTCTCAGTCCAGAGATTAAACCTGGCCTCCTGCATTGCAGGCAGATTCTTTACCATATAAACCAACAGGGAAGCCTTAGTTATATTTACCAGCATGATTTTTTGGAAAGATCATTGAAATATGTGGAACTACTGGTAATTTACCCTGTACAAATCTCCTTGAGTTTTTCTGAATACTCTTAAACCAGTGAAATAAAGTGAAAATGAACATTCAGGGAATTTTTTGAAGAGAAAATAAATAGCATAGATATAATTTTAAGACTGTGTGGATAAACCAATCAGTTTATTCAAACCTCATTGCATGGGGCAGTGTGGGAGCAGGATTTATGGGAGGAAAAGTTCACTGACTATGGAACCCTTATTCCCAACTGGCTACAGCCTGCTTCAGTGTCCTGTCTGAGATCCAAACCCATAATTCTCAAAGCATTTGTCTCATAGAAAGTGCCTTTGGAATTAGCAAAGATAAAATAATATTTAGTAGGTTTTAAGCAAAGGATATTCTCCCATCCAAGTATTAAGCAGGCCTGACCCTGCTTAGCTTCCAAGATCAGACAAGATTGGATGCATTCAGGATGGTATGGNTGGAATTAGCAAAGATAAAATAATATTTAGTAGGTTTTAAGCAAAGGATATTCTCCCATCCAAGTATTAAGCAGGCCTGACCCTGCTTAGCTTCCAAGATCAGACAAGATTGGATGCATTCAGGATGGTATGGCCATGGATAGAAAAGGATACTCCTATTCCCTTTTATTTATTTTGAAAAATAGACTCTATATGGTGACTCAAAAAATGCATTTTCTTTTTCAAGAAGAGTCATATATAAATTTTTTCTGTAACTCTAATACACATTATGACTATTCTTTGCATTACATATGATGTTGAGATTAATAATCACAAATATTCCTGTTGTGATCAAGTAGCTAGAAAATATTTTTTTGTATGTAAGATAATGTTTTCTATATTTTAGCATAATAATTTAAAGGACTTGATGGGGATGATAAATATGAATAACAGGGTCCAATTTTTGAATGAAACATGTAGATTTAAAGAAAACATTGTGAGAAAATAAAAGCTAGAGAAATAATTCACCAAGTAAAATTAGTCCTTTCTTTTTGGTCTGGCTTATATTAATAATTTGCATTATATTGCCATCTAGTGGTTAATACAAGTATTAAAAATAAAGATGTTAAAACATATCATCATCATAGGGCCAGCATATAATCAAGAATGTAGATTTAATACAATATAGGAATATAATGTATGGTATCAGTTTAAGCCCAAGATTCTAAAATAATATTTTAAGAGGGTAAAGAGGAATAAATTCTTAGGTACAAAGGCAGTAAAGCTACAAGCGAAGTCCCTGATCAGTTAATCAAGTATTTCCTGTTTCCTGAGTCTCTAGGGTGCTCAGTTTTTAGTGTTTATTCATAAGCAGCTTCTCTAGCTTGGAAATGTTGTCAAATCCAGGCAGAGCCTGCTTAAATTGAATAGGAGAACTTTTAACATGGGGATTCCACTTAAAGCTCCATAATTTGATTAACTGTGGGAAAGCCTCACTTCTGGCAAAAACATAACAACATTAAATCAAACCACACCAAACAAAAAAACGGTTATTTACATTGCCCTTTTCCAAGTCATTGTGCAATTACATAATAACACAAACCTTGTTGGGTGTGTTAGTAGGAGGTATTCAAATTACAGTTAAACTTTAAAAAATCTTCTTTGCATGGAGGAATCCAGAATAGAAACAGGCACATGCACCCCAGTGTTCATCGCAGCACTGTTTATAATAGCCAGGACATGGAAACAACCTAGATGTCCATCAGCAGATGAATGAATAAGAAAGCTGTGGTACATATACACAATGGAATATTCTTCAGCCATTAAAAAGGATACATTTGAACCAGTTCTAATGAGATGGATGAAACTGGAGCCGATTATACAGAGTGAAGTAAGCCAGAAAGAAAAACACCAATACAGTATACTAACACATATATGTGGAATTTAGAAAGATGGTAATGATGACCCTGTATGCAAGACAGCAAAAGAGACACAGATGTGTAGAGCAGACTTTTGGACTCTGAGAGAGAGGGACAGGGTGGGATAATNAAGGACCTCCTGGGTGGAAGACTGTTACCCTTCCTGTAACCAGCATGATGTCTGTGACGAACTTCCTAGTTCCTTCTCTGTGGTCAGCAAACAGGGAAAGGATGCTCAGAGAGCAAGAATCTATATTGGTCAGAGGCGGGAGACCAAGACTAGCGCAAGGCCCTCAGAGTCACATATTCAGAGTAAAGACTGAGAATGTCACTGCTGGGTCCTCCCCGAGGTGCTCAGGAGCCCTGTTCTCTGATCTGCCTGGTGATGCTTCTGGAACTCAGGCATAGTGGTTTAGTTCCACCTGGGTCACACCCTCTTGGCAGTCAGAGGGAAGCCCCCAAAGTTAACCTGTTCCTCTCTCAGAAGACAGGGGGGCCCACCAAGATGCTGCTGGGGGCTGCTAGGGGTTAGCCTGCTCTGGCAGAGAGGAGGCATCTTTTGTTCTTTTAAAAATATACTTATTTATTTGGCTGCATCAAGTCTTAGTTGCCACACACTTTCTTTCTGACACTTATTGCCACCAAATATGTGGAGGTTTTTCCCCACACCAAGCAATTCTCTGCTGCTGGGATCCTTTAATGCACTGGAACCTGGTGGTCTGGAGTCGACGATAAGAAAGTGAAAGAAGGAAAGAAGCTAATATTCCCCAGGTTATGCAGTTGACCTTTGCACTCCAGGGAATAAGCCAGAAATAGAGAGAGAGAGAAGGAAGGACAAGGGGACCCAAGTCTGGTGGAACAAGGGTGCTTTATTGAATTCTGTGTGACTATATATACCATATTACAAGGTAGCTTCTTCAGATAAAGATCAAAAGACCAGGCTTTACAAGTTACCAAGGAAACAAGGAGCAGTAGAGACCATAAGGCCAAGGGCAATTCATACCAAAAGAGGGTCGTAGATAATCCCTTTCACCATAAGGAAAAGCTAATGAAGGAAATCCTATCCAAGAATCCCATCTCTTTGACCTCAGTCCTGGGAGTGGCTTGCCACTCCTCTGGCTCCTATCAGGAACTGATAAGGAACAGAGGGTTCAAGAGAGATAGGAAACAGCACACAGGAATCCTACTGTTAAACATTCCCTGACAATTCCCCCTATTTTATTATATTTGTAAAAAAGGTCCTGACCATTTGAGTTGTTTAGTTTTAACAATTTTTGCAGAAAGGCAACAGTAAACAACAAATATAACTGCCAAGACAATCTCCAGAGTTACAGTTCCAGACCCCATGCTGTAGGTGATGCTTTGAAACCATCCTCAAGGGTCTAGCCCAGATAATTGATCAGCTAGTTGTTTAGCTAAAATTTCCAGATTGGTGGATGAGGGCCAACTTTTAAAGAAGGTTTCAAAGATTTCTCTTTGCAATAATTGTACACTCAGAGAGCCATTATCATGTATAGTTTCTAAATGAAATTTGATTTGCTCCCAGTTATAGGCACTATGACTGAATTCAACAGGAATAAGACAAAATTGAGTAGAAATCCAACCACATTTTAGTATCACTGTTTTTGTACATCTATTAAATGATCTCCAACCCATCTGATGGCTGTTTTTAGTTCCTGTATTTCATCTTGAATATACTCATCTATCTGAGCCTGAGTGGCCCACATAGTATGAGCATCTTTAGTCCAATTTTGGATAAAATTATGTGTTTGAATTGAGGTTTGTAAAGCAATGCCTGAGACAGCATCAGTGGTGCAACTAGATATTAATCCCAANAGTAAGACTTTAAGGGTGTGTTTATATGCGTATGCATGTTTGTGCATGTCCTTTTGTCTTTTTCAGAACCACGGTCTTTGATCCTGTTTGTTAATTTCGGGAAGAAACTGTACCCTCTCATGGGCCTCAGAGGTGCAGGAGTCCCTGAAACTTTTCCTAATTTTTCTGATTGGTCTCATTTGTTGGAGCAAGGAACCCTTGTGGGCTATATTTAATGAGTTGGACTCTGAAGATAATATGAGAAAAAATGGACTAGACATGCCGAGGATTCTAGTTAGGTAGAATCTGAATCATTGGGCCATTTCTTTGTGAAAGGCTAAGAAAAAAGTGGAAGAAAATTTTAGTCATTAAGATAGATCTTTCTGTTATTATTTCACATTAGTTAATAATTGGAACTTAATGTCTTAGTTAAAATACATATGGACATTTACTTTTTCTTCTGGAATTCTAGAAATTCAATTTATCCTCTAATTTAAAATGCTGCTAAAAGTTTAGATTCAATCTTTTCTGCTCCTAATAGCTATGCAGGACTATTTCAACAACAACAACAAAATCCACAGTTTCGCAAGAGGATAGTCTACGACTTGCAATAAAGCCACCATATACTTTAAGTAAAATTACCTATTATTATTGTCTAGAGAATAAAACCTCTTTTTCGAGTCAGCTTACTCTTTGTGAAGCATGATGACGTTTATGATGTTTGATGAGACAGTATTATTCATATCAAACTCCATTAGTGTTTTCATTTATAAATTTTGAATAGCATTGACTTATGCTTTTACATTTTAGTATGCAAGTTTTTCATGTCATATTCTTTTACATCTTTCTGTTTCTTTCTAAAATAAGTACTAAAATGGTAAAACAAGTAATGAAACAAAATAAAATTCTTATTCTACATGATGCAATTGTTGATTTATGTATTTATGTTTTTCCTTTTCAAAGGAAATCTTGGTTACAGGATTTGACTATTTTTCAAATGCTTTCAGAAAAAATCGTAACTTATCAAATGATAAAAAGAATATTCAAAGTACAACACCAAGAAGAGGGGTCTATGGACATTTACAGTGGGAGTTTGAAATTTGACCACTAGATGGTGAACCTAATCCAAGTATCTAATTGAATAGGTCTCAAAAGATCTTAACTTTTGGAAATAAGAGTCATATTTTAGTTTTAGGTTAACTCTTCTTTTTAATTGCATAAAACATTTAATCCAGCATATTAGCATTTATGGTTATATTTTCCATCAATATTACTCTCAGACAGGAATTTTTTGATTTATATACCCACACAATTTAGAATGAAAGAATGGAAATAACAATATTCTCTTCCCATTTCAGTTCATAAGATTCTCTCATAGATTACCATAAAATTATGCTTAAGGCAAATGACAGCTTTTTTTTCCTTTTGAGTACTAGTGCAAGATTCAGTTGATGAAAACAAATTATTATAGAAAGTGTGTATAGTGTTTTTATGTTGTTCAGTCTTCACAGTTTTGAGCAAATCTCAATTTGCTGCTTTAAATGAATATAAAATCATAAGCACAGGTATAAAAACAGCAAGCATCTACTCTATTATGTTACAGAATTTAAAAAATACGTGGCACATATTTACAATTAACTGTGCTACCTAATGAAGAAAGCATCTAGATCATTAGTTTTACATATTTTATACAGTTATACATTTGGATCAGTAAATGTTGACTGTGAGATCGGTGTGACACTCTTTAGGGCACAATCAATATTACTATCTATGATGAAAATGAGTCCATGAGCACAGTGGTTAAAAAGTTCAAGTTTTTCAGTTAGCTTAACAAGAGTGTGATTTTTACAAAACTAGTTTCATGGGGAAAAAAGCACAAATAAAACTTCTCTTTCAAACAAAAAATGATAGATTTAAATCAGAGGTCCCCATCCTCCAGGCCATAGCCTGGTGCCTCCTGTCATACCAGCAGGAGCATTAGATAAGAAGTAAAGTGCACACTAAATGTCATGTGTTTGAATCATCCTGAAATGATTCCTCTTGCACCGTCCATGGAAAAGTTGTCTTCCACCAAACCAGTCCTTGGTGCTAAAAATGTTGGGGAACCCTGACTTTTAAGTGGCAGGTAGTTTTGATGAATTGGATGCTTAAAAATTGGACACTATCTTCAACTTTGTGTGGAGAATACAGTGGGAATTGAAATAATTTTTTGAAAACTCTCTTTGGCTATGCAAACATACCAGCATCACATTTTTATCAAGCCACTTGGCTACCATCTCTGACACTGGCAGAGAAAGGAAATTGTGGATTGCTCTATTACTCAGTTTTGTAGAAGAAACGGTTTATGCTAACATGAGAATTCTTTCTCTTTAGCTTTGGTATTTTGTTCATGCTGAGATGACATAAATAATATATACATTATGTTTGCACTTCAGACACCTCAATGTTAAGGTTCTAAAATTGCTGAAACACTTTGATAAACTTTCCACAATATGATTTCAAGGCTTGAGAAAGTTAGTCTGTAGAAAAGATCAAATTCAAAGAGCAATACGTTGTTTAAAAAAACAAAAGTGTCATTAAAATTTTAGTTTTCAGTTTGTTGTGTAAGATTTAACCCAAACCCCAGGGAGCAAACTATATAGTTAGATAATGAATCATGAGACACAAAAAACATAATTTATGGCATGAAATTGAAAAAAATCTAAGTCTACAGTATTTTATTTTTGTTTTTCATCACCCAAATTATTTTTTGGATAACCTTGCCTCAGAAGCTTTATTGAGCTGACACAAAAAATAGAAATAAACCCTTAAGCAAATACCAAAGTTAATTTTGAAATAAGTTACAAACTGCTCGGTGGAGGTCTTCTTTTCATGAAAGCTGATTTCATGATTACAGGTCTTTCAAGCAGGTGCGGAATCATTGGTCAGTCAGACAAAATGATGTCAGAATCTAGGTGAAAGCACTTTGCCGGTTTTAAAGCTTAAAGAGTATAAGCTGTCATTTTGTTGTTATCTACATTTCCTCAAAGCAGTCCACTTAAAGACTTAAAGATTCAGGATTCAGCTTTTTATCAAAGAAATAGTGTTAACTTCGTACTTGACTCAAGGCAAGGAAATGAAGCCTATGCTTAATTTGTATGTATTTTTTGTTTTCTGAACAATGTTCATGATTAGTATTTATTTTCACTTTTTGTTTTCATCTGTGCTTAATGGCATATTATTTGTGAAGGATCTTTCAGACCTTCCTGTAATGAGGCCATGTCACTTCATTCATTGCAAAATTTCAAAAGTTAAGAAGAATAAGAATTAGTCATTAAGAATTTGCCTGTCCCCAAATCCGCAAGGGATTGATCTCTCATCTGAGAAGATCCCACAAGTGGTGGAGCAACTAAGCCTGTGCACAGCAACTACTGAGGCCATGTGCCCCAGGGCTCATGATTGGCATCAAGAGAAGCCACCACATTGAGGAGCCATGCATGGCAATGAAGAGCAACCTCCACTGGCCACAATTAGAGAAAGCTGGAGAACAGTGACAAAGACTCAGCGCAGTCAAAAATATAATAAATAAAAATTTAAAAATTAGTCATGCTTAGGTCTTTTTGAAGGGCATGGATCAGAAGTACACGTACAGAAATTGCCATCCAGCCTTCCTGTCAACCATACACATGAATTCCAGTTGTAGCTAGAAAGGAATGAAGGATTTTGGAGGCTGGGAAATAGTCCTTAAAAGATACTACTAAGTATCCTGCAGTTAGCTCTGAAGAAAGAAGAAAATTGACCTTTGTCCTAGTTTCCTTCTCCTGAAGATAGCTGAAGATAGCTCAGTTGTGTCAAAGAAAACCACAGATTTTCCTTTTATTGCAGAATTGAACGAGAAAGCAAAAACCTATCAGTTATGAAGAGTGAGTCCAGACAGATCATACAGTAAAAATGCAAACTGAAATCCTCCAGCTAAAGATTTAATCCATTCAACAGAGTTTGATGGTACTAGACATTTTAGGATATGAAAGTAGATCCTGGGTAATGGGAACCACCATTGTGTACTGACTTCAGTTGCTTTTTTTTTTTCTTATATATTTGGAACTTGTTTACTTGGTCCAAATTATTTCACTTGGACTATGTGAGGGACTTGTCCTTAACCTATAGCAAAATACATAACTCAACATTTTCCCAAATATGAGATCTAACTAACTGTTCATATTTTTGGAATGTTTCATATCATGAACATTTAAGAAATAAAATTTTACTCATGTCTGAAATTTATTTAACTTCTCTAGAGATCAGTCTTTTTAATTCCTCAGAGATAGAAATTATCATAATACTTCACATTAAGTGTCTGCAATTGACTGTATATTGTGAAGAACAGAAATGCATGTGAGGAACAGTTAATTAATATTTAAAAACTCCCTGGGAAACCACAAGTTATTTGACTGTTAAGTAAGCAAGAATAATTCTACTATTTGTCCGGGGAGTAGGGGGAGGTACTAATTAATCTTCAAAAATTTATTTAAAACTATAAATTTTAAAGATGCTTGTTACAAATTGAGCCTCCTTCAAGAACTGTGGCAATGGCATGGATATTCAGTTTAGTCAAACTCAGTTACTTATTGCCCAACTAATTGACAAATTGTTAAATTGTACATAATCTTACAAAAATCTATGCTTTGGTATATACCTATCTTCTTCATGTTTTGAAATAGGAAAAATACAACTGAATTGTGCAGAAGAGAAAAAGTTTGATTATTNCTCAATTACTTATTGCCCAACTAATTGACAAATTGTTAAATTGTACATAATCTTACAAAAATCTATGCTTTGGTATATACCTATCTTCTTCATGTTTTGAAATAGGAAAAATACAACTGAATTGTGCAGAAGAGAAAAAGTTTGATTATTTTTGTATGTCCTTAAATCTCTGTGGTTTAATCACTAAGTTGTGTCTGACTCTATGGAAAACCATAAGATTCCCAGGTGGCTCAGTGGTAGAGAATTCTCCTGCCAATGCAGGAGACTCAGGTTTGATCCCGGGTTGGGAAGATCCCCTGGAGAAGGAAATGGCAGCCCACTCCACTATTCTTGCCAGGAAAATCCCATGGGTAGAGGAATCTGGCAGGCTTCGGTCCCTGGGGTCACAAAGAATCAGACACTTCTGAGCATGCATGCATAGCACAGAACTGGCTTCTCAGTCCATCCTGCCAGGCTCTTTTGTCCATCGGATTTCCCAGGCAAGAATACTAGTAGCTGCTCAGTCGCCAAGTCCTGTCTGACTCTTCACAACCCCGTGTACTGCAACATACCAGGCTTCCTAGATGGTGTTAATGGTAAAGAACTCTCCTGCCAAAGCAGGAGACAAAAGAGACTCAGGTCCAATCCCTGGCTTAGGAAGATCCCCTGGAGAAGGGCATGGCAAACCCACTCCAGTATTCTTGCCTGGAGAATCCCATGGACAGAGAAGCCTGGTGGGCTACAGTCCATGGGGTCACAAAGAGTCAGACATGACTGAGGTGACGTATCACATAGCACACAGTGGGACTGGAGTGTTTTGTAACTCAGTGAAGCTATGAAGCCAGTGCCAGATAGGGCCACCCAAGATAGATGGGTCATAATGAAAGTTCTGAGAAAATGTGACTCACTGGAGGAAGAAATGGCAAACTACTCCAGTATACTAGCTGTGAAAACCCTGTGAACTGTATAAAATAGAAAAAATAAGTTGGAAAGAATACTGGAGTGCATTGTTATTGCCTTCTGCAGGGGATCTTCTTGACCCAGGGGTTGAACCCACATCTCCTGCACTGGCAGGCAGATTCTTTACCAGTGAGCCATCTGGAAAGCCCAGTTAAATCTCTACTAACTATTTAATTCAATATAAGCAGACAGTATCTAAACTTTATTCCTCAAGCTTTACTTAATAATATGGTAGAATAAAGCAAATCTTCTTCATAATTTTTTAAAAATTATAATCATATGTTCATTTCCAGGCAATGAGACATCTTAAGTAAATTGCAATATCAATATAAAAGTCAGAAAAACTGGAAAATCTCATAAGAACTAGATGATTTATACTTCCATGAATTTCTTTCAACTTTTTGAGGTATGCTAATAAAAGATATGTGATATGTGAAGTTTGGTAAGTGTATTAAATCTTTGTTTTTCAGGTTTCAATTTCAGATTTTTCTTCTCTTTACCCTCTTTCTCCCTTTCTCTCTCCCTTTCCCTCCTTGTTTTTCTTTTTTTCTTTCCTTTTTCTTTCTTTTCTTTTTCCTCTCTCCTTCTTTCCTGTTAATGTTTGCAATTTCTTCTCTGAAGCTCCTATAATTTTAAACCGTGAATGTTTAATTGGATTTAAGGAGGAAAATTCATATCCAGCTTTATTCTAAATGGATTTTGCTATTTTACACAAATAGAGAAAACTGTTTTTAAGCCTTACACCAACATGAGTAAATACTCTTAAGTCCTGCTGCAGTTTCATGGAGCAACTTCTCTTCATCACTCACCGTAATCATTCCTCATGGCTTCTGGATTTTTCTATTTTTACTTGCTGAATTTGAGATCAATATTTAGCATTTAAGTTAATATTCTTTAAAGTTAACTGAAACAATGAAATTACTTGTAAGTAAAATGTTGGTGTTGATTTATCAAATTTACTATAAATTATATTATATAATTATAAATTATATTCAAGTATTAAAACATACCTCTAAATCAAGTACACTTCAATTTAAAAAAATAAGAGGACATCTAGTCATCTTATCAAAGGAAAAAAAAAATCAACGCTAAATCCTTTTTGTTCATGACCAATATTTTACTGAACTGAATATTTTACTCCTCTATAAAATTATCAAAATAATATCATGCTTTCCTTCTCTTGCAGTTTCTCTGTGATAATATTAGAACAAGACTGCTTTTTCTTTCTTTCTTTCTTTTCTTTTTTTTTTGGACAAGACTGCTTTTTAAAGCTGTAGTTCAGTTTCAAAGGAAATTGCTGCATTGACTGGGTTCTGATGTTCATGAGGTATAGCTTGTTTCAGTTATTTTACTGCCTTTGGTGGCCACAGTACCTCACTAGCTAGTTCTAGGCAGACTTACAAAGGACTACCATGTAGAACATATACTACAACTGGAATCTATTTTCAACAAACATCTTTGGTCTCTCTCCATATTACAAAGACAAAGATAGGACCAGAAAAGGAGTGACTTTTTCACTGAATAACAAAATTAGAACCAACATCCAGGACATCTCAGTTAGTTCAGTTCAGTTGCTCAGTCGTGTCCGACTCTTTGTATTCCTATGGACTGCAGCATGCCAGGCCTCCCTGTCCATCACCAGCTCCCAGAGTTTACTCAAACTCATGTCAAATGAGTCAGTGATGTCATCCAACCATTTCATTCTGTTTTCCCCTTTTCCTCCCATCTTCGATCTTTCCCAGCATTAAGGTCTCCTCCAATGAGTCAGTTCTTCACATCAGGCAGTCAGAGTGTTGGAGTTTCAGCATCAATCCTTCCAATGAATATTCAGGACTGATTTCCTTTGGGGTGGACTGCTTGATCTCCTTGCTGTCCAAGGGACTCTCAAGAGTCTTCTCCAACACCACAGTTCAAAAGCATCAATTCTTTGCTGCTCAGCTTTCTTTATAGTCCAACTCTCACATCCATACATGACTACTGGAAAAACAATAGCTTTGACTAGATGGACCTTTGTTACCAAAGTAATGTCTCTGCTTTTTAATATGCTGTCTAGGTTGGTGATAACTTTCCTTCCAAGGAGCAAGCATCTTTTAATTTCATGGCTGCAATCACCATCTGCAGTGATTTTAGAGTCCACAAAAATAAAGTCTTTCACTGTTTCCATTGCTTCCCCACCAATAAATGGGGACATCTCAGCTTGGGGGAGAAATTGACAGATGGAGGGTGCCGAATCTTCATGTCTGAGTACCAGTTCTATTACTAAATATTGTGTCTTCATTGGCTAGAAAAAGGATAAATAACTTACCACACAAATTTGTGGCTTGAATTGAGTGACAGAAATAGATGGGAAATCTAGGAAAAGGATAAGCAATAGGCAAGCTCAGCAAATCAGTCCACTATTGTTTTCTCTCCTTTCTTTAACCTTTAAACTAATTTGGTTGATGATTGCTGTTTTGATGCAGCCCAAAATTCATGGCTCAGCTGGTAAAGAATCTGCCTGCAATGTAGGAGACCTGAGTTTGATTCCTGGGTTGGGAAGATCCCCTGAAGAAGGGAAAGGCTATCCACTCCAGTATTCTGGCCTTTAGATTTCCATGGACTGGGTGGTCGCATGGCGGGGAGGATGTCCATGGAGTCACAAAGAGTTGGACATGACTGAGAAACTTTCACTTTCACTTCATAATTCATAGGTAGAATGAGCTGTACTGTTCTATATTTCCAAATACTTTGCAAACTGAGTAGGGAAAATTATCTGAAGCTTGCCTTGAATGAATTGAATGGCTGACTTTTTTTTTCTGGCTGTGCTGCATATGAGATCTTAGTTTCCTGACCACGGATCAAACTTGTGCTCCTCGCATTGGAAGCTCAAGTCTTAACCACTAGACAACCAGGGAAGTCCTGAATGACTGACTTTTGATAGTCAGTGTTTCTTTGCCTATGACATGAATGGGCCTATATACCATTATTAATCTGAATTTCCAATAAGTAATAATTTGATGTGACAATCATAGGTTGAAACAATTCCCTCCTATCAATAGCTTGATTTTACTGGGCCTATAAGTATTTATTTATATAAGATACAACACTTTATTTTATAAGGCTATACCTCACTCAAGTGTGGGAGCAGCTGCAATGGCACACAAGTGTGGCCGAGAGGAGCTACCCCACATCCGAGGCCAGGGGTGGGAGCCTGGAGGAGCTGCCCCACATCCAGGGAGCAGTGGCTGCGTGGGTGCAGGAGGGCCTAGAGGAGCTACTCCACATTCAAGGTCAGGAGGGGCAGTGCTGAGGATACCCCTCCTCCAAGATAAGGAGCAGCAGCTGCACTTTGCTGGAACAGCAGTGAAGAGATACCCCACGCCCAAGGTAAGAGAAACCCAAGTAAGACGGTAGGTGTTGCAAAAGGGCATCAGAGGGCAGACACACTGAAACCATAATCACAGAAAACTAGTCAAAACTAGTCAGTCTA